>OY759251.1:14692136-14902136 GCA_963662185.1 Eilema griseolum
ATTAGGGTAGGTATAAGCATATGAAGTGCGAATACCAAAGGCTTCTCCTGATTTTGTGTACAGAATAACAATATTGATAAAATGAATGTTAAAATGGCTAGGCTAGTAATAAAGTATGACTTGATTGTAGTTGTTGTAGTGATTGAAGTAGATAGTAGGGTAGGGTAGCCAGAGCTCACTGGAGAATTTGTGCTGTCAGTGGGAAGACTAAAGACTTGTCCCTTTGAAAAATATGATTTGTTACGCAACTATGTTCTTTGAAAGTAATCATTAAAGGAATCAATTTTTGGGTCTCTGTCACTCTCTCCCAAGTTATACAACCATCCATCATTCACATAGTCTTGAGGTAGGTGAGAAAGATAAATAACTAGCTGACGTCCGCGGCTGCGCTCACGTGGATGTCGTTTGTTTAAGTATTAAATTTTTGAAAATATCTTCTCTAGGGGTTAAATTAAGGATGATGATGTTCGTTATTTCAAAAATTTCAAAAAAAATTATACAAAAAGTTTTGAAATAAGAAGTGATTTTATCACGGTTTTATTCACCAATGGATCCGCATCGTCTCAGGTTGCAATGTGTGGGGATGAATGCCATGCCTATTGCGAGCGGTGCGTTGGTAGAGAGTATATGTGCGCATCATGTCAAACAATTCATCTCAGCACAAACCGTTGTATAGGCGGTAGATTATACATAGCGAAGCAAAGTCCCTCCTAAGACGGAGAGGTTCCACTTTCCCATGGAGCCGTGGGGATTTCTCACACATAAATTAAAAAAGACGCGTCACGCTCGCGCTGCCAATCTTGTAGGAATCTTCTAATGCCCTTCTTCAGGAACCCCATTTGTAGTCACTTGGGAAGTGGATATATTATACGTACCCAATCCTCCTTCGCTACCTTTTCTTTCTCCGTGTTGTCGGGCACGTTATTTATAACTTCCGTAGCCATGGTAGTTAAAATGGATAAAACAAGTCTGTTATTTTATAGTTCACGCACTGTTTTCAACCAGTATTCTGTTCACTGTTTAAAGTTCGAGAAACGCGATATCACTGTTGAAACTGTAGATATATATCATAAGCGTTTATTTTTAAGGCCATCTATTATCTGTTCTGCGTTCATCTAATGACTTTTTCGTGTTAAAATAATTAATAGAAAACATAAGTGTAACCAAGTTTGCCTCATCTTTTTTGCTAATGAACTCGGTAGAACTACCTGCGCACTGTGCGGTATGAAAGAAACTTCATCCCACGCATACTCAAGCTGTGGAATGACCTCCCTGCTGCGGTTTTCCCAAACGTCTACAATATGGGGTTCTTCAAGAGGGGCATCAGAAGGTTTCTTCACGGTCGGCAGCGCGAGTGTGACACCCCTGGTGTTGCATACGTCCATAGGCCATGGTAACCAATGAGAATTATGTTTCAATCATATCCTCGACTGATCATCCCCTTAGGGTTATTCTTGGTTGGATTTGAGATTTCAACCACAGAGCCTGGGGTTTGCTTACTTCTACTCCTTTTTCTGGTGTTCTGAGTGTGTAGTTAAAGTTGATTGCTCCCTATCGCGTGGAATCGAATTTAATGATTGGTGAAATGCTAATGTTAATTCATCTCTGCCTAACCCTCCGGGGAAAAAGGCGTGATTATATGTATTGACACGATAACGGGTCGGAACTTAATTTCTTTGTTACACCGAAATGCTCTCCCCGTACAAATCGCTACCATAGTCCAATTCAACCCCACTAAGACACAAGGTAGCGTTCTAGGTCATTTATTGTTTATTGTATACATCAATGACCTACCTAAAATAATCAAGTACCCTATTACCCTATATGCTGATGATAGTACCGTAGTTATACCATCGAATAATCCTGACCTATATGAATCTAGGCCAACGATAAAAAAATGAGGCAGACGCGATATCCGTCAGCGTTACGACGACGCAACCGTCACCAAGTTTATATTTTTACAATACAACTACGATAACGACAACGGCGTCGATGCGCTCTTCGGACGTCGAGTCCGCCTACTGACACGACACTATGTGCGTGTAGTGTTTACACGTGTTCACGACGATATCAATGTAATTATTTAAGTCTAAGGGCTGCTGATACTACTACTATAACTCTATGAATAATCTGGTCATATCTATTTCTTACAAATAAAAACGAATCGCGAACGGTCGCGATTTAACTCTGATAATATTAATATTACTTTTTCAGAAAACATAATGCGTGGGACGACCCCTCATTAAATGGACAGAATAGTGGCGACAATCACTGGATACAAATGACTGTGATTTTGTAGAAGTTTCTAGTTGAATACACCACGATGACTATAGATATTTAACACAATTCCTTTCGAATGTTCTTCTCACTATACCACTCGTTCTCTGCGAGAGAAGGAAAACTCGAAATAAAACCCTGTACCAACCCGTCTGGCAAGCGTGGAAACAGTAGGCCAAAGCCTCCCAACATTGGGATAGGCCTAGTCCAGCAGTGGACTGCGATGAGCTATTTGATTGATTTGATTGATTCAGACAACTGTATTTTTTTAATTAATTAGATTCTGTCGATAGGCTCACCAACTTTTAAATTTTGGCGCTCGTTTATGCCACCGATAATACATTACAATGCTACCAATATCTAGAAAATATTGGCGTTTGCGACTTGCGTCGTTCACCGCCGAATGACAGTTGTTTTGAGGTTATAAAGATAGATAGAATATTCTAATCTCCTCAATCAACCAGTTTAAACACTACAGCGGGGTAGGTTATATCGAACTGAACTAACGAATACCGTACGCCGTGTGGGATCACATATGCTGAGGAAATAAGGCAATTCCTTCGGATCCCTGCTGATACTGGGCCATCTACTGCTTTTGAGATGTTTCTCTCACGTTAGGGAACCAAAAAGTGTATCGTAGGACTGAAAACAGTAAAACGAGACGGAAAACATTACGTTGCAAGTAAAAGTATACATCCACACAGCCATATACCTGATCCCGAAAATATCAGAATACGTAAGTTACATCTGAAGCTCAAAGAAAAGGCCCGAGGGAGCATGGTACACTACCGACACTACCCACTCCTAACTTAACACAAACAATTTAGCTAATTAGGTAAGCAAGAAGGTTTAGCGGGAATAAAAGTAATTGTGGTTTGCAGTTTTGAATATATCTGTGACGATGTTCGGTGTAAATGCTGACATCGAACACGTGAGAGAGAAATGTCATTGTATCCCCTCTCCATCAGGTGAGCCGTGTGTTTGTTTGCCACTTAAGTGGTATAAAAAAAATTACCCGAAGCTATGCTTGATTGCCGCCATTTAAATAGTTGTACCATGTTTAAAATGGTTGCCGTATATTGCATTACTTACAATTTAGTAGTTGCTCTGACCAATTTGATTAATTGAAGACTCTCTGTTTGGGGCAGAATGTTCACATAACTGTGAGGTTTATTAAACGGCGCATGTCGCACTACGTCACAAACGGTGGTACACTTGTAGCTGTCCGCCTTACAGCTTTTTCTCCTCCACATCGCACGATCTAGAGTCTATGGTTATGCCTCTCTAGCCAGTCCTCCATGATGGGTCTTACCAGTCTTACGGCGTGCACTGCGCGTGGTTGCCCACATCGTAGTTTTTATTCCTCTACCATATTCCGGTGGAGCAGGGACCTCATGGCCCGGATTTCTCCAGGCTCGGGTATGTGTCTCCGCTTCCGCGCCATTCTTCGGTACGTAATATTTTCTGAATGCATTGACCTAGAAGTCTGATTTTTGCACAGTTTCAAGACGTTCTAGACCCGAGTAAGTAGTGTCAGCTTGATACCTTCACGCATTCCTGAGAAAAAGATCTTAACAGACAGATAGATGGACAACGAAAGATTCCGTTTTTTAAGGAAATAGCATCCGATTATAGGATCTTGTTGGTATTTCATTTTTCGATGCCTAAAGTTGCAGTCTCCCTCTTTTAGTATAGTTTTTTCTTATATTTATTTATTTATTGTAAATTTATTTAATTAGATTAAATTATAGCATGAATATTTTCATTCGTTAATTTTGGTTAACGAATTTTGCGTGTGTTACATAATATTTCAAATATATGCATAATTTATCCCTGTTGGTGGTTTATGAATATTTCTAAAAAAATATTTAGAATAATGATTGTAAAAATATGAATGTGTCAAGATATGATTGATATGATCTTAGATGAAATTGATTGCAAGACATGACTGTGTTACCTCTGAATCAATTGGAAGAACTAATCGAAATACTCGATACTCATGATCAAAAAACTGCCGAAGACGCAACGTCTATACGCAAATGCACAGGTACTAGTGTGTCAGTGACCTCAGGACTGCTTTAAAGTTGACTTTAGAGTCGAAGGAGTGGTTTTCATTAAGGAGTATTAAAATGTTTTTTTATATACCTTTAATTATCTTGACACGATACAAACACGTACATTCATCCATATTTAGTCTTAAGAAATCATTATTTATAAGCTGACGTCTCAGGTTGTAGACGCTAATGCAACGCGACGCACGACGCGCGCGTCACCTGGTGACGCTAATTGATTATTGTGTTCCGCTATACTTGGACTCTGGCCCAAGTCACGAGTAACAGCTGGAGTTTGTTTGCTAATTGACTGTTCCCGCTAAATCATAAGAAGCTAGGAAATGGCATGCTCATCAAGAGAGCTTAGACAGCCGACTCATCGCGAATCAACCTCCGGTCTGGAGGGGAGTGATGTGGCGATGCCACATGTACCCAGCGCCGCGTACGTACGTAACTACGAATCCTACATCGCGCATGTAAAGTTCTCGCGCTGGGAGAACATATGTACATCGTCCCAACGACAATCGTTGGGCCGCGGCCCGCCAGGCGTGATCGGTACCGAAAAAACCTTTATATTTTTTTTTTATTCCACTTAGATGGTAGACAAGCACACGGCCCACCTGATGGTAAGTGGTTACCGTGGCCTATGGACGCTGGCCGAGGAGAGGGCCAGATCGAGAGAGATGGCCGACCGGCCGGGGTGCGAGCAACAACCCAATCTGAGCTTTGTCTTTGGTACTTCGTAATTTCACGACAACTCCTCTTGAAGTTTCCCGCCAAACTCTTCAAATAATAATAGTCACTCGTGATATTATTGAGGCTCGTGTATATTGCCAATAAAGATTTAAATTAAATAATCTTTTATAGCTTACTTGTTACTTAGCTGTAAATGTTTAAATGTATTTAATATTGCTTAGGTTCAATCAATCAATCAGTCAATAAATTAGCCCATTGCTATTATTAATAGCTAGTAAATTGCAGAGCGTGATCCGGAATTGGACCTACTATATAAATACTAAATAATACAACTGATGGCACAGAAACTCTCTGCGCTTACAGGGTTGGCAGCGCGAGTGTTATTCCCTTGATTTTGCACACATCCATAGGCCACGGTAACCACTTTTCATCAGGTGGGTCGTGTGCTTGTCTGCCACCTAAGTGGTACAAAAAAAAATCGTATACCTACAATATGTCGTCTCTTTCATACGAATAATAATGCATTTTCATCATCGGCTTTTTTACCAGTCAAACTTTTATGTGATACAGAGATAGGTTAAAGGCGCTAGAAAGGTTGTGTGAATAGGCATGTCTAGAATCATAAAGCAGTCGAATTTTACGAAATCCCAAGGAGGTAGAAACAAACTGTGGGATAATGAATTGATAATAATGAAAACATAATATAGGTATTTAAACTATCATGGTCTGTCTTTGCAAAAACAACCGGGCACAAGCTAAAACAAAATCGCGAGTGGATACAGTGAGCATCGTATGTCGTGAACGTGATCAATACTTCATGTCATCGAGTTAAGTAGGGTACGCTAACCTAGCTACGTACGGGTTTTTAGATTGCTTTAGGAAATATTTATTTTTTGCTCCTAAGGATGAATCTAGAGCTGCAGTTATAATAAGTTTTAAACGTATCACTTTTTTTTAAATTAATATATTTTTATGTATATATTTATAGGGGTATGCAGAATTTGTTGATTATCGTCGTCATCATCTTAGCGTCATTCGGGGCTTTAATTTCGAAGCTCTGGGTCTGCTTATGTTAATTATAACTTAAATATTAACAGTTAATGAAAGCTCACGTGTTATGCTAAGCGTTAATGTTAGTCGCCATTATTCTGAATGGTCAGTGTCTTCGCGAAGTCGTTTCGTTCGTGTCGGCCGCTCGGTATGCACTTTTGGGGGGTCATTTCGTAGCTAGGGAGTAGTTAGGTATCTTTTTAATGTTGAGTATGTTAAAAGATCGCTGGATAGTAAGCTACAGTCTTAAGGAAGAGCTCACCATTACAGACATTAACATACATACAAACGTACGTAATACCGCGGCCATAATAACTTCGTGTTGTGTTTTAAAATTAAACTATTTTTAAAGACTTCTCTTTACTTCGTTTAGTTCTTCACGGAGACTATCATATGCTTTAATAAGCTTTGGCACCTGAAACAACGCCTCACGACACGGCGGGCATAGGTATAGCAACGTCCGCTTGCCTTTCAAACCCATTACGCGCGCCTCGCTACTCGTCAAATTACTAGATATATAGGCCAACTGATAGACATAGAAAGGCAATATAAGATACCCTACCCACCACGTTGAAAGAATATATTTGGTGCAGACATTGCTGAGCTGCTCATAACATCAGTAGGAGGTAAGACACAATGGTAATTCCATCCAATTGATCCGATTGGGTGTTAATTATTGTGTCATTGTGCTGTGTAAAGTGAAGAATAAATAAATCAGGATATATTGAAGTTGGAGTTTTACTACATACCTTTTTATTTCATATTTTTTCCATAAATTTGTTGGTAAATAACTTTAAACTAATGTTAGTATGTAATAACAATTTAAATAGTTTGTGTGTGCCAATGCACTTGCACCATCACCGTCATCTCATTCGCATCGATACTTTAAAGCAAAATTGTCTTTAAAGTGATGAAGAAATCTTTTAATGTCCGAAATTGGAATACGATCGAGGCATTGTTTTCAATTTGGGTAAAAATTAGAAATGTGAGTAGGTATAATTGAAATTAAATAAAAATAGTCATACTACTCGTGTTCATAACAGCCCATATTCAAATGTCTATTTAAAAATATATTAAAGTTTGCCAGTATGAGGTAGGAGGCGAAGGCACTTCTGTCCAATTGAGCAATGCGACTGGGGAAATACCTCTGCCCTTCAGAATAGCGCGGTCATAATAACCCTGTGTCAATAGGGCCGGATCGCAATATGCATCAGATTATATCTAAGTAGAGCACTATGAAATTTCAATGCAAATTCTGTTTTCAGATTTTGAAGACTTATTCGATGATGAAGACTTGAAGTGATTATTGGGTGCAAAGTCATTTTGTTATTAAATTCTCATACTTTGACTATGCTGTCAATCTTGTCTGAACATTAGGTAGGTTTTTAAATTAGTATTTTAACGACTTATAAACATCGTCTCTTTTTTTATACACACACACAGAAACTCTGTGCTTACTGGGTCGGCAGCGCGTGTGGCTTTTCTGGTAACTTGGGCTCTGCACCTGGAACCTAACTTCCCAGGAACAGCACCAGCAATTGGCCATCTATCAGGCCACAGACACTAAGGTCCGGATTTCAGAACGACATTTCGTCCTGAATACCGATTTATAACTAGATATGAGGACAGAATGTATTATAGATGATTATAGCCGTGATATTCAGTAGGGTGGAGGTATTTCCCCAATCGGACTGCTCAATTGGGACGCGAATATCGTCGTGTAAATATCTTCATTCTGGAATCGAAAGTATAAGCTATATTTATTATACTTCTAGATAGCACTGTGTGCCGGAGTATTAATAAAATACAAAACTTCCATTACATTGAAGTGCACATCCAGTTCAAGCTAACAAATACGTTAATATTGTGAACAGAGATAACATCTCGACGTCACCCGTAATGAACTACCACTAAATCCACTAAAACATTTCTCTTATCCACCAGATAAGCATGGATCGACATTTTCAAGACTAAGGAGCAACTGTTCTTGTCGGTAATACAGATGCAAATCTACTCTGCCCAAAGGAATATTTAGCGAAGTACGTTCCTTGAATTCTGACGTCTACTTGTGGAAGAAAATGCGTATGTAATAAGATTTCTAATAAGTGTGACGCCGAAACACGTTTCTCATATCGCAGCTCTTTGCCAATATTTCTGAGAAGTCGTGTTTTAATTTTAATCTATTCATCAAAAGTTGTATACTTTTCAAACAAATAACAAATAACACAATTTTTCTGCGTTTTTTTGTCGCAATAGAAATAATGGGATATAATTTTTAAAAAACGTTAGTCCCCGCATGGGAAGAGATGGGGTGGTCAAAATTCTACTCTACCGGGCTCCACGCGACTAGTTTTTATATATATATTTTTATACAACTTAGGTGGCAGACAAGTACACGGCCCACCTGATGGAAAGTGGTTACTGTGACCTATAATCATGTGCAACACCAGGGGAATTATACCCACGCTACCCTCTTTAATACCCGACTACGGTGACGCCAAAGGAGAGTTATGATTTTGACAGGCTATCTATGTAAGTATATATGTATGTAGGTTCATCTGTTCCCTGATAACTCCTTAAATACTTATTAGAATGCAGAAAGATTAGGACTTTGAAACGTAATAGTATAAGAAAATATGTGAAGACACGGTGAAAGGAACGATGTAGGACACGGCGGTATTTCCGCCCAATTGAGCAGTCCGACTGAGGAAGTACCTCAGCCCTACCGAATACCGCGGTTATAATAACTTCGTTTTGTGTTCCCAGCGGTGAGTAGGGTAGCCAGAGCTCACTGGAGAATTTGTGCTGTCAGTAGGATGAGTAAAGGCTTGTCTCCGAAATGGAGTTTCGTCTTTCAATGCCTATCACATACAATATATCGCAGCCATAATAACATCTTGTTGTGTTCCCGGCGGTGAATAGGGTAGCCAGAGCTCACTGCAGAGGTTTTGTGAGTGGAAAGCTTGTCAATGCTCAATGCTTGCTGGGCTGGCATCGCGAGTGAGTATGGTTGCAAAGCTGAAACTTAAAGGAATTGACGGAAGGGCACCACCAGGAGTGGAGCCTGCGGCTTAATTTGACTCAACACGGGAAATCTCACCAGGCCCGGACACCGGAAGGATTGACAGATTAACAGCTCTTTCTTGATTCGGTGGGTGGTGGTGCATGGCCGTTCTTAGTTGGTGGAGCGATTTGTCTGGTTAATTCCGGTAACGAACGAGACTCTAGCCTGCTAAATAGGCGTCGTCATTTAGGTGTGCGTGGCTCCGTCACGCAACTCACTGGCGACGTATTCCGGCCTCGAGCCCTTCGCCAAAATTAACAATTCCCACCCAATATTTATTTAAGCGTGTGACATTGATTAGATACTGTGACACTGACTGCGCATCAATATTATACCTGCCTACTAATAAAGTAAAACCTTTAATGGTAGGTACTATGCAGGTCCCAACGTGTGGGGATGAATGCCTTGCCTATGGCGAGCGGTGCGATGATAGAATGTAGCTGTGGGCATCATGTCAAACAGTTCATCTGAGCACAAATCATTTTATATGCGGTAGAACACACACAGCGAAGCCAAGTCCCTCTTGGTGGCAGACTAATTTGGTCCCAATTACAGGGAGTATAAGCCGTGTAAGGTAACCAATTTAACAATTCCCTTACGCCTCAGCTGACACTGGACTATCTGCGGCTTTGAGATGTCCTCGTCGGACGTCAAGCGTTGGATGACTGACTCGGAAGAAAAAGGTGGGATAGGAGTTCTTTGTGAAGTGGAAAAAAAGACTCGGGCGAGCGAACACTATATCCCCCTATAATCGAGTTCTGGCTAGCTAGAGAGACGACATGGAAGTCTCGTACCAGCTCACACAGGTGATCTTCGTGTTTTTCGAGTACCTATCCGAAAATGTCAACATCGCTAGCAAATTACCGAGGCTGGAACTCGCTAAATTTAATGGTGACGTCCTGAAGTGGTACCAATTTTGGGATCAGTTTTCATCAAATGTAGACAACAGAAATATTAGTGATGTTGATAAGTTGTTGCAAAATCTTGTTAGCGAACCTTTGACAGTTATAAAAAAAAGACGGCATGGTTTCATTTTATAAGAGAAACCGCAAAACAGCTTCGGTCGGTATGCTGCGCACGAGTTTAACCGCAGGAATCCTGTTGCTATTACACTTCTAGTACTAATGTGTCAAATAAGCACACGCTGATTATGTTGACATTTTGTCAATTTTGACGCTAAGGAAAACTGCCACTGGGTTTTTCTGCCCCTCTATAGACAAATGGTATTTCATAATTCAGCGCGGTATTGTTGAATAGAATGACGAATGTATGAGATTTGTCGTTTATAACATTCTTTGATGACTGTCTGTTACGTTATCACGGCGTTTTCCAATAAAACTATATCATCATAATATATCCATTCAATGTTATTACATACTTATAAAATCGCAACATAATCATTTACCTTGAACTTAACCTCGCAGTCTTACCGCTCTGCGAGGTGGAGGTCAACTTGGATCATAATATATCACTACAACAGCCTTGACTTTGAGGTACAACACCACTGACTTTCTGAGCACAACCGCATAAGAAAAGTATGACATTTGCGACCGGCACAACACCACCGACATCCCGTGCGCAAAGCATAAAAAATGTAACAATGTGTATAAAAACACAATCGTACAAAAAGAGAAAAACGACAATTACGACCGGCTCAACACCAAGAATTTCAAATATGTAGCTTCAATGGTTCAAGTTATACTATAAGCACAGTCTAACGAATTTTAGACTTGTTACTGCTACTATGTAGAATAATAATAAATATTCTACAACATTCGACACATCGCTGTCTAGACCCATGGTAAGCATAGTTTAACTAATGTTGAACTGGTGTCTGGTGTAGCTCTGGTACAGTATGCTATAAGAGGTACCTCAGAATTTTAACGATAACCCCACCCCACACGGTATTCGAGTTTACCCCGTAGGTATCAGGTAACTGAGAGATCCTATGAATCCAAAGCATTATAATAACGACCTGAAGCCGCAACTAACAAAGTTAATATTCATACTTATAGGTACTTTTTTTTTACGTGCGCAAAATCCCCACGGATACCTCCCCACCGGATCCGGTGGAAGAGGTTATGTCGGACTCGAACCGACTAAAACGCACGCCGCCTGTAGGTCGTTTTGGTTGCCGAAGGTGAGGTTGATCCTGGGCCATCTCTCACGATCTGGCCCTCTCCTCGGGTGTGTGACTTTACTTTTATTCTATGGTACTGGTAAAATTTTGCACAAAACTGGTATAATGAGTTAAACAAACATCAAACATTGAAACAAAATTTTATTCGCCATTTCTTCCGAAGATTTCTTTTTATTAGATCTAACAATGATGCAATAAACTCATTTACCCGGTGTAAGCCGAGAAAAGCCTATTTGCTATTTCAGAACACAATCTAACTTTGAGCCGAGGGGACCTTTGTACTGATGAGAGGTTGCGAATCAGAGCCCTTGAGCCAAACTATAATATTTTGTAGTGAGCATGTATTGTTCTGTTTTAGCAGTATAGCTACGGCTTATTTCAAGGGCGTTGAAAATTTACATCGATTGATCATGTGAAGTTTGGGAAACTCTTCTGCAAAACTTAAATTCCCTCTCGAGTAACATTTGTATATTTTATGCAATCTACGAGCTGTATTTTGTAAGTACAACGCATATAAAGCTAGTTTTCGTCTGCAGTTTTGCTAATATTATCTATAAGTTAAAGTACATTTTAGGGAACAAATGAAATAAATATATTTTTATTTATTCTATATATTATAGTAACGTAAGGCGTAACTGTGGGATAAAGTGCTTTATTGGGTTAGTGTCCACACATTTCTAGCACCAAATAGAGCTGTACCTAACCTACGCTCTAGAGAGTGGGACGGAGCGGGCTCGCGGCGACAACCGCGGACACTAAATTGTCAGTCATAACTGCCATACAAACATCTGTTGATAGTTGGAGCCTTAAAAAGTCTGACAACCTTGTCTGAGAGGTTAGGAGGTTAGGTTAGTCTCTTGAGATTAGGCAGAGAATATGTTCAAGTTTGGGTCCTTCATAATTAAAGCTGAAGAGACCACTTCCTGTCAGTAATTTCTCTGATTACTTTGGCTTGGGTTCACATAAATGGCTTAGTGCCTTTCGAATTATATTTTATTTTTTAGCTTATATTATTTAGCATAAATTCTGTAACGTTATGTCATCAGAATTTAAAAAAAAAGAACTATTTTGTTGCTTTGTCCTCTACACTGACGGCACAAAATCTCTGTTCTTACAGAGTCGGCAGCACGGATGTGACTCCACTGGTGTTACACACGTTCATAGGTCATGGTAACCACTTTCCATTAGGTGGGCCGTGTGCTTGTATGCCACCTAAGTTGTGTTTTACTTAACGTTCTATACATCTGGGCCACGATTTTGCTAAATTCAAATTTATTTATTTGCTTAAATGTGGTTACAAAGATGTCAGGTCCAATAGTTTTGTGCGGCACATTTACCATTTTATGGCATGCAAACATTTAATTACACATATATCGAATACAATCATTAAACATAATAACATTAAATAACATTAGTTCAGCACATGTCCTATAGGTCAATTGAAATTCTAAATATTAGTCACAAAATTATTGTCAAAACATAAAATGAAACAAACAAGTCATTAAAATTGTGAAGAATGGTACATGTCAATATATTGCGATAAATTAATAATGTCGTAAATGGGTTGACTCAATTTTGAAAATGTATTTTGTTTGGAAATTTAATTTAAATGAGTTTTAATGTCAATCGAATAAGTAGGTACCTATACTCCATTCCATCGAGTTATTTCGTGTGGTGACGGAGAAAGAATACAAGTATCACCCCCCCATCTCATCCGAAGGGTGTCGTAAGAGGCGACTAATGGAAACATATGCAAACCATATCACTGCGAGAGAAGAAAAACTCGAAATAAAACCTTGTAAAATAAATTACTTAAGAGCGGCAAAAGCTGCGTCGGTTTTATTTTATATTTTTTATTTATACCCACTCAAATAATTTTTTATTAATTTTAATTTTGAAAAACTTCTTTCAGCAGAGGCTGTACAAATCAAATTTTCAATCATACATCCTCAGAATACAGAATAAACAAGTTTGTTCTGTATTCCGAGCTTCCAACATAATAGTGAAAAATAAAGGCCTTTAGAGGTACAGTCAGCGTCAAAACGATCTTAAATACAAAGTTTCAAAATGATCTTAATAAGAGTTAAGAGCAAGTTAAACTTTTATTAATTTATATACTACTAGTACCGCGCCGCGGTTTCACCCGCGTAAATCCTGATCCCATGGGAATATCGGGATAAAAAGTAGCCTATGTTACTCACGAAGAATGTAGCTTTCTAATGAAAAAAGAATTATTAAAATCGGTCCAGTACTTTTTGAGTTTTTTCGTTACATACAAAAATACAAATTTTTCCTCTTTATAATATTAGTAAGTATAGAAGTATAGATTACCGTCCTTACTAAAGGTGTGTACCAAATATCAGGACAACACAGTCAACAGTAAGGCGTACCAAGGCATTAAGATGATTTTGAGTACTTTGTCCGCCAAGATCGGCAGCGCGAGTGTGGCTTCTCTGGTGTTACACACGTCCATAGGCCACGGTAACCGCTTTCCATCAGGTGGGCCGTGCGCTTGTCTGCCATCTAAGTGGTATAAAAATGTCTCATAAGGTGGCTGTTTACACCGTAGGCTTTGATTCTACACATTCCTATCGATACTTAGAAGCGTGATGGTTTCAAGGATCTTGTATTATCAAGCGAGAGTTGCCTTATCCCTTGGTTGTCATATCAGTCGCAGATTGAGAACGCGAGGTGTGGCTGTAGCTTATAGATAGCGACAAACTAAAAAAAAAAAAGAATATTAGAACAGAAATTACTAAAATAAAAAGGACAAATGTTAACCTCCTTCTGTAATTATGCAATGACAGGTGAAGTCTACAGAGTAATCGCAAACAGAGACAATAAGAATAAGAATAATAAAAATAAGAATCTTTATTTCCTAGAATATGGTTGGTGGGGTGATTTAGGATATACAGCATATTCTGCCATTTTTTTATTTTTTTTTTATTCATAAATTGAGTGCCATCTATTGAGTCGGGGGCTTTGGACCACCCCATCTCTTCCCATGCGGTGTGGTACAAGGCAAGATATATATACAGCCCAGGCTCAGTATGGAAATAGAAAATATGGCAACAGATTCACCCCCTATTACAGGGAACCAACTACAACACTAGTCCGTCGCCGTGAGTTGCCTATGTAAAACAAAACCTCCACAGACTAAAAACTTTAGTAGTCATCAATCATAGCCTATGACACATGACCTACAGTTTTGTAGATTTAGTTCGAAATATAAACAACAGAAATCGTAATCATACTGAATCGTGTGTATGTCACGTGAGTCTTGACCTACATGATCATTAATTTATTATATTATTATTGTAAAACAATAACGCATAAGATAACACAGATGGTGTTGTAGTTCAAGTGTCATCGAACTTGTGTGCTAATTTATGATTGGGTACTGTCGATCCTTAAATGCTGCCCAAAACTTTATGTGCAGCAGTGGACTGCGGTAACACAATCGAGACCCTGAACTATCTGAACTTCGGGTAGTTTTTTCAGTGGGTAATAATTATTAACAGTATTTTTTGACAGATTTAGGTATGAAATTACTATGTTAAAGCACAAGTGAATACCGTCAATCTATAGCCATGAGAGTTCAGTAAAGTGTATCACACAAATACTTAAGTAAAATATTTGGCTATTTTAATCGATTAAGACATAGTTTTGATCGATTCGAATAGTTAGCATACTAAATGCAAGGGCCAGATCGTGAGTAAGGGCCAGATCGTGAGTAAGGGCCAGATCGTGAGTATGGGCCAGATCGTGAGAAATGGCCCTCAGAGGCTGTCATTAAACCATAAAAGAGTCCATGCTGTCGAACAATCAAATCGATTTATCGGACAGGTTTTGAGGTTACAATTACGTCATCGTTCACTAAAGCATTTCTATCTATGCACATGTGAGCAAACGCTATTAGGGTTGACCTTTGCATGTTATTTTGTTGGATTCCTTTCAGAAGCAATTTTTTTTTCTTATTTTCACACTTGTACCCTGGTGTTGCATACGTCCATAGGCACGGTAACCGCTTCCCATCAGGTGGGCCGTGTGCTTGTCTGCCAACTAAGTGGTATAAAAAAAAATTAAAAAGAATCCTTCGGAGAACACGTTAAGGTCACGGTCCCAGTTGCAATGGGCTGTATATATCTGTTCGATGTTAAACTGTCCTATCTCATAATCGCCTTGTACGTCACCATAATAGGAAGAGATAGAATGGCCCAAACTCTACTCTACCACCACGCGGCAAAATTCTCAAAATTATCTTAAAAAAAAAACATTTGGACACGTTCCCAGAATATAATATTTATATTTGAATAATAGAATAGGGTAGCCAGAGCTCTTTGGAGAGTTTTTGTACTGTCAGTGGGAATAGCAAAAGCTTGTCCTGCTTTGTCTTTTACACTGACGGCACAGAAACTCTTGTGCTTACAGGGTTGGCCGTGCGAGTTTGCTAAAATCCGGTTCGATCAGGACCAAAAAATGTTGGCGCGATTGGCCACGTGCGGTAGTGGACTGTATTGCGGGGATGTAGATAACTGTTCCATTGACGCTTTACACACAAACAAGACAGGTGATCGAGTTGCCGCGGACGTGATCCAGGCAATGAATACAACTCGAGAAATTAGGAGAGGATACACTAACCTTCACGACACCACGTGTTTAGTAGCCGGTACACGGATCTTCTCTTCCTTGCTCAGGAGCGGCCGTCCACATCACTAGATCACTTGAGGGACACACGAGAGGCGCTTAACTTAACCGCGGTAACCCAGTGGTATGGACACGATGCTGCTGGAGAAGTACCTCAGTCTTACAGAATACCACTGCCATAATAACATCGTGTTGTGTTCCCAGCGGTGACTAGGATAATCAGAGCTCACTGGAGGGTTTTGTGATGTCAGTGGGAAAACCAAAGGCTTATACCATAGTATATTTTTGCAGTTCCTCCGTGATCATGGTGCTTGCAACAGCGCCGAAATATCGGAAACTCAAAATAATGAAACATGGTAAATATCCCGTTTATTCTGATACTGATGTTAGTGACCATGATAGTTTAAATATCAAGACGACTTGTTTTCAATATTATTGCACCGTACTCGCCGACTGCGTATCATAAGCAACCTGCCAATACCCACGTGCGTGTAAAACGCATAACAGGAAAGTGTTTATGAAATAGTTAAGTGTGTATGCAGGTCAAACATGCACGTGAGCATAAAAACGTATGACATGAAAAGAGGTGGTACCTGTGTTATTTTTAGTGACCTATTTTGTTTTAGTTTTGTTAACTCCGGGTCACAGTCTTGGTATTTTTTTACCTCTTGCCAGTTGAGAATTTGGGGTAGTTCTATTGTTTCTATTACCCGTGATAGTGCGTCGGCTACCACGTTTTCGCTGCCCGTGACGTCACACACACGCCGAACTTGGATTCAATTTAAAAAGTGGAATGAGATAAAAATAAATAAGTTCAAAAAGACACTTATGTTTAGAGTCGCTCGTAAAGATAGGGTTAACTGCCACGGTATCGTCGGACAAAACATACCATAAACTGACCGGTTATAGTACATAATGTGACACTATTTAACCTATAATAACATCTTATGTAACCCATATTTGCAAGTAATAAATGAATATGAATATGAATGTATACAAATAGAAATCCATCGGCAATTAGTAGAAATCTCGTTCAATACTAGGCAGGCTATCTGTGGGTTGTTGACATGATCATGTAACAATGCAGTGATATATAAAAATAATAAAAAAACGGACCTTGAATTGTAATAAGTATATTTTTTATGTAAAAAAATATATATAAATAAATAAAATAAAACAACTGTTTAGTTGCCATTTATAGTATCAAAAACTAGTCTAAATAAATAGGGGTGTAAACGAGGGGTAAAAGATTGAAACAAGTTTAGTTTGATAACAGATGGTACTCATTAATTTGCTATCAGTTTAAGATTGGCAAATATATTAGACATCAGTCGGGCTTTTTTTATTTTTAATAATTTATTTTATTTTAAACTAATCCCTCTAATTCCAAGGCGACTAAGGGATAAGGCTGTTTAACATTAGACAGATATATACAGCCCAGACTCAGCCTCAGATGCATGACTCGAGTCAACAATAGTGCCCGGAATACGGCAATAGGCTCATCTACTATTACGTGTTTTATATTGTGTTTTGATTTTATTAATGTATGACATTGTTACTTTACATTATGTTTTAATTTTATTAATGAATGACATTGTTATTAGATAAGACTTTTGTTAATTGTAATTGACTATTTTAATGTATCTTGCATGAAAATGATTAGGGAAACTACGGGTACCTACATTACAGGTTCAGTTCTTACAATCAGTAGCGAGTTGGTTGCGATACCTAATAGTTCGTGGAACTGCCCGCTTCCGCGACCATTCTTTCTATTGACTTCGTTGTCTTTCCTGCTATCCAAATGTGGAGTGTGACTTCCCCGTAAAAACGTATTTATTTTGCAACAGATAAAATAACGCATTTTTTTAAAGAATATTAGAACCGATTACTAATATTCCCTCTAAACCCTCCAACTAAGCTAAATTGCTTGTGTTAGGAGTAGGTTCCCGAACCCGGGACCTTTCGATTGTAACTATCCTGCTCAGCAGTTTTTGAGCATTTTCGAGCAATATTTACAGATAAACCAAATACACACAACTCTAGCGTTTGAGCAATTCTCATCAAGTCTTATGTGATGTTTTGCAGACAATTTATTATTAAAATTAGCACTAATTTTATTAAATGTAGTATTAAAACAAGAATAATTTTAATATTTTATTATATCTTTAATATGATAACGACCAGTATAGTTTTTATTAAGGTCTTTTAAAACATAAACATTAGAGGAAATTTTATCTATTATTTCACACTTAACAAACTTAGGTGCTAACTTAGCCGAAAAGAATGCAGGAGCAACTCCAAGGATACATCGCAGGTCACATTCATACTTTGAACCTTTCTAATAACATAAAGGAGAAAGTTCGTAGCCGACCGCATTCAGCAGCAGACTACACGTCATTTGAACGGACTTAATATATCAATAGTAATATAAATGTACAATGCCATTAATATTAGGAATTTGCCTCAAACTGTGCATTTGATGCTAAGTCTTAGCTGTATATATTTGTCTGATGATAAACAGCCCTATGTCGTAGATCGTTTCCTTCAAGGTACCTCAGGAGTTGTGTATTAATAACACGCTCCATAACCTTCGAGAGAAGGGAGGTTATAGCGATAGGCCTGTAATTGGTCGGATCTGTCCTGTCACCTTTCCTAAGAAAGGTGACAGGACAGATCCGTACCTCAGTACAGGGTGCACGAATGCGCGGCCTGCTTCTGCCAGGGCGACAGGCGGCTCCACCTGTCACCCCCAGGCCGGTGCTCATGGGGGGCGGAGGTCGTTCAAAGACCTCCGACGCCCGAGTTGCCTTCGTACGCGGGCAGCTTGTCTTGCGATCCTTCCAAATTTAAACGGTCCAGGTGGGATTCAATAGGTACCTACTTACAATTAGTTCGTTGTTAAGTATGGTAATATAGGTTATGTGGTTTTAGTCGGTTCGAATCCGACATAACCTCCGGGATATCCGTGGGGATTGCCACACCATAAAAAGATGTTATAATATGTTTGTATGTTAAAACGGGAAATTAAATATGGACGATCGTTAGGGGTTGCGGTTTCAATTCGCTCTTGTTGTAAATATTTGTATTTAAGAATCAAACTAAGTTTATCCGCACTCTACAACACATAATACAAGTTGTACTTGGTTTGGGTCTAACAAACGTTGTGTAGTATGTCTTAAATATTTATTCTTGATCGTAAGGCCGACTCCTAAACCACCAATATTTGCGATCCCACTCACAACAGAGTGTCATAATATTTCAGCTAATCGGCAACGCGTTGCAAATTATGGCGAATATCTTTACAGCATTGAACACATGGCTACGAGCCAGGTACCTTATGTACAGTAGGTACATAAAATAATAAGTTGATTTCGTACGACTTTAGAGCAACACATACACCTACAAGGTCATAGTAATTTTTCAATGAATGTAACCCAGACTTGGTGCCTATGGCCCATGTTTGTATGTCAATGCTTGGACGCCAGTTATCAATAGAAGCACGCACACTTTCCATGGGAAAATTCTTCACTGCCAATCGTATGGATTGTTTTAGGGACTCCAAATTATCATGGCGTTTAGAGCAAGCCATACTCTCTAAAACTGACCATAAATCATAATCCAGCGGATTGAGATAAAAATCCGTACCTACCAAATATAATACAGATTCATATTAGCTGAAACTCCCCTATATAAATATTTATTCGTAAGTTTGTAGGATCTATTTTATGTCAACCCTTCTGTGTTCATTTATATTTGTAGATAGTCTTCCGCTGATTTCCGCAACATAGATGCAATCTCATTACTGTCTGTCTCCTCCAACACAAGAGAAGTCAAGAAGTACCTATGTGCCCTTGGTGGTGGAGAAGGTGGGACGTTACCTTGTATCTTTTCCGCTAAGTCTTTTCCAATATTGGTGAAGAAAGTATTGAGGTCATTGGTTATTTTCCGTGGATTGTCTGAGTTGTTGAGCAATTGCATGTTAGTTTGAGTAGGTTTTTGTGTGTTGGTAATTTTTTTGATCGCATTCCACAAGTCCTTTGGATTTTTAGCAGCTTTGTCTATTTGTTGAGTGTCGTAATGTCTTTTTGTTTTCTTTAGGATTTTACAACAGAAGTTTCGGTATCGAATATATGTTAATTTCAAGGTTGCGTTTTCTGGTGATAGTTGAAGCTTTTTGTGTAATAGATCCCTATGTCTAATGCAGCGAAGTAATCCAGGCGTTATCCAAGGTTTAAGAGGATTTTTCCTTGTCGATTTTTTCCTAGTGAGGGTCGAGCTAGCAATAGCATCAGACAACACATTAATAAGTGCGTTAGTGGCGGACTCTGGATCTTGAATATTTATGATATGCAATAAATCCATTTCTTCCATTTTTTGATCTATCAATTAAATTTAAGTTATAAGGATGACTGTACAAATTCACTCTCAGATCATTTAACAATTAAGTAAAACCCTTTCACCACCTTAGAAGATAAACTAGAGGAAAAACTAGGCTTAGTAGAGATAAGTTAACAACATTAGTGAATATAAACTATTACTGACCTATTGCATGCTTTTGTATGTACACACATGTTTTGAACAAATAAAACTATTCTATTCTATTCTCCATTCGCTTAGGTACTTAACTAAAGGTAAACAATATTGAAGCGTCTTTTTATCCAAACACATTAAACAAATAAACTACTCGTAGGCTCATTGACTAGCTAGTGCCCACTTATGAGACAAGGTTAAACAAAGTATCTCCTGCCGTTCACTGGTGGGGTAATAATAAAACTGCATTTATATGCAGAATAAACCAACACTATTGACTACCATTAAGTGTTAATTTGATCTAAACTCATTTCTGAAGTAACAGTTTTGAAAGCCTTCAACTCTGCACTATGTGAACCATCTTATAACACAAGGGTTTATATAGTTTGATAAGTTAACTCTAGCACCCACTTTTCTCCAGTTTATGTTTAGGTCCCAATGTAATAGGTGGCGAGCCTATTGCTATTAACCCGGCACTTATAAACCTGCGATAAATACAAACTTCGAAAAGCATCGAAAAGTCATTGGTGTGTGCCATGGTAAAACCTGGGAGAAATTCAAACTATTAATTGTATTGTCTATGCAGAATTTGATAATGTTATAGAAATCGATAAAAACCGTAACATTTCTGTTGACTATAGTAGTTAAGTAAACTTAAATGTTTTAAAATTAAGTGTGTATTAGAATTAAGCGCGTATTAGAATTAAATATGTTTTATGTACAGCCAGTCGTGCCTTTTCGGACACTTTCCGGCTGCTCATAAAGTTGTGTAGTGCCCCATTCACTCTATTTCCAGCCATCACTCTCCTTTCAACATCTTCTTCATGCTTTCCATCTCTCGTAAACAATGTTCCCAAATATATGAACATGAAATAAAATAGTATAAGTTAGCATATAAGTTCAAACATCCAAGATGTTTTATACGAAGTATAGAAGTAAAACACCAATGAATGGAATTTTGAAGCAATAAGTATATTTGTCTTTAGGTAGGTACCTTTTGCTCGTGCGGAAAAACCACTATCTAAGTAAACCAAGTGGTAATGCAGTTATTTTCAAACTGAAATATGTATATCTCTAGTTGTTCATTTTTTACTGAACTATAGGTAGGTACGTCGACGTACTATTTTTTCTCAACTTGTTTATTCTGTGACCTATGTCGGTAACTTTAGTTCTGTGTCGGATAACCTCGTTCCGAATTCTATCCTTCACGGAAATTCCAAGCGTAGCTCGCTCCATAGCCCGCTGCGCGACTTTTAAGCTAACCAGACCCACTGTAAGTGTCCAAGTAAATTTCCATAAAATTCATCATCATCCTCATAGCAAAATCCTAGTTGCGTCCAAACTTGGCACTTCATAGCGGGGGCTCTTTGATTGGTACTGCTTTTCTGGTAGGGCAGCAGCCGTTGACCTTCCTACCCTGAGAAGTAGGTGCGACTAGCACGAAGGAATTCATCTGATGCCCACGTAATCTATGCCCCGGTTGAAGAGATTTCAATTATATAGATCTGCCAACTGCAGAACTTTGTAATCGCGACACAACTGGAACAAGAACAACAGCTGAGAAAAGTGTATATTTACTACTGTACACAACAAAATTTTGTGTAAAGTGTGTAAAATGACTTCATGATACATGGCAGAATTCAGTTTCCCTTCATAAAATTCCACCATTATGACTCGATTGGACATTATACCACACCAACAGTTGAATGAGAAGCGAACCTGATATGACTTGCCGTAACTCTTAGTGGATTTTCTTTGGACCAATATTGGGAACCACGAGTTGAAGGCAGACGCCTAGGGACAAAGACAACATCGTTTTATTAGATAATACAGCCACGAATGTCGACGTTTCATTTGGGTACAATAACTAGTAATGTGTTATGGCGCACAATATTTATATCATACATTATTTTTCTAAAATTAGAAAGAGATATTTTTTTTATATTTTTCCATGCGGAAGAGCTCAAATTCACCAAACAGTTTAACAATCGGCGCGCGCCAGTGCCTCGTTTCTCTTGCGACTTGCGGTTTTAAAAAGGTCATATTGAGCGATTCCGCCAATCACAAGTAACTTTATGAAATTACAGTACTCGGGCTTGCGATCCTTCGTCGCTCCCACTGTCGCTCCCGCCCCGCCTCCTTCACGAGCATTACTTGCTCGCAGATGAAGGCGTCGGCCGCCCACGCATCTGCGCAGCGAACCGTCGCCGCGAGCAAGGTGGAGAGCGTGAGAACTTTCACTCCCAGGGCTAGTCGTGAAGTAGAAATAAAAACGTTACTTTTTATGATCATTAAAACATCGCAAGGTTCTAAACTGTAAACATATAATTCTTTTGGTAGTACAATGGTAGAATTTTGAACATTAACGTCGCAATCAGCTATCCTAGGGTGTATGCGCTTATAAAAATATACAATAAGCTGCCAGTTGATGTGCGAGCCTCTCATTACACTACTATAAAATAAAAAATAAAAATAAAAAATCATTCATTTTCAGACCAGAGATCCATAGTATTAGTAACAATATAACTTAAAGACTATGTTAGTGTAACAAATAAAATGAAAGTAGTACATAACACCACTCCGGGGGCAGGGTCACCGAACTTTTTTAACATGTAGCTCGATGAACCTACCAACAAGGACCGAATGAAGGCGTTCACCAACCATCCTGGCTCGAGACTGCGTTAAGCGGGCGACCGCGACGGGCACCCGTCGCGTGTCTACGCGCGTGGTCACGCGGGCGGGTTGCGTGGTCACGCGACGGTACCCGTCGCGGGCACCCGTCGCGGAGACCGTCTATCGCAGTGTCGCTAGTTCAATTTTAGCGGCGTGCATGTATAGTCATGTCCATGGAGAACTTATTGTATTATTACGTAGTAAAACTACGACGACTAGCAAAAAAGAAACTTTGCTGTTGCTGTTGCTGTGCGGGGAATTTGTTGCAAAGTTCAGTATATTAAGAGAAAATGAAAATTCATTTTACAATTATTTTAAAGTATCGGTACAGATCTATGACGAATTATTTTCGAAACTGGAACCATATTTGAAGGTCAACAATTTAAGAGAAATTTATTTGATGGTTGAAGTTAATTAAATTATTCTCATTCTAAGTAATCTATACAGAAATAATGTATAAATATTAAATACAATAAAAATAAAATAACTTTGATACAACTTATAGCTAAGAACAATTAAAATGCGTCGTAGAATTCCTCCGCATCGCATGCCTCTTGTGGTAGCGTTCCCAGAAGACTGGCAGCATTGCCACGTTGTATGGCAATGCTTATTCTCTGACCTAAAAAGAGGCCAACCTTCTAGTCACGAGAAGCGTCGACCATACGCTTCGCAATCTCACGGAAGAGGTTGCGAGCGCTCGGACCCCATGACCCCAAAGTCTCGACTCCAAACGGCACAAATTCATAATCCCCGATGAGATTAGAGTATTGGCGCCGCTTGAGAGCCTCTGCAGAAGCAGCAGCAGCACCAGCACAGCCAGCCGTGCTAGTTATATGGGCAGGAGCCATGATATCAACGCATGTGGCGTCCCACACCAGAGTCCTACCCATCTTCCATGGCATTAACGACATGCCATCCGGTCTCCTGCCTTCGTCACGCGCCAAACAGTTTGGTTCTAGTACAGCTGGTACACCGGCGGTGTCAAGAGCACGGCGGATTATGTCATTGAGGCTGGCGTGCCGTGGAATTCGCCCTGCGCTCCTGCAGCACGACAGATCATGGTGTCCGAGTCTGTCAACTTTCCAAGCGTTCACTGCATCAGTCTTACACAATACTTCAGAATTAACTAGTGTAGGTGCAAGGATTTTCCTAGTTAATTCTTCAGTACTGTGGACTGAAGACAGGAACGCTGGTAAGCTGACATCTGAAATTTTGCGAATACCGAGCCCACCCAAGCGAATCGGTAGAGTCGCTTGTAGTAAAGCTCGGTCATCCAAGGCCACATTTAAAATTTTGGTGAGGGTATTTTCTATAATTTCGTCTATTTTTTTCAAAATTGTTAAATGTTTAAAAGGCGTTGATCGTAGGGCATGGGTGAATTTTGGAACGAATACAATTTAAGCGTAAAATCTATATCAGGTCCTATATGACAGGGTGGCACTGTACTTCCACAATAACTCTTTCAGTGTCGAAAGACATTTTTCTAAGAACGTGCGTACGACCCGGATCAGCTAGCGCTATTGACTGAACAAGTCCGTACGTGTTACCGCTGGCGGGCTCCCGCGCGTGCCCCCGCGCCTGTTTCCGTCGTACGGAGGCGCGCCCCGCTGCGTGGGCGCGGGGCGTGCGCCCCCGTGACGGACGCCCGCGCGGGTCTCCGCGACGGAGCACTTTTGTATGAAACCGCGCCCGCACCCGCTTGACGCAGTTTCGGCCCTCGGCCCAGTTTCGGTTTTTACATTCTTCATGCATGCTCGTCGGTTTAGAGTGTTATATAGTGTGCATTCTCGTGAGAGTTACCCTGTGTTGTGTAATGGTTTAAATTAGAGTAGTGTGGACGCGGGTTTAACTATAACGTTGCTTTGAAATGAATAAATACTTTAGGAAATTCTACATAGCGCTATATAGATTCAAAGTGAACATAGCTAAACAAGCTAGTGTTATGGGTTCTAGAATGCAGATGTATATATACATATGATTTACTATGATTATTTAGTGTAAATACTTAGGTAGTTACTTAAATACAAATCTTCTTCATCCTAGCGTTAACCCCAGTCGCATCCGAAGCTTTCAGTTCTGAGTCTGGGGTCCGCTGGTGGAGGAAGACGGCTGTTACACACTAGCGTATTCCGCTTTGGTTGCCGAAGGTGAGGTTGACAGGCATATCCCTCGCACCCCGGCCGACCCAGGGCCATCTCTCACGATCTGGCCCTCTTCTCGGGTGTGGGGACTACAGAGTCCCCAACTCGTCTCCGAAAACGGGGAGCGCGGGGGCCGCGGCCTGCTTCTCACAAAAAATCATTATGTGAACCAATGTAAACTGTGAAGGTTAGGCGGCTGGAACGCACTTTCCAACTATCGAGAAACTCATTGACAGTTACTGGGCCACAATTTCTATTCTTTCAATCTGTTTCCATAAGATTTTGTCCACGTATCTCGACTGTCAAAAAGTCTATCTTTGTCTTTGGTACTTTGTTTGAAGTATTGAACCCATTAAAAGGTGATGTTTGATAGGTTTAGGGTTCTTGAAAGGAGATGTATGTTAGGAACTTCACAACAATTTATTAATTTCAATTTTAGTTTCCTTCAAAAATAACTTAGGTCATTTTAGGACTTGTTATTACCTACAAGCCACTACACCTACTGGATGACGAACGAGGTTCTGGCGCAGGCTTCCGTATTAGGATTTTTCTTCTAGACGAGAGACAGACTTTTGCTACCGAACCTCTAGAAATACAGAGTTTCTGTGCCGTCAATGCAGAAACTAAGTAGGATATTTTCCTTGACATTTTAAACCAAATGAGTTTTATCAACTTTCAACGTCTGATTCATTTAGCTTGGACAATGTTTTGCAATCGTTTAGAGACATATAACTTGTTCAAATGAACAAAAATGCGTTATAAATCATAGAATTACAACACGAACTTATAATACCTACAGTTTGGAGGTCTTTATGTTATTTCACTTGTTCAAACATATTCTACCATACCCTGGTGTAGAAATATTAAATTTTATAATAATAATATTTAAGATTTACAATAGTAATGTCAAATATGTCACTCATGCAATCAATTAATTATTTATTTCTATTACGTTTAGGACCGCTCCTATGGAATTTTGGATATGATTGGCGTATGGCATACGGCAGGTTGTTTTAGTGTGGTGAGATTCCAACATACCGCGCGGGCCGCGCTTTCCCGAGCCCGCAGAACGCAGAAGGTACATTTTTTCCTGCCTAAACAAAAAAAATATTCATCTCTGAATCTTAGCAAAACATCTAATAAATCTCATGTCTATGATATTAGATAAATGATATTTTTATTTGTTACTCATCATAGCACGAATCCAACAATAATCAACATTGTGCCTTCTATAAAAAAAGCACAAATACTTTTAGGAAACTTTCCGATAGGCCCTTGGTGGCAAGAGTCTATAGCCTACGGGCCTACCCCTTCGGGGATATAGGCGTGAGTTTATGTTATGTTATGTTATCAGCTTGAGTGTGCGTAGAATGAAGTTTGGTGATGATGTTTTGAATCACTGGATTCCATGTTGCAGATAATTTAAACCCACCTTCCCGATTGAAATTTTTTGTATCTCTTAATTTCAATCGCTTCTTCAAACACAACGCAAATTCCCGTAAACAATAATGTACATCATGGTTTAAGTTAACTTCTATAATGCCTTCACACTGTCAATTATTGCATCAAAAGCTTGTCTCTGGTCTCTGACTAATTTCGGTATATTTCATTAATAAAAACTGACAACTCATTGGTATCGTACGAACGTGTCAGTATTATGTCCGATGCATTGTTATGTGGCCGAATTGGCGAACCGAATTAAACCCGAAAAATAGACCGTGTTTGGTATCATCTGAAAAGGACTTAATTAGTACATTACAAATATGTATAAATTATAGGTGTTGCTTGTCCCAAAACAATATAAACAAAAAATATATACCATCATTAGAGCGTTGGTTGATCGGTGAGACTCCCCGATCCTGGGTATATTATATTAATTGTATATTCTCTATAGCAATATATTTATATATTTTTATAGGTGTACTGTACATTTTATTTCTATTCGATTCTGTAAATCGACGCTAGTGAAAACGAAAATTGTATTATTTTTACCACACTGCTACCTGTGAACAAGATTTACACGAAAAAAAATAATATGGGGTCCGAGCGCTCGCAACCTCTTCCGTGAGATTGCGAAGCGAATGGTCGACGCTTCTCGTGACCAGAAGGCTGGCCTCTTTTTAGGACAGAGAATAAGCATTGCCATACTGACTGGCAGCATTGCCAACGTGGCAATGCTGCCAGTCTTCTGGGAACGCTACCGGTATAGAAAGAGTGTGTTTCCGCGTCAAGAAATACAGCTTCTACATCGGCGCAACCACCTAGCCACCACAAGCTACTTCAAAAGAAAAATATAGCGTAGAAAGAAAGTCTCGAGTGTAAATAAAATTAATAATACTATATTATCGCATTGATATTTAAACGAGAAAAACTGTTTAAGCCTAGACAAGAGTAGGAATAAGTAGACTGCGGGCTTTGAAATGTATGCCTGGGATGTAACCAGGAGCTAGGTACATTAAAATACCTAAAAATAAATGATAATGATTAGCTCTGATATACTATTTCATTACATGTATTCCAATTGGTTTAGTTTTTTCCCAGCGGTTGAGTAGGGTAGCCAGAGCTCACCGGCGAGTTTTTTTACTGTCAGTGGGAAGACCAAAAGCTCCTGCTTTGTCTTTTACACTGACAGCACAGAAACCTTTGTGCTTACAGGTTTGGCAGCGCGAGTGTGACTCCCTTGGTGTTGCACACGTCTATAGGTCACGGTAATTACTTTCCATAAAATGTACTTTTTAACATTCTTTTTTACATTCATAATCTACATTGGGTGGCCTTATTGCGAACAACAATGTCTTCCAGGCAACCTTTAGATGGACAGGAGTATAGAAATAAAATTTGAGTTTATGGTGTAAAAAATGCTATAAATTCGTTAGTTTAGAGTATTTAATAAAATTAATTGAATGAAATAATGACACACATAGATATATATACACTATACATGCAATAAATAAATAAAATAAAAAATAAATAAAATAAAAATCATTTAATTTCAGACGAGAGATCCATAACTTGAGTGTGCGTGGGATGAAGTTTCTTTCATACCGCACAGTGCGCACCGTCTCAGGTTGCAATGTGTGGGGATGAACTCCCTGCCTACGGCGAGTGGTGCGATGATAGAATGTTGCTGTAGGCATCATGTCAAACAATTCATCTGAGCACAAACGATCTTATGCGTCTCCCTCAGAGAAAAGTTCAAAGAGATAGATATATTAACCGTAGTGTCACAATACATTTTCAAGAACCTCGTGTATATAAGGAAAAATGTTTCAAAATTCTCAAGAGTTTGTGACAGGCATAACATAAATACCAGACACAAAAACAATCTTGTGTTCCCGGCAGAGTTGAATTTGGACCATCCCATCTCTTCCCAAGCGTTGTCGTTCAGGGTAGTCATTGTCGACTAAGGGATAGGGCTGTTTAACATCAGACAGATGTTTTGCAGCCTTGTCGGCTGGGCTCAACAATAGTGCCCGGAAAACGTCGCTAGGGGACCGAATTCAATGATTGGTGAAATGTAGGTGTTAATTCAGCTCTGCCTAACGCTCGGAGGATAAAGGCGTGATTATATGTACGTATGTAAGTATAAACCAAAAGACAGATAGAAGAAAAGAAAGATCAATTTAATAGTCATGACTTTTTCCATCTATTTCTGTCTGTGTGGTGACAGAGAAAGAATACAAGTATCACCCCATTTCATCCGGCAGGTGTCGTAAGAGGCGACTAACGGAAAAATACGCAGATGATATCACTGCGAGAGAAGGAAAACTAGAAATAAACCCTGTACCCATAACATAAACTCACGCATATATCCCCGAAGGGGTAGGCAGAGGTGCTAGCACCAACATTTCGACAGTTTGTGTTTAGGTCCCAATGTAATAGGTGGCGAGTCTATTGCCATTAACTGGGCACTTATTATAATGTTCACGTTATAATCATTGTAACCTAAATCATCTGCTAGTTGGATTAGACTCTAGGTCTAGGTTGGCAGAGCGATTGTGATACCCCTGGTGTTGCACAAGTCCATAGGTCACGGTAGCGACTGCCCATCAGGTGGGCCGTGTGCTTGTCTGCCACCTAAGTGGTATAAAAAAAAATACTAGCATGCAGACTCGGCGCGGTATAAACCGTAAAATACCATTCATTCAATTAGTGTGTAGCAACATTAAACTTAATAATTAATTCACAAAACTTACATGCGAATGTCAGTAGGTAGATTTTGCGTACAACGACTTTTTTATACGCACATATTATAAATAATGCGTGACGTCACAATGCTGACCCTTTTGACTTTAGCATAATTATTTATACTTCATGCTCTAGCCTCGAGGATAACATCTCAGGAAATATTGAATACACATCATGACAACAGTGTAGTTCACTTACAAGTCAAATGAGTTTTATTTATCTACCGTCAAAAAAAGGCGTATGTTTAAGATACGACATGTTGACAAAGTCATTTAATATAAGACTTTATGACTAGTGCAATAAAGTCCATATTCGTTGAACACAACATCATACGATATTTTCCCGCTGAATCGCAATAGCCAACCTTTGCCCCAGGAACGAGCCGGATCGGAAGTCACCGCCTTGATCATGGATGCGGCGGCCAATTTCCGCGATCAACCTCTTCAATTAATTAAAATTTCCAAAATGAAAATCACACTATTTGTAGCTTCTAACCAATCTCAAAAATTAATATAGCACGCACGGTACATAAGGTATATCCTACTTCTTACTAATTCTGGATCTTTCTTATTTAATCACGCTCTAACAACGCAACGGATCTGGATGAATATTGAAATAGGGATAGAATTTGCTTTATCGCACCTTCACTACGCTTCATTCTTATAAATTTAAGTATCACTCCAATTTGTTTCGCACTTCATTGTTCAACTATTGCCTAACTATTTTAAAATAAAGTGTTAGTTTGTCAAAGTAAATTTTAAATTCTAAACTACTCATTATGGATTTAAAAACATTAGTTAAGAGGCGAAGTACCATTAAAAGTAAACTTACGCAATTTAAAAATTATTTGGAGCCTATAGAGAGTTGTCAAATGCTAAGCGGACTCCAAATCAGCGAACTCAGCATTCGATTAACGAAGATAGAAGAGCTGTACACTGATTATGATACTTTTCAATCTGAAATAGACACTCTCTCCGAAATTCCAGATGAGCAGTATGCAGATCGCGAAACGTTCGAGACCCAGTACTTCCGGACGCTGGCGGTTGCACGGGAGGTGTTGGCGCGGCACAAGAACGAGCACTTGGACAGCACCAGCTCGGCATCGGTCACAGGTTCTAGCGCTGCTCACGGTCACGGAGGTAGGACACGGCGGTTTTATAGGAGGTAGGACACGGCGGTATATCCGCCCGATTGAGCAGTCCGACTGGGGAAGTACCTCCGCCCTACAGAATACCGCGGTTATAATAACTTCGTGTTGTGTTCCCAGCGGTGAGTAGGGTAGCCAGAGCTCACTGGAGAATTTGTGCCGTTTTGATTCGAAAATCTGTGTGTTACTTAATAAAGTAATGTGGAAAAGTACAAGTGAGTTATCAATATGTGTAACAACAAATTTCCCCAAGTGCCATCAATCTACAGTATAAATAGTTATAAGTACCGTGGATCATTCACTTTGCTAATGCTCTGGTGAACCGTACAAGGCGACTAAGGGATATGGCTGTTTAACATCATACAGATATATACAGCCCAGACTCAGCCTCAGATTCATGACTCGAAGCAACAATAGTGCCCGGATACAATTATTGGTGAAATGTGGGTGTTAATTTACCTCTGGCTAATCCTCCAGGAATAATGGCGTGATTATATGTATGTACTATTACATTGTCTATTAAATACAATTTATTGCATTAACCTATCATTTTTAGTTTCCGAGATTTTTAACATTCTTTAAGTGACCCGGATTCATTGCTCTCGAGTGTATATAGATCAGTTTATAATGTCAGTTCAGTAATATAACAATAGTAAATGTCATAAATAATTGTGCTGGTTGTTTCAAATAGTCTCGCATCGCTTGTGTCATTGCACACTCACAATAAAATGCTGTGGTGTTTTAGACTGATTTCATAGTAGTCAGGTTTTAGTTTTAAACTTATTTTTTAATTTATATTATCTTTGGGACAATTAATAGGTATAATTTATACATTTTGCTAATTAAAGCCCTTTTATTTGATAGAATAGATTGGTTAATTTATAAGATAGACGCTAACGACTAGTATTAACTTTAAAATCGTCAATCCCATATCCCATTCATCAGTCTATTCTTCATACACCGGGTAACGAACTACCGCTTGTCTAGGGGGCAGGTATACCTGCTTGATTAGCTCCGAAGGTCTTCGTGGGTCCCCTTTATTAAGCAAGTATAAAGATTAATTTTAATGTTAAATCAAGTCGTTCCCAATTTCGTTGATAATATGTCTTTTTGCTTAACACAGTATAAAAATCAGTGAAGTTTACGTGCTATAACATATCAACAGATAAGTTATTAGGTAGGTACAACCTATCTACAGTTATGCACAGCAGAAAAATATTATCGTAGTGATTTATAATATCAGGAACTAAGTGATAACGGTTATTGTTAGAATAGTTTATGTAACATTGATAAAATATATTCTTTTACGACATTTACAAATCTATAAAGCAACTTACATTGCCAGTGCCCTAAAATCGTAGTTCGGTATTGTTGGTCCTCAACATCCACGTAATCAGATTCACTAGAGCTCGACTGGTCTAAAGGCTCAAATTTGACCGCAGATTCCTCCAATACCTCCCCCACTGAATCTGTGTTCTCTACGCACACAGTGACGGTATCTGGCTGCTTTCTCTTCTCAAAAATCACTACATCTCTACTACCTTTTTCGTAAAAGAAAAATATAAACTAACTAAAATAAATACCAAATATATTCATGATTTTATCGACATCAAAGGTTTATCTAAGTCTAACAGTTCAAAGTAGCCCCAGTTTAGTAGTAGTGAAATATTTATAAAAACATTCTATGTACTATGTGTTATTTAGCTGTAGGTAACGTTAGCAGACTGCACATGCAAACCACAATGGTATATCCCAGACACATAGCGTGATGATATTTCGCATGTTCATAATCGCTTTAGCCAGACGGTTTGGAATGTTTTATAGCGGTTTTTATTTTATCAGAACGCAATTTAATTGAAATAGCTGAATGTTTTATGTATATTTTACCATTTGGTGCAATTTACTGATCGATATTAGTCTGCCAACAACCACCATGTATGTAGTTGGTAATAGTCACAGTCACACTCAGAAATTGCTGTCGGAACTCGAATGTAAAATTCCTGTTTCAAACTTTGTTTATTGGTCACATAGAGCCACAGTGGTCGGTAACTTGTAATGTGTTAAGCTTATACCGATGGCGAATGTACCTAAGTCGCAGATTCTCATTTTCTGTAACACTATGATGTGCACACTGTAGCTTGTAGTACTTAGAATGAATTTATTTAGACTTCAGCTACTTATTTTGCGTGGGAACTAGCAAATATGCAATTTATTATAATGTTATGTGACACCACGAAACTCATTAATTCAAGATTCCCTTTATGGCAAACAGGGCCGGCAACGTAACTGTTACGGTCGGAATAATAATATAGTCGTACGACAACCCGCCACCCACATGATAAATATCCAAATTAAAATTTCACACGTTAATGACATTGCCAAACGTTGAAGTTATCTCAAAGTTAGGTTATATTCCGACCGTCTTACAGGAATATCTGCAGAATGCGCTGCGCTGAAATATTTATTTATCAATAGAATTAAGTCTATGTTCTATCCTTTCAAGAATACAATTCAAATTTCTCTGACAGCTAGTGGCAGTAAAATTGTTTTAACGTCGCCAACCGATTTTCTAGTTACAATTTGTACTTTCACATTGAAAGGAAATCTTTTACGGGTGACAAACGAATTCAGACCTTATTACTTGTGTACATTCCATGCCTGTTTACTGTCGTGTCGTTAGAAAATACTAGGACCTAGGTAGGAGACGGTACAATTAGATAACTTCAATAAGACTTACATTGGAAAAATAAATCATTCCTCGGAATTAATCAACTAATTTAGAATCTAGCAAAGTGTGTTAGTATTATCAATCACGGTCATCGACCTTGTGGATTTCTTTTTTTTGATATGCTCATTGTAGTAAACCAGAGCGTGTTTTAGACCTTTAGGCGTTATAGCTTATGTGTGACCTCTGTGGTGTGACGGTGCTAAAGGTGACTGCTACATAGTGGGAGCAAGTTCAATTCCCGTTCTGACTCCAAAATGTATGAATTAGATGCAAACGGTAGCAACCGTCGCCGTTAGACGGATAGAAGAATTTGGATGGTTTCGGGCGAAGGTTCTGTGGCTTAGTGGTCAGAACGTTCGTCCTGTAAGGGAAAGATCACGGGTTCGAATCCCGCCTGAACCAAAACAATAAATAGTTTCACTCTGACAAAACGAATACTATTAGTAAAATTCATTGCCAATTGTAAGATTACGTACACGTGTATTTACAGCGTGTATAGATTTACTCGTTATATTACCGGGTTTGCGGGATGTCAGCGGCTGTATTGTTGTTGGTGTTCTCCAGGGAAAACTATTTGACCGCGGCACGAAAGAGCTTTCAGTGATTTATTCTAGGCGATGAGGGATCACCATTTTAGAGGTAGCAATATTCGCTAACAAACTCTTGATTTATTCATTCATTTATTTATTCACAGAATGCAGGTGCAACAACTGTGGTCTTATAATTAAAATAATGTTTCCTTGTATATTCTGGTTCAGAAGCATGCTTTTTAATGTAAAACGTTTCGCTAGGTGTATATTAACTGGTGTATATTATATTATAAAAGTATATTAACTGGTGTTGGTTCAGAAGCATACTTTTTACCGTAAAACGGTAAAGTAGGTGTAACCATTGAAAGAGCAGAGGCTGGTAGCTAATTACTTTATTTTGTTCAATTACAAGTGAAGTGCACGAATTTTTTTAAAATTTTCACAAAATAAATTAGAAATGTCACTTGGCTGTGTAGACTGATAAAAGCGAACCTCAGAATCAGAGGTGAAAGCTTTGAATGTGACTGGAATTTATATTTTGTACCTATCTGTAAAATACTTATGAATGTAATTGTTTCTTTCTTATAATTTTGTACATATTTTTGATTGGCTTATCTTATAAGACTCGATTTGAGCGATAGTATCGAACATAGGTAGTGTCTTCGTTTCTGGTGTGAATGTTAACAACAAACACGCTATGATAGCAGTCGTTGAGAAAAGTATTGACGGAAGCAAGTACGTAAGCTAAGTATCTGTCGCTGTACAATATAGAATTATCTATTTATCTATAATAAACATACCTACAATAATAAAAAATAATATTTTTTTACCTACATAAAAATATTGTTGATATTCTTTTTCTATTTAATACAACTCAAAATAATAATATTCTCAACACACAAGTTCATGACAGAATAAGGTAGATGCACAAGGACTGCTCCTAGACGCAGCAAGTGTCACTCCAGCCGAAATAAATGGCTACTACTTCGGTATAAGCTGAATACATGCATCCATGACATGCACACAATAACAGTATAAAGTGCAATATTGACATAAGCGCACTCACACAAAGCTCGATTTTCACGACGTTTTTCATGATGCATTTAATTGCTAATATTGTCTATTCTATACAGTATATGGTCTAAGAAGGTACAGGTCAGTAAACAAAATTTTAAGCCTATGATTAGCTTAAAGTAGCTATAGCCAAGTTTTGGGTCAATAAAATTTAAATACCAGACCACTATATGCCTAACCTAGCCATTGACTCGAAGAGGAAGAGAAGTGAGTGTAGGTATTCTAATATTAAAAGAAAGAAGGAAAAGAAAAGACATTTTATTTTATTTTCTCTCGCATGAGGGTAGGCAAAGAATTGATAAGACGCGGTACAAGGAATGTACTCGTCCGCTCGCCGTAGCAATTCCTCGCCCCCACAAGTTGATGATTTTATTATGCAACATCAGCAGTACATTTCAGGAGAAACGAAGTTACATTTTCAAATTATTGAGCTCTTGGCAGTATTTTCATTAAAGAAATATAAACTTTTTTTAAACTGATCCCAGCAAAGTTGAGAAAAATATTATTATCAAAAAAAAAAAGACTAAAACATGATGGAAAACATCTAATACGTTTTTAAAAAAAAAATCACTTCAAAAACTCGCCTAACTCTAGTACTAATATTTAGATATTCTGTTCGTAAAGATCGTCATTTAGGTAAAGTTATGTTTTTAATATGAACAATTTCACTATGAGATTTTAAAAAAATACTGTTATTTACAGATTTGAGTTAAATAAAATTACACTACACAACCATTTATAAGCTTATTTGTTACCTAATTAAACAGGGAACTTAGCTGTATGTAATAACTAGTTCTAGTCTAGCTGCTGAACACAGCTAATCAAAAGATAGAGAACATTCATCATGTACTGAAGTTTCCAGGAGGGTGCAGATATTTGTATTTGGTCCCACGTAATAGGGGGTGAGCCTATTGTCGTATTCCGGGTACTATTGTTGACTCGAGCCATGCGTCTGAGGCTGAGTTTGGGCTGTTAATATCTTATGTTAAACAGCCCTATCCCTTAATCGCCTTGTACGGTTCAAGGATTTGTACTAAGGCGACATAAAAAAAAGGAACCGATATAGCATACATTCTTATTTATGCACCAACAAAATAGTTTAAATTGAAACCAATCTGTTCTCATTAACTCCTGGTAATTTTATAAAGCAACCGACCTGTATTACCACGCTCATTGGCTGCATCGAAATGTTAAAACATTGTGTCACTATATTCGCGAACTCGATCTACCACTTCATCAATTAACTTGACACTGATTTTTAATTATAATAGCTAATTTAAATATATATTTCGCGTACCGGTTAGGATGATCCGGCTCAGTAATGTTAGGTATGTCGTTGTGACAACAACGTTTACCCCACGAGAGTTCGCGGCGTACTTCCCGATTTGTTAATGTCTATTTTGAGACAGAAATCCTGGATAATTTCCGCTCGTAATTTGATTCGCGCTAAGTACGCAGAATTTTATGTCCGCTTTTAAACGTTTTTTGTCGCGTCGTGGTCCGGTTAAGCGCATGTATTCGGACAACGGTACAAACTATGTAGGGGCCCGACGATGGAAAGTGGTTACCGTGACCTATGGACGTCTGTAACACCAGAGGAGTCACAGTCGCGCTGCCAACCCTGTAAGTACAGAGTTTCTGTGCCGTCAGTAGAAGACAATGCAGCATAAGCCTTTAGTCTTCCCACTGACAGCACAAATAAATGTTTCCAAAACAAGTAAATATGTAAAGGCTTGGCATTATTATTTACGGTACAAGAGATATTACAAAATTACGTTTCCTCACATTCTGCCACATACGGCGTGCCAATTTTCAGGTTATAATTAATAATACCTAAGCTAAAATTAATTACAATAAAAGATATTGTTAAATGTTACTTTACGGCTTAATTTTCTTTTGTTTTTTGATATATCTGTAAGTGACTTTTGGTATTTAAAAAGAACCGGTGGTCCATTTGCTAAACTAGTCTTTGATATTTCTTTTTATATTGACGTTTTGTAAGTTCCGATTTAATGGTCTATGTAGAATAAATGATTTTTGACTTTGACTTCGATCGGAAAATCGATGGACATATTATGTCGATGAATTCTATTTTTACGTCACCTTTGTAACAACTTTTATACAATATTCTTAAAAATAAATGAATCTTATCTTATCTTATCTTAAAAAATGTTATCCTTAAATTATATCACCATGTTTCGCATAAGTGCATCCTGCACTGGAAGCTCTCGGAACCAATGGAAAAACAGCGAGGCTGTATTTAAAATATGATCTTTAAATTTTCGAATAGTGTCACACACCTAAAATGATAAAAAGCACATAAATTATACAATTACAATATATTAAATGAGATGAAGTACTTCTAGATGAATAATAATTTTGAATTAGATAAATGATAAACAATGTACAAGTTAGGATCTAGAATGCGGATAAACATACTTAGATACTTTTTTTTTTGTAAATACATACATATTATACATAGAAACACCCAGACCAATGTAAATATACATATTCATGCATACAAATATTTGCACTGAGCGGGAATCGAACCCTCGCCCCCTGCATAGCAGTCGAATGTTCTACCACACCAGAAATAGAGACCCACAGAAGCTCTATACTGGACCTTCTGCTGACTTCGCGCCCGGACGAATACTCGGTAACTGTGGAAGCACCACTTGGTACTTCGGACCACAGCCTCGTTCAGGCGCAAGTGACTCTCACGCGTCCTGAACCACCGGGGCCATCTCAATGGTGGCATGTCTGGCAATTTAATTTATCAAGCGGCCAATAAAAACAAAATACTTTTTAGGGCTCCAATTACCCGTAACAACTGCCATAGATGTTGATATGGCAACCGGGACTGACGGCTTATGTTCTTCGAGGCACGACCAGACCAATGGAAATTCAACAGATGGAGTCCTTATCCATGCATACAAATATTTACACTGAGCGGCAATTTAACCCGCGTTCAACTCGAGTCATCAAAAGTGCCCGGAATACGGTAATAGGCTCACCCCTATTACGTGGGACCGTAGGTGAAATGTTAATTCACCTCTGCCTAACCCTCCAGGGATAAAGGCGTGATTATAATGTATGTAATTTAACACAGGAATCGATCTCCACACCTTATGCTCACAAATGTTATATAACCGAAGCAGTTCTCATGTAAGGTACAGAACACGTAAGTAAATTACAATTCTTTAGTTATTTATATTACACCGCTGCAGAAACAGTGAAATCGCTTCGTAACGTAATTAAATAAATCTTTATAAAGTATTTGGAATGTGTAGTGTTTAGTTGTTAAAATAGATCCGTTGTCATGACAACCGTGACGGGGGTACGCGCAACTGCGGTTGAAACTCATTGTCGAGTGAAATAAGGCCCTTGCATAAATAATATTTATTTAACCTCAAAGATTATCTTAAAAACACTTTTAAGTACTTATTTGAAAATCATTTTTTTTATCTAGGACACGCCACGTTGACTTCACCTCGCCTGATGATAAGCTAAAGGCAAAGTCTCAGGAAAGAGGGTCACAGTCTCTGAACAAAATTATAATACCAATCTTAGAACAAGGTTTGGATCTCGTTTTAATAATAATATTTGGTTTGACATGGATTCGCTCGTTATAGATAAAATAACTGAACAGTTGCCTACCGTCCCGGTTGACACGTCTTTATTAACGAAATTTAAAGACTTGCCTTTAGCAGATGAGACTTACGCTGTTCCTGGAGTCGTCGAAAATATTACCAAGAGAAGGTTATGCATCCAAAAAGTCTACAAACGTAACACTTCAAAACATGTTTTACAGATTTCAAGCACACTACCATGTTTGGTAGGCGACTGTGACGTCACTGGAGTTGCCATTTTCCAGGGTATAACTTTAGGTATTTAACCAAGTTTGACGAACTTTGTGCTTATCCTCTCTTTACGTACGTTCCATTTTCATGAATGAACGTTTGACCGTCGTCGGTTGGTTTCACTCTCACTACAAACTCACGATGCTTACCTACTGTATCCACCCACAATTTTGTTTTGGCTTGTTCCCGGTTGTTTGCAACAGCGCCGAAATGTCGGAAACTCAATACAGTGAAACATGGTAAATATCCCGTTTATTTTAAAATAATTTTTAATGCGAAGGATAGTATTGAAATCGCACAAGACTTCAAGACCGATCTTCGTTTCCAGAGCTCTGCTGTTATGGCACTGCAGGAAGCTAGCGAGGCGTATTTGGTAGGTCTCTTTGAAGACACCAACCTTTGCGCAATTCACGCTAAACGCGTCACCATCATGCCAAAGGACATTCAACTGGCCCGCAGGATCAGAGGCGAACGCGCTTAAGCGTTTTGGCTCGTTTACGATTGTGTGTGCCCGGCGGGAGCGCGTGATACGCGTTTCAGTATCATGTACTGTAATTATAATTATACGTACATGCATGCTGGACGTTGACACGATTGAGCTGTCTGTCACCCAAAAGGCCCTTTTCAGGGCCATTAAAAGTAATGATACTCGTAGTTGATCTTTTATTACAATACTTATATAAATACAAATCATCATCAGACATATATCAGACAAATAATCGATTAAGATAGACAATTTAAACGGTCTATTCGGGTCTACTGAGCTAGCGAACCTTTGTCTGAGACTATCCAAATTCTTATATATATACATATATATATATCCGTATTACGGCGAGTCGACAATTTTTGGACGTTCTCTCTCCTTTTTACTTTTTAATGTTACAGACTGTTTTCACTAATATCGGCAGTCCCAATGACTGCCCTACGTGCTTTTTCTATATAAGGTGTAATGAAATTAACTCTTGGAACTTTGGGTAGCTGTACAGTAAGATACTGGTTTGTATCGGGGGTTGTGGGGTTAAAAAGCAACAAGTTCTCATTCATTTTAATTGTCAATCTTTAACAATGATTATGTCAATAAACCATAATAGTGCACAAAGCTGATTTGTTACTTTATTTTTTAATTTCCAGCACTGGCTCATTATCTGATCGTTTACTCGATAGCCCACGGTCTGAGTAATGCTGTGACGATTACACCACGTGAGGTAAACTATTTAGATATAACTTCAAGAAAATTTTATTAAAAAATAGTAAAATTACGTACAATAACTGTTAAAATCGAGTTTAGAACTAAAGATGTCAACTTTTAATCGATTTTTACCGATCACGATTGCGATTAAACACAATATAAATGATAACAACTCAGTTGCCGCAAGCATTTAAGGTTATTGGGCAACACAGCGGCTCTTCAAACTCTCACAAGCTCGCTATTTGAGGTGGAATCCACTAACATCTGTGGACTCCATGCGAACCTCAACGCCGTCCACCAACACCTTGAGACGGCGAAACCAGATATGCTCTTTCTCACGGAGACACAAATAGGCCGCCCTGATGACACGACCTACTTCGCAGGAAAGCGGTGCTCGCGTCCGCCTGTTGGCAAAGAAAAAAAAAATTTAGTAAGTACAGTTATCATCAGATCGATCTTGATGAACAAAGCCCTGGTTTTCTCCCCTTCCTGTTGACTGATTATTCATTATATTTTGTACGAAGTTATGTGTGTATTTATCGCCCGGTTTATAAGTGCCCGATTAATGGCAATAGGTTCGCCACCTATTACATTGGGACCTAAACATAAACTGACGAAATGTGGGTGCTAGCACCTCTGCCTACCCCTTCGGGGATATAGGCGTTAGTTTATGTATGTATGTATGTATTCGTTAAACTTTCATTCGGGGACGCGGGTGAATTGCGTTCGCCGGCGTCCCCTCGCCGGGGGCCTGCGGGGTGGAAGAGTGAGCCCAGCTCGCTCCCGCTCCCGCAGTGCCTCTCTCTTGGCTGCCATCACCTCGCTAGCGAACGAGGCGACGGCGGCCCAACACTGTTCGCTGCCGGCCATAGGTATATTATTTGGTATTTGGACTTGGCTTCTGAAATTTATGTTATTGACATGAGTAATTTATGATTTGACATGAATAATAATTGACATGTATTGTATAAATCTGACTTTGTGTACTAATTTATTTTTATAATTACTTACCAAGTTAATTGATTTTGTCATTTTTATAGTTCCTTATTGTTTAATTATTGTAAATTTTTGATAGACTTGAAATGAATTATTGTAATAATATTATGTATGTTCAAACACTGTGTAAATTGTTACTGAATAAATAAATAAGAAGAATAAATAAGTTCCTCCGCCCTACAGAATCGCTTTTGTTTCATACAACCAGTCACGTACCAGCCCATCAAGACGAGTAGTAATAAATATTCTAAAACATTCTACACAACGCTACCTACATGGTATAAGCATAGCTTAACTAGCTTGTGTTATGGAATCTAGAATGCGGTTAAACATATTAGGTATAATGAAACAGTCTAACAAACTGGGTATTCTGGATAAAAATTGGAACCTAACTAATAATGTATCCACTAGAAATGCTGTGCTTGCTGGAATTGATCTTTATAATACACAAATCAGAATGTTTGCATTTGATATTGTTTGTGTATTTTTCAATATATATTTTACAGTTCTGAAATATTATGTACTAGTAAACGAACCAGTAATATAATTTACTTGACTAGGTAGAACAACTTTCTTAAAATGTCAAGTGGAAAAAACTAAACTAACAAATATATAGTGTACTTACATGTAGCTATGAGGGCCAAAGCGTTGCACTGTGTAAATAAAAATGACAAGTATAAGGTGAATGCAAATTTGAGACCGATTTAAAGAAAGTTTTATTCACATTTTGTTACGACTTACGTTATCCAGGAATATAGTTGGACAATTGGAATATAAAATATATTTTCACAGGAGGTAGGACACGACGGTATTTCCATCCAATTGAGTCTGTGAACTACTGAGCGACTGGAACTGTTGAAGGCCTGGTCTTTGTGATAATCAAGTTTCATCAAATCTCTAGATCCCAGACGGCGTGCAACTTTAGTTGCTTATATTAAGGCTGTTTTTAATTCTTTTTTTTAAACAACTTAGGTGGCAGACCAGCACACGGCCCCCCTGATGGAAAGTAGTTACCGTGATCTATGAACGTGTGTAACACCAGTGGATCACATCCGTGCTGCCGACCTTATAAGAACAAAGATTTTATGTGCCCTCAGGACAAGCCTTTGGTCTTCCCACTGATAGAGAATTGTTGTGGAGGTCAAATGGCAGTCGCTTCATGGAAAATATCGTTCAGTGTTCAGAGTTCAGGGGCAATCTTAGTTAGACTAGAAAGCCGACCCCCAACTAGTTGGAAAAAGGCTTAGAGAATGATGATGATGTTGTAAATCATCTAAGACAGGAGTGTGTTGGTCCAGATATGTGCGCCTAGGTCTTCCCCTTCCGACGGTACCATCCACTCACGCCTCATACACCTGTTTCGTTAGTCTTCTTTCGTTAGTCTAAAATCGGCTACTTTTTATATCGAGAATACGTTCCCATAGGTTGTGGGAACGGGATCAAGATCCCACGCATCATCGCGGATCAGCTAGTGAATAATAAAGGCAATTGATGTCTCCGATAGGTTAAACAGAGTTGTATTAATTAAATGCTCATTTTGCCAGTAGTGTGCAGTTTTTTTTTTCACTTTGTACCTATATACTCGATGTTACATTGATAAAAGTAATTTTCTTAGGACACGACGGTATTTCCGTCGCAATTGGGCATTCCGACTGGGAAGAAACACTCACTATTACAAGAAAGGGTTTTTAAATAAAAACTAGAAATGTCCTTGTTCCCTAGACTTTGTTGATGTGTGTAAGTAATGTATTTTTTTTATGGGTCCACGGAACTAATCAATAAAAGTTTTTATCAGTTTATTGAGGTCGGAGCCTCATAAGGACGAGTTTTTGATAAAGTCGATTCTCGGAAGGCTTACTTCTGTAACATTTCCAGTGACTCCGGGTACGAAATTCCATTGAAAATTCTAAATTTAAGCAAACCTCTCTGTTCAATATTTTGGTACATAATGAAATTCGCAATACAAACTAGATATTCCTATTTACCTACCTCCGGGGTAAATAGGAGGTACCTGTCTTACCTCCGGGGATAAAGGCCAGATTATATGTATGTATGTACCTATGTAAAAATTAAAAAATACAAGTAATCCCTCCTTCTCGCGATGATTTACTATTCGTAGAATACTCATACTCTTATTAATTTACACAGGAATCGCACAGAAATACCGTTTACCTTGGCGTACCTAATGTTTCCATTTCGACGGCACGTTGCAAGTGTTGTTCCGTCTGCGCGGTAATATGTTCCGTAATTGCGATATTAATTAGCATGCACGTGTGACTGACTTTATTACAAACTGAACTGTCGACTAATTGGGAAGCTTCCTTAGAGCTTTGAGCATAAATACGGTCATTTTGTTTGTTAAAATGTTGCTCAATTGTAAAGATTTTCTCATCCGTAAACAAAAATTTTCTGTGACCTTTACATCAGGTGGGCCGTGTGCTAGTCTGATACCTAAGTAGTATAAAAAAAACGACGGGTTGCACTCCGGGAGTGCCGGCAGAAATGAAAACTTGAATATTAACGTTGTGCATTTTTGATATTTGATAGTGAAAATATTGTTTTTACTTTGTTTCGGTTTTAGGATTAACAAGTGGCAGATAGAACTACTTGCTCGTGTGATAAGAAGTCCAATTCATTAGCGAGGTACTGCCGCTCAAGGTAATACATTTGAATGAAGTAATAGTTATGATACAATATCAACGATATGTACACTTCTGGTGTTACGATTGCTCATTGACAGTGTTTATGTTTACTATAATGCGTGCCATGTGCTTTTATGTCGCGGTAGTGCTATATAAAAAGATAAATATTGTCTTTTTTATGCGAAGCGTGTATTAACAAAACATTAGCATTATATTATATTACTAGTGTATTAGAAAATGAATAAAATAAAAATCAAGCTTGCATTCTCTTGAAGAGTCCGGCAAAAATGTTAGGTATGCAAATAATTAATTAATAGTTACTTAATATACCTACCACCTACTGATAACAAAGTGACTATTTAAAGCCTAGACTATGTACCAAAAAGGTTTTCCGGTTCCAAAAGGCGGCGCGGGAGCGGGGTCACGATCCCGAGCCCGAAGAAATTCGGGCCGTGAGATCCGGGCTCCACAGGGAAATGGTGGCGGAATGGGAGCTACGACTTGGGCGACCAGGCGCAGGGCGCGCCGTAGTAGCGGCGGTAAGACCCATCATGGGGGAGTGATACACCCACGTGGAAAAAGGCGAACTATTGAAAAAAATATTTACCACATTCTGCCCAAGTGGTCTGTGCACCAAGTGGTTGGTGGGGAAGTAGCTAAATAGAACGTGAAAACTATTTAGACAGGTTTTCACTGGTCTCATGAACGAACTTTACATGGTGGGCCACAGCTAGTATTGAACTATTTGCGTAGTCAGTACTGGATAGTCAATGCCAGGGGTACTGTCAGGGGTTACGTGCGCAAGTGTGTTTCGTGCATTCGATTTTCAGCCCGAGGGATTACGCCATTAATGGGGCAGTTGCCATCCGCCAGGGTCCACACATCGGCCATACATCTATAAAAAGTTAATAATTAAACCGAAATAGGTACCTATATGCGAAACATTATTCTCTATTCATAATATTAATAAAACATGTTGTAAACCGAGCAGTCGAACAAATCGTCCGAGGCATTCTGCAAGGGGACGAGGATTATCTTCAAATAAGCGCCCGAGATTCAATTTTCGTAATAAAAATCTGTTCAAAATTCAGTCTCGATATAATCTGAATCTCCAAAATGTCAAAAACAGCACCTATTCTCGTAATACAGTTCAGGAAGGAAAAGTAACATAAAAAGGCAATTCGATCCCCTCCCATTGTAAATATATGTTCGCTCCCTTTGCGGTCGAGACAATGGGTAGTTGGGGTACCGACGCCAAGAATCTGGTGAGCGAATTAGGGCGCAGGTTGAGGGACAAAACCGGTGACTCCTGCTCCGGCTCGTACCTGGGGCAACGGTTGGCCATAGCTGTTCAACGGGGCAATGCCGCCAGTGTCATGGGTACCTTTGCACCAGGTACGATGAGGGGCGGGTTAATAGATTAGACTGTCACTCTGACTGTACAAAAATGTGGACAATATTTTAATTGTATGTAATAATTAATTTTTATATATTGGCGTACTCTAATTTCTGAATAGAGGGCCAGGTAATATTGTATTACCCGGGTCCAATACAATAACGCATTCAGGGGGTTGTGATGGAACTGCCCTGGCGCTGCAGCACATCAGTTATGTTTGCACAGGCAAGAGTAGACTGCTTCTATACTACGATGCGGAAGCAATTTACCCCAATTATTTCATTGCATATTATGCTTTATAACAGCTGCAATAAAGCACATAGTTGCCTTTATTCCCTAAAATACATTATAGTTACTTTATATTTTTATATTACAATTAATAATGTCTCTTATTTATTTACTATATAAATATTAAGGCACTGTAGAACAATACAACATGGTAAATTTCCCGATAACTTTAACACCGTATTCAATGGTAGTTTCCAATACCAGCGAGCTCTAACGTAGCTTTTTATAAATTATTTGTCATTTATATGAATTTCTTTTTCATTCTTGCAGGAAAACGTACAACAACAAAAAATGCGGGCCAAATTCTACTCTGCCGGAAACCACACTGTTGTGTTTTAATTCAACGAGTTAAATGGTATAACCCAGTTAGGTTTTATTTGATCTCAGTCTATTATTTGTGATAGCCATTTCTAGTTTTTGCATGACCATAGTTGCTGAAAAGGAGCTGCAATCGCAATGTCTGAACCAAACCAGCTTCACGTTCTGAAATAGAGCTGTAAAAAACTTTATATAATAACTAGATAATAAACAACTTTATGCTACAAATTTGCTTGTAATTTCACAAAATAATAAAAAGAAACTCACTTTATGCCTCATTAAATACACAGGATTAAAAGATTTCCTTGAAGTTGTGGAATGTGTAAGATTTACGAGAGGGGATCCTCTCTAGTGATGAGCTGTTTATCGATAGGTTTTATAACAGATTTCAAAATAGGAGGTTTTTTAAAATACAGTTTTGCAGATTGCCGGTTGATCTTTCTAAGGGCATACTTTACTAATCAATCTACCTGAATTTAGTCTAGATAGTTGAAATTCTCGTCTAATTGTCTACGTTCGCACGATAAAATCATACGTGGGTGTGTGTTTAGAAGCTGCGTTGTATATGTCTCCACGACTGTAGCTTTTTATCAAATGCTCAACGAAACGCAATTCTAAACGTCGTGTCGTCTAACATGGTGCCAATGTTGGATGACGGAAGGGCCTGAAGCCACACACCAGATTCCCACTCTCCCACAGCCAGAAGGCGAGCACGCTCTGCAACATTAGAGGACGTATTCGTTTACTAATGAATCAAGTAGGTATGATTATACCTAAAACATTTCAAGGATATTCGATTTCTGGACACCGATTCTGTCCTGGTGTTTTCTATAGGTACCTATGTATGTGACTACGATATTTTAGAGAAAATGATTCTTTATTAATCCTAAGTTTAAACGCAGTTATAACCGTATTGAGGTTTGTTTGACCGTTAATGGATAATATATTCTGATTACACGGATCTTTGTAATAAAAATGAAGTGAAGGTAGTCGATTTTAAATCATCATTTAGGAAAACAAATTACAGTCGCTCATATTCCGCCCGCGCCATACCCAATCCCCAGAAAGGGAAGAACATAATCTCAAGCAAGATATCATGGAGCTGCTTAACACTTGGAAGACTGACCTTGATTCTAAATTCAACGAACTATGCACCAAACAAAACTCACTGATCGCTAAATTTTCCACCGAAATTTCGGAGTTAAAAACACAAACCAGCGAAGTCACATCTCTCCACCATACTCATCATTATCTTTTCACTAGTCACGTCGAATCTGAGGCTGTCACCATCTGTCTACTACCACATTGTACATATGAGGATTTTAGTAAACAGAACTATTCCCGCGTTTTTGCCTGTAACCACAATTGGCGGTAAAATCGTAATCTAACCAGTATACTTTGATTAGCTATTAAATGCCATCTCTGCTCACCCTTTCAGATATTTAAATGAGCCATGTTATGTAACTGTAGCTTCTTAGCTGAGCACAATATCGGTTTATTTTATAAAGGATATAACTTGTACTATGTCTGGAGCAGTGATCATAAAAGTCAACAAATCCGGGCGATTTCCTGCTAGACTAAAAAATTACGGGCACTTAGGATTGATATGAGTTTTCAAAATATGCCATGGGCGAAGCTGGAGCGGGTCAGCTAATAATACATAAAGTGGCAATACGATTGTACAATAAAATAGAATAGATTGATTAATATAGGGGATCATTTTGTTTTTGATTGTTACACAGATTATTAGACGTTTTTTCTTCAAATAGTCATAGATGTATTATAACAGTAGATATTTTGCTAGTGTTCCTCTAAGTGCGGTATTATTAAATTAGAAGTTATTTATGTTTAGTGTGTCACATCCTTCTTTTGAGAGTGATATCTTGTTAGTTTCATATTTTTGTTTCAGGAATAGCTGGTATAGAGTCGGTGGCGTAGGAGCTCAACCGCACTTTTGTATTGATGCTAGAAGGCTGGTTAAGATCAAGGATTAGATTCGACGGCGTTGGTTGCCTAATCGATATCTGGAAAATACTTGTAGATATAAAGCAGGTATGTACCTTTAGTGGACCCAGGTTTGTAGTTTTTACTGTAAAGATTTTACACGTGTATACTTTGAAATCCTGTGTCACTCCTATAAGCCTTACAATATTCATTGCATTGCAATATCAAAGAGGTAGGACACGGCAGAACGAAAGAAAGAAAGAAAATACGTTTTTTAAATTCTCATTCACTTCAGCTAGTCACAACGTGGCAGTCACTGAGTTGCAACCGACCAAAATTTATTAATGCATTTGATTTTGGTTTTATTTGGTTCACTAAAACTGTCAATGTACATAATAACAAACATCTATATGATGTTGTGGACAGCTGCAATAGTGATTCGAGCGGTTAATAATTTGTGTTTTACTTCAATAAAATAATGCAACAGGGCAATTATTCACAACAACTATGCAATGGACGACACGAGCTGACATTTTTTTATTATGTGTTGGTAGCACGGGTGTATCTCCTCTGGTGTAGCACACGTTCATTGGTCACAGTAACCACATTCCATCAGGTGGGTCGTGTGCTTGTCTGCCACGTAAGTGCTATAAATAAAATACAAGTTCAATTGATGACTTGACTTGAAGAACTTTGTAACATCGCGGTAAAAAAATTCAGGCTCAAAGGGGTGAACGAGGTTTTGTTTATTAAAGTTTTGCTTATTAAACTTGTTTAATAAACAAACAAGTTGAAATTAACTATTTAAATACTAAGTTGCATGAAATGATGTAAGTATTATTATTTGCACTGTTTTGAACACGATTTTTTTGTATCCACCTTATAGAGAGTTTGAGAACTAATAGCGTAAATGAACTATCAGAGCCGGCTAAAGCAAAACTATTGTCATACCACGAACCGTGCTAAAAAATCCATTTAATTTTCGACTTTAAATCAATGCTTTTTAAGTCCAAAATTAAAAGGCTTTTTGCAGAGTGAATGGACATTGCCCTTTGAATTACACAATTTCTTGTACAGCAGGTCACCCCGTCGGCTAGCCAGGCAGGCAGCACAGCTGGGTTCTCCACCTCATCAACACAGTGGTAAGCTTTTTGATATTATTTTCTGTCTACTGCTGCTAATTGTATGTTCATAGATTATTTTTTTCTGTTTCTTAACCGATTTGAATATTTAGCACTAAATGCTTTAAAAATTTCATTCGTTATTACAATCATCATCTTCGCGCTAGCCCCAGTTGAATCAGAGGCTTTCATCTCGGTGTAATCGAAGAAAACTGTCAGAAGAAGACTACACGAAGCCAATCTTTATGCTCGTAGACCGCTTAGGGTTCCAGCTCTTCGACGTGGAAATCGAGGTCGTCGCTTATTGTGGGCTAACGCACATTTACAGTGGACCGACCATCAATGGGCACGAGTTCTGTTTTCCGACGAATCTTGCTTCAGACCATGCGGGAAGAGCCGCCCACGCATTTGCTCACTAAATCATTCACCAACTACTTGTGGCGGATTGTTTCTATGTATGATGATGCTTACGGACCGCTAATCACTATTGGCCGTTTTATAAATCCGATATTTCGGTTGTTGACTATACATGAAAGAACTGAAAGACAGTTTTGTGTGGCTTACTGGTGTCTAAACATTATATTTGCTTTCTGGAGAGCAACTCGTACTCGGAAACGGGGAGGCACGTGCCGCCACGGCTTGCTTCTGCTCGGATGACCAGGCGGCTCCATCCGTAACCCTCAGGCCTGCGCTCTTTGTGGGGGGAAGGGGTGAGGGATTATGGCTGATATATTTCAACAAGGCTCGAAGACATTACATTCATACTACATAATTATTATATATTGTGTATGTTAACAATCCAATGAACTTCTTCACTACTAATATTCCGTCTAGCTCCTCCAGCTGAAAGCCAAATTGTTTGTGTTAGGAGTGGATTCAAGTAGGTAGTGTAATGGCCAGGACTGATTACAGACTGATTAGTACAGGACAGGAATAAACAGATTCAATCTAAAAGTGTTATTATCAACAAACCGAGATTTTTGTACAGTCGGTAATAAAATGTTTTTTTCCCACATATATTTCTATTCCCAGTCATCTGCCCCCTAAGTGGTATATAAAAAAAACCCCGAAGTTCCCGTGAGGTATACTAACGTCCACATTTCCACAATTATGATTATCCCCGATGGGGTAGGCAGGGGATATTAACATCCACATTTCGCCAATTGTGACGTTTAACATCATGTAGTAGAAGGCGAGCCTGTTGTCGTCAAATATAATATAAAAAATAATTGCAAGAAATAATAATTATATTTACTTATAATATTTGCATGCTGCAATCTAAACATGTTGTGCTTTAACATATTGTAAGATCCATGTTCAAATAAAGTATAATATACAACTACATATACGTAACGTATTATAAACGTAATCATACAACTATAACACAAATAGATACATAAGATAAACTAATAGATATATAAAAACGTTAGTCAAATTTGCCGTGATATTAGGACCTATCTATGCAATCCGACGTTATCGCCAATTGGTTGTCAAGGCCAGATTCAGTGAAGTTCAGCCACATCACAGACTAAAAAATCGGCCCTAACTAAATCTGGGACAGACACCTGGGATACTTACGATGATATTAATGGAAATCTATGTTATGCGGTTATACTGTAATCGTATTTATCTATTATGTTTGGACCATCCCATCATACATAAATTTAAATAAATAAATAATTATTATAAATAAATATATTACTACTGCCATAGATGATCGCATGCACTATTGTTGATTTAAGCAATGCATCTGAAGCTGAGTCTGGGCTGTATATATCTGTCTGATGTTAAACAGTCGTATCCTGACCGATGTACCATGCGTTAGGTACACGCAGTGTGGTGGGATACGAAGTCACGAAAGAGAAGGAAAAAGCATGAGTAAAGAGTGATAGAGATACCGTCATTAGCGTTGGTGACGGACGGACCGAATCTGACTTTTTTTATATAGGATACGTCAAATAGACTCCGCCTCGTCTAATAGTAAGCTAAAGGCAGTCTCAGAAAAGAGGGTCACCATTATTTATATATACCATGTTACAATGGTAGCACTCAGCTTGACGGCCTCACGCCCCGCTTAAAGGACTCGGGACTGTAGGTAACACATGAGCTGGTAATGAATTCCAGGCCTTAATGATATAGATCAGAAAACAGAAGACCTCAAATCCCAGCCGATTCTATCCGATAAAGAACGAATTCGAATCGTAACCGCAGCTGTTAACTTTCGATTCGTCTAGACATGAACGTCGTTCCCGGCGGTGAGTAGGGTAGCCAGAGCTCACTGGAGAGTTCTTGTGCTGTCAGTGGGAAGACTAAAGGCTTGTCCTGATTCTGTCTTCTTGGGTCGGCAGCACGGGTGTAACTCTGGTGTTGCACACGTTCATAGGTCACGGTAACCACTTTCCATCAGGTGGGCCGTGTGCTTGTTTGCCACCTAAGTTGTATAAAAAAGTTTGTTACTTTAGACAAATTCAAACTTCAAACTTCAAACTTTATTTCATGGAATATGGTATACATTAGATTTTGTGAGACATAGATAAAAGAACGTCATACTCTGCCGTGTGGCGTTGAAATACATATAACATGCTTACTTGACAATATTAAAATTAATGTGCAAATAATAAATAATTAGTAATAACACCCTTAGGGGCTTCGGCCAATCGATTAATATGTTACAAATAGAATAGTCAATAGTAATAGTAATAAGTAGCTAACATAATATTTTGAGAACTTCATACAGTCATGATAAAATAAATGTCACTAAAACACAAATCAAGTCAAAAGCCAAAAGCGAAAGAGTCAGTCATGAGGATTCAATTAAAATAAATAACAATGTCAATTAAAATTTGAAAACATTAAATTAAATTTAGAAATTATTCATTTTCAATAGTTATTTTGTCTCTTAAATATTCATCTATCCCATAGTAACCCCTTTCGCTTAGGATTCCGTACAGTTTCCTGCGGAAAGGAGCTCCTTCAAGTTCTTTTAAACATTCTGGCAGATGATTATATAATGTTATACACATACAAAATGAATTCCTCTTGGACAGCTCTAAGTTTACCCTTGGGATCTGGAGTCTATTTCTATGCCTTGTTCGGCTGTTTGGCATGTCTCCCAATTTAATGAAGAGATGTGAATGCTTTTTAACAAAGATACACATTTCCAGTATGTATAGGCAAGGCAGCGGGAGAATTTTATGACGTTTAAAAAGCGGCTTACAGCTAGTTAAGCCATCAGCTCCACACATTGCACGGACACATCTCTTTTGGGCAATGAATGCCTTATCTGCTTCCACGGAATTGCCCCATATAATAATTCCATAGCGGAGCACCGAGGACACATACGCATGATACGTCATAACCGCTGCATGCAGATTTACAATCTGTCTAAGTCTGCCGAGTACATACACAAAACGGTCAATTTTAGTTAGAATCCTATTGATATGCGACTTCCAGTTACAAAATTTGTCCATCGTAATACCTAAGAATGTACATTCGTTGCAGTTACTAATTACATTATTGTTGTAGTTAATTTTAAGGTCTACTGCGTTACCATTGTATGTTTGGAATTGCATGATGTTTGTTTTCGAGGTATTTATTTTTAAATTATTCATTTCTAGCCATGAGCTCGCATTACTTAAGGCTTCTTTTATTTTAAATTCTAGTTCGCCGTTGTTCTTGCCTTTAACAATTAAGGTTGTGTCGTCGGCGAAAAGTATACAATCGTGCTTTACAGCTTTTGGGAGGTCATTTATATAGAGCAAGAACAAAAGGGGAGAGATCAGACTCCCTTGTGGTACACCGTAGCCATTATGTCGATACTCTGATCTGAACTTTTTCTGTACGTTATGTTCGAATGTTTCTATTTCTACACACTGCACTCTATTCTCTAGGTAGCTCTTAATCCAGTCATTGGCGGTTCCCCGTATACCATAATTGTATAATTTCGACAAGAGTTTTCTGTGACAGACGAAATCAAATGCTTTCGTCATATCAAGAAACACACAAGCGATTTTAGATTTAGAGTCAATCAAATTAGAGTCAATTGTTGTAATTGATTGTCAAAATTAAATATATTAAAGAATTAAATATTTATTTATTATATCTCCGAAAGTATAAAAACACGCTCGCATAGCGACACGAGTCATTCTGTCTTTGAGATGGATAACGAACACAGCGAGCTTAAGCGACCGAAGAAGATTATACCTGCGATCTGAGCAACGACTGTGAACTACTGAGCAACTGGAACTGTAGAAGAGTACTGTGTGTACTAGTGATTAAGTAAAGGTAAAAAAACAACTTGAATAACTTTTTGATTAATTGATAGAATTACATTTTACCTCAAATCAATCGGCCAATTTGATGGGAGACCTAAGTGAAAATTGCAAAAGATTTCTCATTGATTTTTTCACCTTTTTCATATTACCTACTACTCTATACGCCCATTGTAAAATTTAAGACATCTTGTGCCATCTAGTAGACATATAAATAACTTCTTGCTAGCACGTTGAATATTTAATAAAAAGTTCATTTTTCCCATTTCGAAAGATACATTTAAATAAAATAAACAATAAAATTATTTTCTTTTTCAGAAACTCAGACTTCAGTCACCGAGAGGATCCGCGGGCGTCGGCTAGTTATTTATATTAGCGTGAGATGATGTGCACACACTCAAGTATAAAGAGAAGAAATTGAGGATAAATAAATTTTACAGAAATAAAATAAAAAAATAAAACTAATGTTACAACCCTGACAAATTTGCAAATATCTAGACGGAGACACATTGCGCGAACCCAAAATAGGGCCCCATCTCAGCATTGAATGCTACACATACTAAAAAAAAAATCAGTATGTGCAGCGCTGGTCATCAAATGGAGCCGCTAGATAGCGTATATGTATATGTATAGTTGTTTCTTATTCAACCACGCTCAAACGTATGAACAGATCTGGTCCTTGTACGACACCGCATGGGAAGAGATAGGGTGGTCTAAATTATATTCTGCCGGGAACCACGCGGCAATTTCTCTTTACACTTCGGTCAATTTACAAATTCGAGTCTACAACAAGTTGCATTCAACTGAAACTTGAAAAGATTATTTTAATGACATGGTGGTCGTTTATGACATTTGGGAAATTTAGATTACATCGAAACTGAATTTCAAACAGAGAATGGGATAGCGCTGTGGACATTCTAGAGCATGAATGCCAAAGTTTGTATAAGTGAACTTACAAATAAAAATACGGATACGAAAGTATGAAGTCTTAGGGTTGCTTTTACAGGTGATATGCGATTTTACAGGCACGTGCGCGATTTTGTTGACTACGAACCGTGGAAAGGGATATGTCCGTAATACTTCAGACACGTTTGTCATAAGTTAATGAGACCGTTTTTTTTAGACTGTTGATTCATGTCACTTGGTGGAATTTGTTGTTACACGTTTAAGAACACATTTTTACTTTTCCACAGTGTTTTTTTATTTTGTTATTAGTCCTGACCGGTTTCGCCTTACGTCAGTGTAAACCTTTGAGGATGCCGTAAAAATTCTCGTTGCTTCCATACGCTTCGCTTTGGAATCCAGAATCGCGTGAACCTCTGAGGGGAAAGCCTGCACGAGAACCTGGTCATCGGCAGGTGACTTGCTTGCAAGTGAGAGTGACTTGGAGTTTGATAATATTGGTGGGCCGGACTGCGGTGGGCTAATTGATTGATTGAGACAGCCCTACTTTTAAATAACAACTGGCTTACCACGATCGTCCTTAATTTCGATAGATTTTACCTAAGTGGTAATGGTTGCAATTTGTATAGAACTTAAACTGTGAATCCCAATGATCATATCTTTTTTGGTGTGAAGTACGTTACTGTCACTCCCCGAAGGCCCATATTTTTCACTTAATATTTTGCCAACGGTGCGGCTACCAATACCGAGAGCTTCACCGACGCGATCCCGAACTTGTGTAACTGGCAGTAGAAGTCCACCATTTTGAGATTCACGCTCAAAATACTCGTGTAATTTCACCACCAATTCACGAGCCTGGCTGTTCAAAGTACGTCCTCTTTTCGACATTATTAATAAACACTTGCTTAGTTCGGAGTCCAGTATAAATATTGCCAAGGTAAACGGATAAAGAATGATCAGTCCAGAAAAGTAATAGCCAAGTCACAAATTGTCTGGGATGTGACGGGGTTATGTGCTGGACCATGGATCGTGACTAAAAGGATAAACGAATGAACGAATACTCGTAATGTTCAATCCAATCCCGACTATCATTCTTCCCTCCTAATCAAACACAAAATGAAGTTTTACATCAATTTTGAATAATGGCAAAATTTATGTTCCGGTAAATGCCTTCATTTATGTGATAAGTACATATATGCTCGTAAACAACATTCGTTTTATTCGAGGTCTGAAGTAGGGAAAAAATAAAACTCAAAACAGCGGTAATAATATAAAATCTCTTTAATAACAACATTTCCAGTTTCAAGTTTCATAATTATTTTCTATGCTCGTGAGTTTCGGGTACTCGTGTTCAGGTTCCTAAAGAATATAATTTTGGTTTTTATAATCAGTTGGCCAAAGCCTCCAACATTGGAAGAGGCCTATGTCCAGCAATGAACTGCGATGGGCTAATTGATTGATTTTAAATATACATAACAAAAGGTCCGGATAGCATAATAAGGTTTTTTTATACCACTTAGGTGGCAGACAAGCACACGGCCCACCTGATGAAAAGTGATTAACGTGGCCTATGGACGTGTGCAACACTAGAAGAGTCACACTCGCGCTGCCGACCCTGTATTAAAATGTGTGATTTAGAACATTTCTAGTCCTAAAACAACTTTTAGGTATTTTTCTTCGAAGTATCTTGAGTTTCGTCTAGTTCTGCAATAGAAAAAGTTACACTTTTCAGTGGTAGGCATGTCTCATTAATGTAATTATATACAGAATGTTTGATTTACATTTTTTACCCAGCGTTATATGTCTAAGTACATCGACATTTGCATAATGGGGCTGCCATTATGCAAAAGGCAATTCGCTTGTAGAACAGAATATAATAGATTGATCAATGCATGGGATAGACATACGTTAACGACCTTCATATGTACATACATACATACATACAATCATACTTTTATACCCGGAGGGTTAGACGCCTATATGCCAGCAGCTTTACTCTCACTTATTGACCTAACATACGCTAACTTGCTAGCAATAAATATAATCTTCGAAAAGAAAGTTCCCAAATAAATCACGTGCTGGCTAATGTCTAAATAATATGGGACTTTGTCGCCGCTAGTTATAGTTTGAGAAGTAAAACTAGATATAAAAGAAATCTCATACTTTTAATGGTTCCGTAGGTACCTAAAGAGTAAAATAGGACCCTATTATTGAGACCACGTTTTTTGTCTGTCAACCCTGACAGCTAGGCAGTTGAAATTTTCACAGATGATGTATTTCTGTTGCCGCTATAACTACATAATATGTAGGTATATTTTTAATCCATAAATAAGTAGGTTGGTACGCTATTATTATGTTTGATGAGGATTCATGTAACATCTGAAAAATTAGACCTTGAATACGATAAACATGGACTTCCTCAAAGTGTTTACATTATCGAGGCCATGATTCATGGCACCTCGGACACACAGAATTTGAGTGAGGAGGTAGAATTCAGTCCTCTACCCAGCGAGAGGGCCAGTAGTGAGATATCATCACTTACATCCTTCATTCGAAAAACTTCTGCTGACTAAGCGACTCTGATATTAGTACTTTATTCCCTTAGTGTTTAGATATTAACTGATGTTATCACGATATTTGCACGATTTTCTCTAATTGGAGGATGTTATGACATAATCCATCATCCACAGCATCCACATTTCGCCAGTTTATGTTTAGGTCCCAATGTTATTATATGATTGTGGCGAGCCTATTGCCATTAACCGGGCACTTATAAACCTGCGAGAATCATCGCAGACAGAGACGCGCACAGTCCGAGACAAATTCTCCAGTGAGCTCTGGCTACCCTACTCACCGCTGGGAACACAACACGAAGTTATTATAACCGCGGTATTCTGTAGGGCGGAGGTACTTCCCCAGTCGGACTGCTCAATCGGGCGGATATACCGCCGTGTCCTACCACACTGGGCGCCACAGGCGACCGAGGTGGCGGAGTCATCTGCGGCGGAACGTGTTCCGCTCGTGCCGGGAACAGGGACTCGACCACTCCACCGAGCAGAGCTGGCTGGAGAACCCGGGTCAACGGCGGGGCCCGGGGGCGCAGCTTTCCTCTTCATTGTTTTGAGTTTCCGATATTTCGGCGCTGTTGCAAGCACCATGATTATCAAAACAATGAAACATGGTAAATATCCGTTTATTTTGATAGTGATTATTATTAGAAGTTTAAATATTATGACATTTTTATAGTCTATTAACTTGACAAAAACTGTCATTTGTCTGGCCTATTTCTCTGAATTGCGCTGCCATGAGTTTGGGTGGGAGAAGGCGTGAAAAAAGAGGTGATTGCCGCCGCAGCACCGTGTGACAAAGCGCGGGATATTGGTTTTATCTATGAATGTGAGGCATGGCGAGAGCCATAAAATTTTAATTTATTCGATGTCAATATTATATTAATAAATAATTTTTCGTTCTAGTAATAACGTTAATAATAATATGTTTGTGTTAGGATGTATATAATATTTAATGTGATCAATGTCATTCTGAATTTTATTGACTATTTATTTATTAGGTATATTTTAGGGTTGTGACACCACAACCTTACCACCTAACCTCGAGAGGAAAGCCTGTGCCAGAATCTCATCCGTCAGTCAGTAGTTTTACCAGTTTGTAAACGAAGTAGGCTAGGCATGCAGGAGGTAGGATGCGACGGTATTTCCGTCCAATTGAGCACGACGCAAATACTTCACTCCCGAGAGAAAGATTATGAACTTGTGCCTGTAGGTATTTTGTTACGGATTGTATATTACCTACAGGTATGAAGACATCGCACCCCCAGGTCAATAAAATTGTAAGTACGATTACGTAATTTCTTTTTCTTGCAGAGCACCTTCAAACAAATAAACTCTTCAGTTTGACCGGTAATTTAACTGTCGCTATTATAGACCTTAATGTCTTGTAAATAAATACTACGAATTGGCGTGTTTTTCCAAATTTCGCACGCCTGTTCTTGATGTGTTTAATTTCTACGAAGTGTTATTATTTGCGTTAATAAGATAGACTCATGACATGACTCATTTACGCAATTTAAGTGTTTTGAGATACTGTAAATTTACAATTAAATATGTATTTGTGAAGACCCTAAACCACTTTTTTTCTTCAAAATTATTAGTTAATAGAATCGATTTCTTCTTCATTAATAAATGATCTCGATAAGATATATAATCGATTTTATTTCATGCGATTTTATCTTGACTACATCTCTAGTAACTTCAAATCCCAAACGTCACCGTACCCATGCTACGTGAAAAATATTGGTTTAGGCACACAAAGAGCACATATGAACGTCAAAATTTTACAATTATGTATGTCAAGAAATAATATAAAAATATTAAGTAAAATAATGTAAAAATAAACCATTGGAAAATAATTCTTTCGCTGGTTCGGTAGATTAGTTCTACTGAGAAGATACCATCAAGAAACTCAGCGAACTACATTAGAACTAGATTATTTTTCTTTTTTTGTGTTCAACCTAGTAGATATAGCTGAAGTTAAGATTCAAAATGTACCTTAACTGTAGCATGCATTTCATCCTTAATGTGGGAAGAGCCAAATTCTTGTTTGAGTGTAGCTTTTGTAGAGGCATATAACATTTTTTGTCTAACAGGAGCACTGTCTGGAGACCAGCTAAGCAGCCTTTCTCCCACGCGATATTTAAATATATCTCCGTGATCCGATTCCGATCAAAAATCCTAAGATTTTAAGTCTGACCAAGACCTTTCAAATACACAAACCATCATTTGTTTACGACCACTTTACAATTATATAATAGTATAGAGATAGACAGTTCAAATGTAGGTACACGTCATCTAAAAATTAATAACACATTTGGAAATTCGTTTATTCATTTTACATCATAGTACTTAATGTAATTTATTTCAGTTAAATAACATTTTTTTAATACAAATTAGGTGAATCCATTCGGCAAATCCATCTGATAGAAAGAAGATAAGTCATTAACATCTTTTTTTCATCGTTACAACTACATCTAGACATTAAATTTTGCGGTAATTGGCGTACAATAAAGATAATAATTAATATTATATCAGTGATTAAAGCCCCAAATATCTAACCTGGATATCAAATTTATTCCTGGCTTCATATAACACGTTTCCTAGCGGCTTTCTTTTGACGAGATTGCGTATAAGGCATTGTGGTAGAGCGTGCGATAGCTAGGTCTACTGACTCTGGTCACGGGTTCGATTTTTACATACATGCATATATTCCCGGAGGGTTAGGCATAGGTGAATAAACACCAACATTTCACCAATCATTGAATTCGGTTCCACGTAATAGGAGGTGAGCCTATTGCAGTCTTCCGGGCACTATTGTTCTCTCAATTCATGCATCTGAGGCTGAGTCTGGGCTGCATATATCTGTCTAATGTTAAACAGCCCTATCACTTAGTCGCCTTGTATGATACCTTTTCGATTTCTACTCCATGTAAATATTTGAACGTCTTCTTAATAACAAGGGAAGAATCTGAAGCAACGAATGATATTAATTTAGGTATTTGTAAGTTTAGTATTAAAGTTATCGGGATGGTAAGATCTCGAAAGAGGGTAGATCGATATGTTTACTCCAAAAAAACTATTTCACTGTTCACCGCCTCTACTCCAGTTCCTCCGTGATCATCGTGCTTGCAACAGCGCCGAAATATCAAAAACTCAGAACAATACAACATGGTAAAATATCTCGATAACTTTAATACTAATGTGAGTGACCATGATAGTTTAAATACATATTATTGTAAGCTTGAAATTTTTCCTACAGCAAAAAGGGGATGATTTAATAAGTGTCTTAGGTGTTCCATTACGCGTTCATATCTATTATGAATATCCTGGAATCATTGTCTACACTTGCAGAAAGTTGTCGTACAAGGCGACTAAGGGATAGGGCTGTTTAAGATCAGACATATATGTATACAGCCTCAGATGCATGGGTCGAGTTAACAATAGCGCCTGGAAAAAGGGAATAGGCTCACCCACTATTACGTGGGAGGTCGTATTCGAAGCTGTAACCTCAGAGTCCGGGATTCACGTTTTCCAGTCTAACTGGTAAGTCTTTGGTGTGGGATGCAACTTGCGTCGAAACACTGGCACCTTCCCATCTTCCAAGTACGATGACGATGTACGAACTGCGCATGCGCATGGTGGTTTTTTTTAAATATAGAACACGTCAATTAGACTTCGCCTTGCCTGATGGTAAGCTGAAAGCAAAGTCTCAGAAAAGAGGGTCACCATTACCTACATATACCATGTAACAATGGTGACACTCAGCTTGACGACCTCATGATATGCTTTTTCACGCCCCGTGAAAAAGCATATGATGATGACGAAACACGTGAGCTGGTAATGAATTCCAAGCCTTAATGGTGCGACATAGGAAAGAGTCACCGAACCGCTTGGTTCTTGATCGGATGTTCTGCACCGGGGACCCGATTGTATGCAAGGCCTTAAATTCGGCACCCAAGATTGCATCTCATGAATAAGGCATATATATCCACACGGATTTCTGATATTTTAACTATTGTGATAATAAATAGACTCAATATAATGTATAAATTCGACTTAATAATCAAAAAAGTCAATATAGGAACTGAAGAAAAACCTATTTATACTAAACTTCAATTATCTCGAAACTCACTATTATTGAGATAACACTTTTGTGTTTAGCACGGCAGAGTTGATCCCGTGAAATGCGCCAGAAATCCAGAAACTTGTAGCTAGTTAGTTTGGGATACGGAATTTAATTAAAATTACTTTCCATACCAGAACGATCAGTCAACAGGAAGGGTTAAAACTAAGGCATTAACATCATTATGAGCACTTTGTTCATCAAGATCAATCTGATTCTGCCTGTACCTACCTAAATGATTTTCAATATCTCAAAGTTTTCAATAGAGATTGCTTGTGTTTGCTTTTACAGAGATTGCTCATTAAAATTATTGATGATAGAATTCATTATAAGTTAATTAGTGATTCTGATGAAAAATTCAATAAAGCGCGTCTAGACAGCACAGTAGGATAATAACCTTATTAATTTGTGTATGTGACGTTTCTCTCTATAGCATCTGTCCCCATGTCTTGTTCCAAGGCATCTACTTGAAGTTCATTAGCTAAACTGCAGTTCTGCTCACTTAACGTGTTAATGTTCATTTGTTCCGCTTTACTAGTCTGTCGAAACTTTTTAATTTGTTCATTTTCAGAGGGTTTAATAATATTATTGAAATAATCAGTTTCTGACACATTTTTAGTGTCATCTGTCATCATTGGTACATTTCCACACAGTAGGTTGTTATCTAAACCATTTCTCATCAGCCATAATCCTGATGTATCCATTACTAATGGTGTGCATAAACCTGTTTCTGTTGCCTTGTTTTCAATTGAGTACACATTGTATTCTCTGAAAGTGATTAACAAATTAAATTAGAAGCAGTTTGGAAAATAACATGTTCCAGTAGAATCCTAAAATGGTTTCTAATAATTCAAAACAAATTATACTAAATTAGCCCATAGTTATTGCGCTCTTTCCTGAGATTTTGCAGTTAGCTTACTATCAAGCGTGTCATATTAGCGTGTCCTATATAAAATAACAGCTAGTACACATAAATGTCATTCGAAAACTACACCTTAAAAGTTCAAATTAGCATTTCAATTTAACAAACTCAAGAACCACAATCGACGGCCGTAAATTCTCTAAAACATAAGACATCTTGCGATAGATGTGAGTAGTCACACGTAAAAATAATCACTGTGCGGTATGAAAGAAACTTCATCCCACGCACACTCAAGTTGTGGAATGAACTCCCTGCTGCGGTCTTCCCATGCGCCTACAATATGGGGTTCTTCAAAAGGGGCATTAGGCGATTTCTTCAGGGTCGGCAACGCGAGTGTGACAACATAATTATAGCCGCTATTAAAAGTTGTGTTTAAGATGTTTGTTGCCATTTCCTTTCTTAACTTTCAGACTTAAAATACAAACAAAAGTTAATTATAAAATGAAATATATTGTAAACATGGTCAAATTCATGTTGTCTGTATTGACTTAAACTGTATAGGCAAATGCTACCTACTAGTTCTACAGTAAATTAATTGTATAAAGAATTATCAATCTATTAAAATAAAATCAATCAATTAGAAGTTGCCAAGTCTAATTGTTAAGAGGTCTATTCCGTCCCGGGATATCGAGCACGCGAAACTAAAATTTAAATACCAGACCATTATATGCCAGACCTAGCCATTGACTCGAAGGAAGAAGATGTGTGTAAATAAATAAATACATTTTTAGCGTAGTTTCGATATCACTATTTGCGTGATATAAGTTTTATATGTATGTTTTTGTTTGTAAAGATGACTTTTGAGTATATCTAGCCCACAGGCAGCACGTATAAAAAGAGGTACTAAAAGCTCTGAAAAGTGTTATATTATGTTAACTTTTAGAAAACCAGCGTTCGTTTTAGAGTTGTGGACAGTAAGCACCTACCGTAAGCTTTGAACATTTGTGAATCCAACGAGTCTTTCGCATAATAATAGTTTTATTTAACCGAAAAATTACAGCCGTGTACCGAATCATAGTAAGGCAATAACCTTCCGGTTCCGAAAGGCGGCGCGGGAGCGGGGTCACGATCCCGAGCCCGAAGAAATTCGGGCCGTGAGATCCCGGCTCCACAGGGAAATGGTGAGTAATCATATTATAATAGCATAAACCATATACCCGTGTGAACGGTACGAGCTGGGACGTGGCATATGGACGATATGTGTAAATTAAAACGTGAGCCTTAACGTCTGATTCACACGCCATATTAAATGAAATGGGGTTGAGTTTTAGCGCGATATAATTTTTATGAATATTGATTGAACCAGCACCGTATTACTTCTTGAATAAACATTGTGGCAGACTATCATCCATATTAAATTATGAATTCGTGGCCCTGACTCTTTTATTATGTAATATATGGATGCAATAGAACTCTTAGAGATTTCTAAATACTTACTAATTAATATACATGATATTATTAACCTGATGGTTAGTGGTGACCGTGGCGTGTTAAAGAAAAGCGTGTTAAACAGGCAAAAATATTATTATGGAAAAAATTATGCCAAGAAATGGTAATATCAAAAAAAAACATTAATTATTATCTATAACCTACCCCTGAACAAAATTCTCCATATTCGAAAATCATTACTTATTTAAATTTATTTTTAAATTTCGAACAACTCTGTAATCTACTTTATTCTATTTTTATTTATTTGCTGCCAGTTATTTGCAAAACAAGATTTACACGAAAAAAAAAATTGGGGTCATCTTGTTCCCTAGACTTTGTTGTACTGAATATGGACTTTAAGTAGAAAATAACTTGCGCACAAATATTGTCTAGTTTTCTAAATTCTTATTTTTCTTCCGCTTATAAGGAGAAAAAGATGTCTGCAGGAAATGTTATGGAGTATCTAAGCGATCATAACTTATGGTAAATATGAATTTGACGATTGGTGAAATGTGGGTGTTAATTCACCTCTGCCTAATCCTCCGAGGATAAAGGCGTGATTATATGTATGTATGTTACTTAGTTCAATATTTGTGTTGCAGTTATTAATTCAAAATACATTTAGTATATTAAATATTAATTATTATCATGCGGCGGTCAACTGGCTGTCGCTTGATACCTGTATCTGAAATAAAAAAGAAATATGTCATTAGTTACTTACCAATTGAGATCACATTTCTTTTAGACTGAGGCTCAAATACAATAAAACATGAACATAAACGCCTACCTGTTGCCGCTGTCGCTGTAAGAGATGTCGAACTTCTGCCATTTCCGGCGGGTGCGGCAGCGGGAGCGACGAAGGATCGCAAGCCAAGCTGCCCGCGTATGAAGGCAACTCGGGCGTCGGAGGTCCATGAACGACCTTCGCTCCCCATGAGCGCAGGCCTGGGGGTGACTGGTGGAGCCGCCTGTCACCCTGGCAGAATGGGTTGTGGAGGTCAGATGGCAATCGCTTCACGGAATATATCGAAGTTTAGCCAAATCTGCAGCTAGACTGGTAAAACGGACCCCAGACTCTGAGGTGAAAGCTTCCGATGCAACTGGAATGGAAAATATAAAGAAAAATTTTGCTTCGTGTAAATTTCAACACACACACAGGAGGTACGACACGGCGGTATTTCCACCCAATTGAGCAGTCCGACTGGGGAAGTACCTCCGCCCTACAGAATACCGTGGCTATAATAACTTCGTGTTGTGTTTCCAGCGGTGAGTGGGGTAGCCAGAGCTCACTAGAGAATTTGTGCTGTCAGTGGGAAATAATGGCATCATTCTATTAATATCGTAAATTACAAAATATGTGCAGTCGTTTTCGAGATTCGTATCAACAGACGGTTTGAAACGAGCTTTGCCCAGCATGATATGAGCGTGGGGAACAAATGCTATGTTGCAGTATTCTCTATTTCCTGCTGTTTTGGGGTTAAAAGATAGAGTCCACATGTTCGGGATACGATCGGAAGCTTCAACCAGCAAACACATGTACCTATATAAACACGAATAATTGGAGAAATAATGTTTACATAGAAATACTGGGAATATTATTGAAATTAGAAATATGTGTCTGTTTGTAGATTGCCTTGCTGCTGTCTCACGGGAAAAATGCGGTCAATAAGTGCAGGTTCGGTGGCTTAGTCGTCTGAGCGTTCCCCCTGTTTTTCTATCTTAATCGATTTTGAATAGTTAGCATACCATATGCTTTTTCATTCAAAAGAAAATTAATCCCGCAATCCGCTCATTTGTCTAAAACTTTAACATAAAACAGTAACAATCAAACAACCTTTCATACTTCTATCTATTTATAATGTAAATTAGGATTAGATTTACAAACCCAAAAGATGACTTAGGGCCCGCCTCATACTGCTTCTTCTTCGCCTGTGTGTCGGCCTGCAGTACCTCGTCTCTTAGCTGGGCCATACAAACGTCCTTGGTAGAAATACTGAGATATTCTGTGTCAGCTTTTGGTGGTTCTGGGAAAGAAAGATCAATTGATGCCGGTGGATGCTTACTCTGCAGACCCGCGAGCGTGTCTGGAGAGTAAGGTGCCACCACATCGCTGCTAAAAAGTAACCTCGACGCTCCCCTGATATCACCTTCCCTTATTTTATTTTCTACAAATTTGTATTTACTCCATTGAGAGCTGTTGGAATAAGTTAATTTTGATTCAAAATGATATATATTGTTAGAACAGTTTTCTTTAATTTGGGTTGTCAAAGATCTTTGTGTACTATTGTTCTTTATGTGCAATATTCTATAAGGGAAGGTTAACAATTGCTCCCAGGCCGATATGGAGTTCACACTAACAACATGCTTTATACAATTTGCTAAGTTTTGAGCCACAGAGGGCCTTGCGCCTCTGGGAATTCTCTTTAAAACCGGGACAGAATTTTTCATTTCACTTAAAGATTGCCAAAAAGGAATTTGGAATGAGTTGGGTGAAACTTCCCTATCTACTGATGGGATCGTGGAGCTTGGAGGTACATTTTGACTTTTGTGAATTCTGCCAATATGCACTTTCAAGCCCCGCTCACCTTTGAAAAAACGGGACTGGGAACAATATGGGCAGCGCACGAAATTACTTAAAGAAACGGGTTGACCTGAACACACATCCACATTGTCACTGCCATTAAAGTTTTCAGGCATTATAAACACAAACACAATTTCACTTACACATAAGCATTGCCATTCAACGTGGCAATGCTGCCAGCCTTCTGGGTACGTTACCGGTCGGTGAGGATGCGGAGGAATTTCATGACGCATTATGTATGTAATTTTTATGTTTATTTTATTTTAGTGTATTTTAGTAGCTATCTAATAATAGTTTTAGTTTTAATTTTTATTATAAATATAATTTATAATGAATAGAATAAAGGTTTAAAAATTCCTGTTTATCTAAATAAATAAGCATCTTGTTCAATGTTCAAGTTGTGTACGTCAGTAATGGGGATGCATATGAGAAAAATTACCGCAATCCAAATTATGAATCAGAAGTGTACAATATGTATTCTGTAGATGTATTATTTGAAATAAATAAATAAATTAATTTTGTTTTTTTATATATATAAAATACGTCAATTAGACTTCGCCTTGCCTGATGGATTTGTAGACAAACGCAAACCCTGTTATTTTGGCGACAGCTTAAATCACATTGCTCAAATTACACAGTATTTGCCAAAATGTATTCGCAAGACTTGTAATATAGTACAATTTGTATGAAAGGAGATAAGTCTCCTATACGAAGACACATCTCTGACGTAAAAGGGCGTAAGTAAACTCCCGAAAGAGCATTATGTAACAGTCTCCTTGTTTGTGTTCGGTTATGTAAGCCGGGAGCAGTTCTTATATCGAGTATTAGGGCTAAGCCCTTGTGGTAAATCGCACACTGTTTGTTGGACATAAGTACTTACTGGTATATTGTATTAGTTTTGTTATTTGAATAATAAAGACGAAGTAATTATGTGCAATCCGATCGGTAAAGGTCTATGAAAGCGGTTAAAATCCAACAAACATTATTAATTTCTGAGAGTCGCGCGCGCCGCCGGCCATTGCTTGCTAGTTCAAAAGCGGAAGTGTCCACGCGTCTATTTTGACAATTGAGCGGGGCGAGAACTAAAATTGCTATCTCACTTTAAAGGTAGCGCGGGAGGGAGATGGATACAGGAAGCGTGTGTTTCAGTGTCAATGACTTGAATTACTACTATTGAGCAAAAAAAATACAAATTCTACCATCGGCGCAACCACTATTTATATTGTTATATTGTACATATATATATACTTATATCTACATATTATATTTCATATGAACCATCATACTTAATTTATATTATACACTTTTAAATTTACATAAAAGTAATCTTTTTGGGGTCTGGGAATGCCTTTTACAGACTATAGCAGTGACTCTGTTAGTGGTAGTGCTAGCCACCAGAGGAAGCCTTCACTTGCTGAATCTCTCTCATCTCAATTCTCCGATGTTCCCAATAACTTTAACGATAGAAACTTTATATTGATTTTTTGAACCAAATTTACGGAATAAATACTATAGTGCTATATATTTTTGAATTCGCACCGCTGCCGGCTACACGGCGCGCCCGGAAAATTGGAAATTTTCCACGAAAATTCATCGACTTCACCGCTTTGTGCAAAATTTTGGACAATTTAGCACAGCATATTGCTTGACAATCGTCATTTTTTGGTTCCCAACGAAAGCCCCAAAAGTTTTTACTTTATGTTAGAGCACACCAAAGATAACCGTGTTTTACCGTAAAATTATCATTTATCTTCGGTTTACATTAAGGCCTCGATAAAAGCAATGTATTAGTGAAAAGAAATCGTAAACTTCTTTGAAACTTTAATAGTACGGTTAGCAAGAAAATTAGTTGGAGTTGGAAACTGACTCGGACAAAATGTATGCAGCCAGTAATCAGTACTGGAGAGAGGTAAGTTTTTTTTAACTACTACTGGCACAAAAAGTGACTTCATACTTTTTGTTATTGTTTTGTTTATTTGTAGAAAGGTTTTAATGATCTGTTTAATTTTAGAGGTTACCAATGTTTAAACGAGATAATAAAATTTTAATTTTTTATTTCATGGTCCATTTTGTTTAACTACAGTACAGTATTAGGGGTCATTCAAGTATTACGTAAGTACTAAAGGGGAGAAAAAATCTAACATGAATAGAAATATGCATATAGGTAACAATGTTTACATATGCGGGGGGGACTAAGAGTTTTGCTTACATTAGGGGAGCAGGGGATGAGTAATTGTAATAAATCTGCTTAATACTTGAACCCCCCTTAAGAACACCTAGAAAGGAAACAATTTTCCATCAGGTGGGTTGTGTGCTCATCTGCCACCTAAGTGGTATAAAAAACCTAGACTTCACTCTTTATTTAAGATTTTTTTTTATTTATTAATTTATCTATATTTTATATTTGTGTACAAAATAATTAAAACAAATACACAAAACAAACTTGCGGTCATGTCGCGTCGAACAACCCACTCCGCATCGTTCCCGGCGCAAAGGTGCCCATGATGCTGGCCATGTTGCCCCGCAATAGCCAATCTTTGCCCCAGGAACGAGCCGGATCGGAAGTCACCGCCATGGTCGTGGTGCGGCGGCCAATTTCTTTAGTCATTTCTTGTCTATGATTCTTTTTTCCTAACATTGGGAGAGGCCTATATCCAGCAGTGAATGCGGTAGGCTAATTTATTGATTGATTGCAAAGATGGCCCTTTTCGATCAATCTACGTTTAAGAAATTTCATAAAATATTTAAATCTATCGCTATTTCTTTTGTATTTTTTACATTTAGCCCGACTTTTCGGCAATTTTTCAGCAGCCATAGTTACTTTGGTGGAAGATATACGGCCCACTTGATGAGAATTGGTTACTGTGACCTATGAACGAATGCAACAGGGCGTTACACTCTTGCGGCTGAGTTAGGTTCGCGGGGAAAATAGCCTATGTGTTATTTCAGGATTAAATCTATCCCTATACCTTTTTTATTATGCGCTAAATCCTATAGGATATTCTTGCCGGTGCCGCGGTGTCTGCTCCATTTGCTAAAGAAGTTTCTATTAAAAAAAATATTAATTTTAACGTTTTGTAAGTGCCGTTTTAATGACCGCAAGTGGTATTGTGGCCATCAGCTATTTAAATATATCTATAAACAGTAAGCTAAATAACGACTTAGAATTATGCCTACACAGGAAAACACGTGCAGGGCTTAAATGACACTCTCAAGAGTTTTCTTTGCTGCGATATTTTGAACTGGGATATTTACCATGGTAAATATCCCGATTATTTTGATACTGATGTAAATTAATCTGTTTATATTTACAGCGCGATATAATACAGTCAAAATAATTTTATTGGGCGTACATACACCGCCACACTCTGTGATAATTGTCGCTTCCATACTCCTCTCTCACTTTATCTTCTTGCAAATTTTCTACTTTTATTCTTTCTAGAACACTTATGGGCTCACGCCTTCTACGTCTCCATCCTTTAAAGAGATCACTTATACGGCACATAACCAAAAAGTGATCTGTATGGAGGAATCCATTGGCCTATTCTGATTTGTTATCGTGCGAAAAGCCACACAAATTCGCCTACATTTTACCATAGGCGAAGTCTAATTGACGTGTTCTTGAAACCTCATACTTTGGAAACTTGGTCCTCAATTCTACTAAATCTAAAAAACCAATGTCGTGCCACAGGTGATGTCTACCTGACCGCTTTTTGTGTACACAGCCTTAAACGTAGTCTTTGTTCGACCGAAATTCAGAGTGTTTTATTTGATTTGTGTGATTGTTTGTTCATGTCACTGTTATCACGGCGATAATATTAGATTGTTTGACTAGTACCTATTTCAAACGAGGAGTCGTATTTTTTTCTTTTATACAACTTAGGAGGAAAGTCAACCTGATGGAAAGTGGTTACCGTGAGTTTATGTGCCGTCAGTGCAGAAGACACAATCACTTCATTGAGCTCTGGCTACTCACCTCGCCGCCGGGAACAAATTTGCGTTGGTTATTATTTTATATTATTTATTTATTTTTTATCATCCACCCAACCTGTAAAAGCAAATAATTTAACTATTAAACATAATGACGTCACAATAAATTATTTCATACAAGTTTCCTTATAACTTACCGTTTTGACGTTTAGTAAAAAGTAACTAATTTGACTACTCAGTCAAATATCCAATCTTATTGTAAGTACTCCCTAAACTGAAAAGTCCTATCTGTTGTCCTAAATGTATGTTCTTTTAGTAAAAATAAAATAAAATATTTAATCAAACTTGATTGTTGTGAAAACAAATTCCTATGTTAATACTGTTGATTGATGGAGTTTGGTGGAACCTGCTACATGTATTGAACAAGACACTTTGTACTTTTCCACTATATTTTATTTTTCACCTGCCCAGTTTAGGCTCACGACAATCTCAAAGGTTTGTTACAACCACCAATACAAATGGAAAAGAACAAAGTGTCTTATTCTATGTTAAATTGTCTAAGTTCATATACAAGGTTTTACAAAAAAAATATTTCAGTATATTTATCTCGTGGTTTAACTCATATACACTTTCTAGAACCCATAACACAATGTATGATTTGAGATTGACATGGTCATTCACATTAATAGCGTAAAATTCGCCGGGATATTTACCATGTTTATAATTTTATCTGAGTCTCGGAGCTCAAAGTCCGCCTTCCGGCTCTTCCTCCTCCACTTCGAATGATCGTGGGCGTCCTTAATAGTGAGACTATTCGCACGCATGTCACCCTCCATGACGTTATGCCAACAATTCTTGGGCCTACCCCTTCTACCTGGACCCCGTAGGGGCGCGTAACAAACTTGTATGCTGTCCTATTGCGTGAACTGTACCTTTTATAAGCAACCGATGTTTTTGCTCGCACTAAATAAATTGTAAACCAAAACAAATTTAAAAAAGAAAAATAATCTAGTTCTAATGTAGTTCGCTGAGTTTCTTGCTGGTATCTTCTCAGTAGAACTCCACGTAGACAGTCAATTTTGTGTTTACAGCAGGCATGACGTAGGCACTGACTTTATCGAAATAAAAAGGTACTTGGAATGGTTGCTTAAACTGCTAATTATTTATAACCTTACCAACTCTGTACTTACAGGGTCCGCAGCGCGACTGTGACTCATCGTTTAAGTCTAATAACTAAAGTTTTCTTAACACTGCATAGTTGCCCGGTATCATAGTTATTTCCAGGTTTTTATCAGTCCCAGTTTCATTCCTTGATAACCCGTCGTACAATGGTGAATATTTTGTATACCACTTAGGTGGGCAGACAAGCACACGACGGAGATTCTTACAATTTAGCAAAGAATAGATTTTTGTCTTTGGAGCGGAAACTAGAACGATCCCCAGACTATAAACGAATGTACTATGACTTTATGAACGAATATCTTACTTTAGGACACATGAGTCGGATCGACAAGGTCAATAACCCGCGTAGTACATGGTACTACTTGTTTACTAGTCTGCTATAGAAAACTAAACGTTACCGCGCGTCATGGTGTGGTTAGAATAACAAATCAAGTTTTTATCTTAGCATGTTTTAATCATCCATCATCAAGGAGGTAGGACACGCCGGTATTTCCGTCCAATTGAGCAGTCCGACTGGGGAAATACCTCCGCCCTACAGAATACCGCGGCCACAATAACCTCGTGTTGTGTTACCGGCGGTGAGTGGGGTAGCCAGAGCTTGCTGGAGAGTTTGTGCTGTCAGTGGGAAGACTAAAGGCTTCTACACAGACGGTACAGAAGCTCTGTGCTTACAGAGTCGACAGCACGAGTGTGACTATTCTGATGTTTCACACGTCCATAGGCCACGGTAACCACTTTCCATCAGGTGGGCCGTGTACTTGTCTGCCACCTAAGTGGTATCAAAAAACCCACGTACATTTTTCCTGTTCCTAATAGTTCATAGTCCATATTTTATAACAGCACACATTTTACCGATATCGACTCGATTCCCGGCAGAGTAGAATTTAGACCATCCCATCTCTGCCTATGCGGTATCGTACAAGGCGACTAAGGGATAGGACTGTTTAGTGTCAGACAGATGTATACAGCCCAGACTCAGTCTCAGATGCATGGCTCGAATCAACAATAGTGGCCGGAAGATAATAATAGGCTCACACCTATAACGTGGAATTGAATTTAATGATTGGTGAAATGTGGGTGTTAATTCACCTCTGCGTAACCCTCCGGGGATATAGGCGTGATAATATATATGAATGTATGTATACATTTTATCGATTTATTTTACATACATATCCTCACGCCTATTTCCCCATGGTGTGAGCAGAGAACCTTTCATGCAAGCACGTCGGTTTTAAGTACTTCTTGCCTGCTCTTGTTCACACGAAATAGTAAGTTCCATGATTTAATAGCGATAAGTCCCGATACTTTGTATAATTATGAACCAAGATGATAGATTAATCGAGTGGTGGAAATAATTATATACAGCACTCCTAGACAGTCGTGTGCAAATCACACTTTCTATTAACTAAACTTAAACAGTCTCGATACAATTTGCTATCTGATTCTTCTCCAGATTGGGAGGTGGAAGTTCAAACGGCAGTTGCTCGTATAAGAAGCATATAAACCAAATCAAAATAGTCAATTCTTTCACATTAAATATATTAGTTCAATCAATTTTATCATAAACCAAAATCGAAAAGCGATAATTTGGATTCTTTATCAATAATAATAATAATAATAAAAAAAAAAAAAGGGGATTATTCCTGCATATGCACAGGAATACCATGATACCCTTTGATGACCATACGAGAGATTTGCTACCAGAAGAAAATGATGACGAATGCTCTCAGTTAGCTTCACGGATTCCTAAAAATTTAGTAAGCTTATTTAGTGGCGTTTGGACAACCTTAAAAACTAGTAGGTATAATACTTTAATCAAAAAATATAAAATTTTCAATAGGAAAGATGGATTCAAGCTATCCGGATCGTGGACTCCAGTGATTAAGATACTGGAAATTTAGATTTTGTAACAAGACGCATTTCTGCACTTCTATAACGGAGCTACGGAGAATTTATTTGTGACATAAAAAAATAAAATCAGTTTTCTAATAAATTGAATTTGATGAAATCCCTCATTACGCTGTGTTAGAAAACATTGTAGCAATAACTTATTTCGTGCTCTACGAACAATCAGGGTTGCATCTGTAATAGTAACTTTAAATTTAAGGTCATGCGAAGAAGCCATTAGATTAAAATTTTCCCTAGAGCGAACTAATTTTACACACATATCAACACCATTAATCAAAAATTTTTCTTGATTAAATATATCGCGTGCTCACAATTCTCACGTTATCATGGTCGCCATGTAAATTAAGTGGTGTGTTTAGTGATATAAGCTCGACTAATAGTTGTAAATGCACTGAGTATATGATCACTTATTAGTAAGCTATGGATATTTTACGCTAAAAAACGCTCACTAAGTAAAATGTCCGCAGTGACATTCGTGTCGTGGCTGCAAAGGACTCGAACCGACTAAAACGCACGCCGCCTGTGGGTCGAGATATGAGTGCTCCGCCAGCCGCACAGATATTGTGAAATTCATCCAGAGACAATAATTTCCCCACTGGCATTGGCCGTCTCAATGGACAAAGTATGCAATCGTGAATAGAGAATACTCAAGACATATACAATAAACAATTAAATACGCTGATGTCTGTTACTTATCTCGCATATATTCAATCGCACGTATAAATTCGATATAGGCGTGAGTTTATGTTATGTAATGCATTCATATACATTATCATAATTATTATCTGATTTAAGATTTGGTGCCGGTGGCTGCGATGGCGGAACTGACAACGCTGCGTACGAGTGGATGATGGAATATGGTCTGCCTACAGAAGCTGAATACGGACCTTACCTAAATCAGGTAAACTCACGGTGGCAAACGACCGATTTAAAAATACTAAACAATGTTTTTTCTAATTTTTTTTCACATAATTATATATTATTTTTATATACCTAAAGTATTTACAGTTTAATAATTCAATAAATTTAATATATTTTATGTAAATAACAAAACGCCAAAAATACTCCTGTGAAAATTTTATCCAGACTGTTCTGTAATTTATAAGAAGCTTGAATTGGTGAGTCATCTGATGCCATGATGGCTGTTTCATCAGCGAATGTGCCCATAACAACGTCATTAGATACCTGCAAGTCGGCAGTATAAAGAAGATACACAGTAGGTTCCATTACGCCCGGAATACAGCAACAGGCTCACCCCCTATTACGTGGGACCGAATACAATTATCACAAAATCACACGCAAATAAAAGTGTCGAAATCAATTTAATTAATAATAATAGTTATTTTAGTTTTATTGTATCCAATTTATGAATATCTTACTGTTTACCGAAGGCGAACCTTAGGCGAAATCTAATTGACGTGTTCTATATAAAAAATTGATAGTAACAAATATCTTTCACATCAAGTACCAAGGCCGTGTGCTTGTCTGCCACCTAAGTTGTTAAAAACCTTTTAATTCTACAATAAACACAGTTTAATCCAGCACCTTTGCCTACCCCTTCGGGGATATAGGCGTGTTTTTATGTTATGTAATCTCAAATACAAATCGTACATGGGAACTGTGAGAGGACGAGCCCCTGCCCTACAAAGTAGTGTCCAGTACCTGGCGATAGCCTCCGCGGTGTCTGCACTTCTTTTGACTCTACCTATATACTTACATAATAACAATTCATAGTGTGTTTCCAGTAAGTAGGTACCTACGTCGCTCTAATCTAATTTATGAATGAATGAATTTATGAAAATTTAAGATCGGAATAGGTTATAATCTTAACTATTCCAGCCCGTTGCCACCGTTTAAGGAGAAGTGTTATGTTCCCAGCGGTAAGTAGGGTAGCCAAAGCTCACTGGAGAATTTGTGCTGTCAGTGGGTTGACTAAAGGCTTGTCCTGCTTTGTCCTCTGCACTGACGGCACAGAGACTATGCTTACAGGGCTACCGACAAGGAAGGTATAGTAACAAATAACAATAATATAATCTACTTTTAATTAAAACAACGATTACTTCACCTGCTACTATATTGAAATTTACATTCCAGAAATTCACTGATAATTGTCATTATTCATATGACACCCTCATTCTCATGATTAAAATAACATGATAATTTTATTTTTAACTGTCAACAATTGGATGCATTGTGCTTTCCACACGGTTAATTAACAACTTAAACGTTATTTAACATCACAAACAAAATAAAGAACAAAAGCAAAACTATTTATTAACGTAAACGACTATATCAATATAGTAGCGGTTCGAGCTTATATAAGACTAGTCAATGTGTATACATGTATTGAGTGTCTCCAGACACTTTTTCGTTCACATAGTATATAGCCAACAAGTTGTAAACAAGTGTAAAACAATTGCGTTCACACTGAAGCCTAAGACATATTGCAACTTGTCAAATACATGTTTTATATCTACCGTTTATAATAATAAAGATTTACGATTTCAGATTCTGGTATGAAAATGATCTGCCACCGTCGTCGTTGTCACCCGATCAACTGGGAGCTATCAGGAAGGTATCTCTGTCTGGACTACTCTGCGGTGCTCAAGAGTCTATCACCAACATCCAACCCAAAGCATTCGTCAAGGAAGATCGCTTTCACGCCTTAAACCAGTAAACCGATTTTGATGAAATGTGGAAAATCGTTGGCCGCGTAATTGGTTCTTAATTTTTGGGAACAGATAAAAGTCACAAGGTGCCAGGTCGGGACTGTATGCAGGATGACTCATGAGTTCTACATTTTTCGCCTTCAAAAAGTCGTTTGTCTGTCTGGCCGTGTGAAATTGTAAAATACTATGTTAAAGCAAAACTCTATAGCCATAATAGTTTTTCATTGCTGTGCTTGCCATGGAGGCATTATCTTTGGGCTTCCTGAATCCTTTTAAGCAAATATTTAAAGATTTCTGTCAATTACTTGTTCTATTTGGAGATTGTAAAATCTTGCTATAAAACCTATTAAATAACTCTTGACCTTAGTGAAGTTATATCAGCTTAGAATATTGCATAAAAACAAAAAATATTTTATCATCGGCCGTTACTAAGAGATTTGAAAAAACTTTTACTAACTGATTTGACAGTTTGAACTAAATATTGGAATTTGCTACTGATCTATCGTACCCAAGCAATATTGCATTGCAGTTAGACCAGATATTAAACTTTTTACGTAAACTCATACATAAACTCACGCCTATATCCCCGAAGAGGTAGGCAGAGGTGATATAGCACTTTCTACTTACTAGAAATTGAACCCATGCCACGATTTATCAAGTAGTCTTTTCTTGAAATTACTGGCGTTCTATTGAGAAGATACCAGCAAGCAACTTAGAAAACTAAATTAGAACCAGATTAACCTTTAGGGTTCCGTACCTCAAGAGGAAAAATAACGGAACCCTTATGGATCAATATAGTTTTATTTACAATATATATTGAGCGAGCGAGCATCTTATATTGTCACACACGAAGACAAAGCACGGGAACCTCACATGAATATAAAAAGCGTATAAAACACCTAATCTATAACATTGGCAATGTGAATAGATTTCTTTTTTAAATCACACAACTGAACAATTTATAAAACTCATTGTTTACACTTAAAATAAGTAAATTACAGATACACACAAGTCGTACGTTCCACAAATTTCGTATAAACACATCCCACAAAAACATGTGACTGGTTTGTCTGTGGGTCACACAAACTTGTGTATGTTTGTTTCCACTCTGATGTCCTCAGGTAAGCTATTCAAAAGGTATGCACACGCCATACTTTCAAATAAAACTATTTTTTCCGGATTCATCCGACTCAAATAAACGAATGGTTTCGGAATCTAATTTCTTTAAACCCATATACAAAAATAAGAAGTCGCAGAGGTCATCGATCTTTAGGTTCTTTACGGCGCGAACAGATGATGCGAAAGTATCTAGAAACTTCTCTAAGTTTTGATCGTTACATGCCGTAATGGATTTCAAATCAAACATCTGATCCTACTGTTTTGCGGTTACAAACAGCGGGCTTGTTATATACATTAGAAAATTTAACATAGACTAGATTATGATCTGTGACTGTAGTGTTCAGAACGGCAACAGTAACGGTATGAGAGTTTGTATTAAGCTTAAGCATAGCGTGGTCTAGACAATTCATTTATTTGCTTCGAATATGGTTACATTATAGGTCTTAAAAACTAGTGAATACAGCATATTCTGCCCCGTAGAGCGTGCAAATTTTAATGTCATTATCTTTACAAGCATATTGTTTCAAAATTATATTATATTCAAAATTATTAATATATTCGATTTGCTTATCATTTAATTTTCAATGCCACGTAATGGGTGAGCCTATTGCCGTATTCCAGTCACTATTCAACAATAGTTTCATTCGAGCCATGCTTCTGAGGCTGAGTCTGGGCTGTATATATCTGTCTGATGTTAAACAGCCCTAGCCCTTAGTCGCCTTGTACGACACCGCATGGGAGTAAGTTCATACTGCCATTTGCTGTCATATTACCTGTACCAATTCCAATAGTATTCCATATTAAAATTAAATGATGTAAGTATTTACTGTTGGAAGGAGGTGATGATCAATATCTGTATATGTTGACAGCAATAGAAATATATTGTATAACACATTGTTAAGCCATAATAATTTCATGGTGTGTTCCCGGGTGAGTATCTTACTTAATCCAACCGTGTCTATCATGGTGAGTGTTCTGATGAGCTCTTCCAACTAAACCCACCCTCTCCTTTCCTACACAGGACAAGACGTGCAGGGCTTATATGTCACCCTTACACTGTGCAGAATATACGAGCAAGAACCAAGTGGTCTGGAGACTACTTTTTCCCAACGTCAAATGACGGCATGTCACTATACCTACTCTGCTTGTTGATATGTTAAAGTGAACCCTAAACAGTATTGCCATCAAAAGGCCCCAATAGTTGTAAAGCGTTACGCGTTAAGAGTTTGTGTGTGTGTGTCAATGACATTTTGTATTGTGGTCGGAATCTTTAAGGTAATTTATTTGACATAATTGTAAATTTTCGCATTAATATTAGTAGAATTTTAGCTTTTAGGACTCAACAGTCGCTTTGTGTTGGGCCCACTCTTCGCCCCATCGTTGGGACACATTCGTCGCTAATAAAACCTGTGATCGAACCCGAGACCTCGTCTCAGCAGTCCATTACCCATACCACTAGCCTACCTATATAAGCTATAGGTATAAGTTGTATAAATCAAATATTCATTTTCCTACATTTTACGTGTCAATGTCATGTGTTAGTATTGTGTTCGACCATTTTTTGTGATGCCAAAGACTCCCAACATTGGTAGAGGTGCATATCTGCTGCGGACTGCGATAGGGTTATTGATTGATTAGGTTAAGTGTTCTATTCATCACATTCAAAACGCTTTAATGTGATTTAACCTTTATCTCTGTCTTTTTTGTTGTTAAACTGTTGTAAATTAATACAGTTTGTTACGTAGTGAATGCTAGACTATAGATAATTCAATGTGAATATTTAATCATGAAACAAAAATTACTTTTCATTTGCATACCTCAGTTCATTTTAGATGTATGCATGCTTTTCATTGACATTAATAAAGAAATTATCAAAACAAAAAGAATTCTTCGTTGAATTGCGCGCTCTTGTTCTAAGGTTTTTGTTTACGTAATTTTGTTAAATTAAGATTATAAGTAACCGAAATTATTAATATTTCCCCCCAAGCTGAACTGCTTGTATTAAGAATAGGTTCACATTGGTAATGTAAAATCCTGGATTCGAACCCGGGGGGGACCTCTCGATCGTAAAGGTCGAGTTTTTAACTAGAAGCATAGAGAAGCGTAGGTAACTTATTTGGAAGGATACGTAAATTATAAATCAAAATTTTATTAGGACGACTGGATAGGTAGGTGTTTAAAGTATCAAAATAATATTGTCTACTAACCTATGAAATTCAACACCACACGTAGACAATCTTGTTTTTGTTTAAACGCGGGCCGCCTTGCGGAATTTTGCAAGAAACGATCTTGTCGCGGGGTAGTAACCCTATTTCGTCCCCTGTGACGTTCGACAACATCCCCTGTAGACCTGTAGCGTGCCCATAATCTGCAAATTACGCTTGGCTGGGTGTTGACAGCATCCGCTACGTCGCTTTGAGTTCGTCCAGCTTGGTGTAAAATTGATGGATTTGTTAAAGGGTTAAAGTCGACACATTTAATTTGGTCTGGTTTTACACTATTCATCTCTTCTATTATAACTCATTGTAAACCACCGTTTTCTCACGTTACGACTATCTGCGAAAGGTATCTGAGTGACAAATGAAAAAACATTTCGTAAATACGCACGATTGTAAAAGTTGACATATTTCATCTTGTTCCCTAGACTTTGTTGAGGTGTTTATTTACATTATGCAGTCTTCCTATCTGAATAAATAAAAATTAGTTGCTAAGCTCAAAACTTGAGAGCGGCATAACCAATTCGGATTATTTATTTATTGTTGTATTCGTAATTGTAATATCTGTAAAATTGTCGTATCACACATTTTAAACTTCAAAAATGACTAGATGAATTTCTAATTAACGCTGAATTAACGCGATTGTCTTTTTCACATCTAAATACACGTAATCAATTTATATATTGCATGACTTGCTTGCCTATAGTATTTAAGTGTTTTACCTTTACCTATGAGAATAATTATTTCTCTTTGTTATAAAACTTCTAAACTAGTCATTGAGAGGTTTGTTTAATTGACTGATTTAACTATCAGACAACTATCAATGTGCCTATATTAATTTATTAATATAAGCCTATATATTAATATAAGCATGCTTATGACCGGTAAATTCTATGAAAACCTTCATGTGGTTTCGGTAGATATACTTGTTGATTAACACTTTTGTTTTAATTATATCTACCTAAATATATTGCTATTCTTAAACCGAGTATACTCAGCATTCGAACCGAGTTACTCGGACCGAATACGAGTATCTAAAACCCGCCGAGTACACCGAGTACCGAGTATCACTAGGCTACCGTAGTTTTTTAGTTTTTTCGGGAAGGTAGATATTTCTTTCGATCCACACCTAATAAATATGCTCTATTTTTTTTTTTTTATACCACTTAGTTGGCAGACAAGCACACGGCCCACCTGATGGAAAGTAGTTACCGTGGCCTATGGACGTCTGTAACACCAGAGGAGTCACAGTCAAAAAAAATGCCTAAAATAATCATGAGTTGTGGATTTTAGAATACTTTTAGTTATTAAAAATACCACGGAGGTGTTATTGTGGATACAAGATAGTTATTGTCACTATTGACAAACGGTATATTAATATTCCGCTTTATCCTATGGAAAATCATTAATAATACTTATGCACTTCTCCAATAAGTTGTTCCAATTTCTTGGATGTCCACCAGGCTGTGATAGAGTGAATATTTCCTGTCGCCTTAGAGGGTCAGTCATCGACATGATTCTTAAATCTTATAACATTATGGCAGGAAAGTTTACCTGTCGGACAGAACAACTTTTTATAGCCATATCCATACCTAGAGTCAAGCCTCACTTACCTATTAGATGTTGCGAAACCTCATCAGCCTTATTATATCTCTGTTATTCTTTTTATATAAAACCATGCATACAATGTAGAATTTCCAAGCTGCATACCAATTCGTGATTGCGCGAAATAGACGCGATAATAGTCGACTTCGGCTCCACAAAGTACAAACTCCACTTATGCGCAAAAGTATCTTTTGCATGGCCCCAATTATATTTAATAAGCTGCCTAAGAACTGGAAGGAATGTACGATCTCTTCATTCAAAAAACAAATTAAAGGCCTGAATTATCACCCACATTTCACCAATAATTGTATTTGGTCCCACGTAATAGGGGTTGAGCGTATTGCCGTATTTCGGGCATTATTGTTGACTCGGCATGCATCTGAGGCTGAGTTTGGGCTGTATACATAGGCTGCTACTTATGTATGCGGAATCTGGGATTCCGCTAGCACCCACATATCGCCAGTTTATGTTTAGGTCCCAATATAATAGGTGGCGAGCCCATTGCCATTAACCGGGCACTCATAAACCTGCGATAAATACACACATAACTTCGAAAAACATCAATAAGTCATTGGTGTGGGCCATACTTTTGAAGTAATAATTTGATTGAAGTTTTATTGCAACCGAATTCTAGTAATCTTTTATGTGCAAAGTTACAGGAAAGATAGATAGATAATTCTTTATTGTACACCAATAGATTACAGTACAACTTGTAGGTAGCATGCATACAGTTTAATGTGTAACATCTCTTCCCATGCGGTATCGTACAAGGCGACTAAGGGATAGGGCTGTTTAACATCAGACAAATTTATACAGCCCAGACTCAGCCTCGGATGTATGGCTTGAGTCAATAATAATGCCCGAAAGATGGGAATAGGCTCACCCCCTATTACGTGGGACCGGAATTTGTTGTTACACATTTTGATAACTCACTTGTACTTTTCCACATTACTTTTAATATTTATTCATCCTCAAAGGTTTAAAATGGGATTTAGGATTATTAAGAATGTCATTGTAAACCTTTGAGGATGCAGTAAAGCGACAACTCGTTAGTTCCTAACAATATCACATGGTTCAACAGGCATGATTTTTAACAAGTTAGCAAACAGTTTGTGCATTTAATAATTGTTTATTGAATTGTCAAATTGGTGCAATCACTGATATTATATTTATTGTTACTGGTTCGCACCAGTATCAGGGCTGAGTCTCAACAGATCGCAGCACGACGCTGCTCTACCGAGCACAACACCCCGCCAGGAACGGAAGTCGTCTACAGACTATTCCGAGCCCCGACATCGAACTGAGGTAGATTCGGACCTTCGGAGCCGTGATGCACGCGTTAAACGGACAACAAGCGCGCGCGCGCTATTCAAAGAAATAGTGAAGCGACTAATCGACACTTCCCGTGACCATAAGGCTGGCCTTTACCTCGCTCGAAGAATTGGCATCACCATTCAGCGTGGTAATGCCGCCAGCCTTTTGTACAGGGTTTAATTTCGAGTTTTTCTTTTATCGCGAATTATATGACCAGAGTTGGACATACGTACAACCTTTACCCTTTCGGGGTAAGCTGAGAACGTAATGCTTCCATTTGCTATGACCTAGAGCAAATTTTTGTAAGCGTTAACATCACAGAACGAATAGGAATTGACTATGAATTGATTAAAAGTAAATATTCGTATTTTTGTATCGTACAGTGGTGGATTTTATGTTGCAGGTTTACACGGACTTAGAGGCTCTAGTTGAAGAATACGTGGAAGTTGTGAAAAGGACTTCTGAAAATATGAAATTGATGATTGGTTGAATAATAAAGTAAGTCGTTTTTTTCAAATAAAATTGTTTTATTTGCGATTTTTCCATCACCACCTTCACAACACCAAAACATAAATTAAGAAACAATACTACTTCATTTAATAATACATATTTTTTGCGAGTAGCACGAAGTTTGAATTACTCTTGAACTTGTTGATAACAATGTTAAATTGCTGGTTAAATCACAATGTTTTCTGATAATTGTTTTAGCCAAAACAAAAATCGCTATCTATTCACTTTCTTGGATCAATTATGTGCAAATAATATATTTCAAAAAGTTTCAATCTCTTATCCGATTCCTGGCCATAGTATGATGCCAATAGATCGAGACTTTGCACTCATAGAAAGAAAGCAGATAAACTGACGACTTGTAAAGTTGGCCGAGTTAGACTGGATGTCCAAAGGCTGATTTTTTTTTTATATTCGATATTTGAATACCAGAAGGTAATTACGGCTTGTTTGAATGCCGGTAAAATCAAGCAAATACGTCTTTTGATTACAAAGTTTGTGATTAATTATACGAATATAATCCATAATATTCTATATAGTTAAAAATCTGTTTGCAATTTTGCGTATCGGCACTCACATTAACATTCCATGATCCTACACCGCCTGCACTCCTTCTTAATTCTAAACTTTAATTATCCAAGTTTCACACACCATGCGCACAATATACGGGTAGGTAAACTAGTTTAAAGTTTTATCTTCATTATAGTATGTATTTAAGATACTAAATAAGTTTTTGAGACATGTAGCAAATGTATATAGAATTCATGTGCCCAAAATTATCGGAAAATTAGCGGAATTTACAAAAGTGCGTGTCATGCTTCAAAATGAAGTTGAAAAGATAATATATTTTCATATTTATTTGAAGAAATCGTTTACTAAGATAGCTAAATAAGTTGTCAAAATTTAAAGTTGTTTAAGAGTTAAGGAGTTATATATTATGCGACTATTTCAGAATGTCTCAACCCTGTTCAATATGAGCCCAGAAATATATTATGAAATCCAAGAATACTTATATGATAAACGAGCTAGGGCACGCCCATTAGCAGGTCGCCATAGGCAGGGAATTCATCCTCACACATTGCGACCTGAGACGTTGCGCACTGTGCGGTATGAAAGAAGCTTCATCCCACGCATACTCAAGCTGTGGAATGACCTCCCTGCTACGGTTTTCCCAAGCACCTACAATGTGGGGCGATATTTAAGAATATCATTCAAGAATATCATTAGTTTACATTTACTAAAAGAAATTTTTCAAATTTTGATGTTGTCATATCTAAACAAATTAGTTCACTTTCAACACAAAAAAAATACACTTTATAAACATGTTAGCTACAATTAAATTGTTTTAAGTAGGGAATTTGAATTCCTTACATTCGAATTCAATAAAACAGGGTATAAAAAATACGTTTCTGCCTTCCAATTTTACTGGTAAAGTTAAAGTACCTTCAGTATATAGTGGAATTCAATAGTCAGTTTTTGGGCATGTAAATAACCTCCTCCACCGGCTCCGGTGGGGAGGTATCCGTGGGGATTTTGCGCACGTAAAAAAAAAAAGAAAAAAAAAGAAAAAAAAAGAAAAGTAAGTCATCTGCAGAAATAATCTTTCTAGAAGTTTTTAACTTACTGTTTGATTTGTGGATTCTATTGAACATTTCAGACCTTATATTGAAGGAATGAAATTTACAGTTATCACTGACCATGCTGGTCTATAGCTGATTAAATAATTACAAATACGGTTCTAAATAAATGGTTGGGGAAGTTTACATAAACACACGCCTATATCCCCGAAGGGGTAGGCAGAGGTGCTAAGCACCCGCATTTGGCGGGTTTATGTTTAGGTCCCAATGATGAAACATCTAAACTTTGGGCTTGCACGAATTATTGCTACAATTTGGTTAATAACAAATGGTTACGAATAAAAACTATCCTATAACCATGTATACCACTGGAATCAGGACACCTCAAAATTATTTGAAGGTTCAATATAATAGTTTTTATGAATAATATTATAAGTAAGTGTTATTGTTCATACAGTGTATATTTTCATAGTTCAAATTAAAAAGCAATATAATAAAATAACATGTAGATGTGTTAACCCAAAGACAGATGTTTATAATAACAACTTATCATAATACTATCTTAATCATAATAAGTTATTTTTATACTCAACCAAATATTTATTTTACATTAAATTTTTCTTGAAGTGACTCTACATACATATACAGCTACATCAACGTTTATTACTACTATTATAATAATTAAATATAGACAAGTTACATATCAGGGTCATTAATATTAACAATAAGGAATCCTACTACGCAGGTGACCGATTTTTGGAGAGACTTGAGCGGTAAGTCATTACGAGATATACCGTTTAAATGTGTAGATATTCATCTAGAAAAGTGCACTTAACTTACAGGAAATTACAGTCAAAGATTTAGTGACACGGAGTTAGTATACATGGAGATTCAAGGTCGGTAAAGAGCGATTGACAAGTCACCAGACTTGTTATTTTGCCATCATATCCTTTACCAGAATAGTATCTTACAACTATTTAAATAAACAAAAAAGAAAAATACCATTAGTTCTACTACTACAGATGTGTGTTAATTTTTAAAGAAAATTAATAAGACAGGTCTCATATTGGTTAAAAAATTAATTCCATATGTTGAGACTACTCAAATAATTACCATGCTTGGTGCAAAAACAACAAGATAAAGGATACATTCTGTAGTTCACTTTAAATAAACGCATTGTTAGGTTCAAGTACCAAGCAAATAACAGTTACATATTCCTTATCGTCTCTATATCGGCTTCCCTCGTAAACTAGCATCGATAAAACTGTTGCTAAGGTATTTTGCACTATCGAACTAATTTCACAAGCAATATCGATTAGACAACACCCACATTTCACCAATAATAATTGTATTCGGTCCCACGTAATAGGGGGTGAGCCTATTGCCGTATTCCGGGCACTATGTTGACTCGAGCCATCCATCTGAGGCTGAGTCTGGGCTGTATATATCTGTCTGATGTTAAACAGCTCTATCCCTTAGTCCACTTGATATTAAACACGATGTATTCGATATCCTTGTAACGCCAGATAATTATATTTAACTAGCTGACCCACCCCAGCTTCACCCGGGGTATATTTTGAAGCTTCATATCCCTTTGAGCCCGTATGTTTTAGTCTTCAAAATATGTATGAAAAATTGCCGGATTTGTTAACATTTATTATCAATGCTCCACAGTGCCCGGAAGACTTTAACGTGATACCGAATTTAATGATTGGTGAAATGGGTGTTAATTCACCTCTGCCTAACCCACCGGGGATAAAAGCGTGATTATATGTATGTGTGTATGTTTATTCATACTAATATTTGCACTGAACGAGAATCAAACGTCCTCTGACGAAGCAAACACTTATCACCAGCAGCTGTAACCTGTATATTCCAATTAATTTCAACTATTTAGATAATTTTGTGCTTGTAGTCTAAATATATTTATTCTCGAGTGTGCCCCACACACCTTCGTAAATAAGTGTAGTATACACAAATGGAGTGGTATCTTCGTGTCTGTATCACAACATGTGAACCTGCGTGCCAACATGTTGCATCTGACAGTCAACGCCCTTCGCCCTCTCTCCATATCTGCGTCATATTTGACTTCTTAACAAATAGAAAATTCAGGGTTAGAGTGGGGGACAATCTCTCAGAAGCCCACAGTGTACACAGCGGCGTTCCTCAAGGATCTGTGATTGGACCTATTCTGTTTGATCTATAATGAAAGAAAAGAAGTCCGCACTCCGCCCACGTAATAGGGGGTGAGTCTATTGCCGTATTCCGGGCACTATTGTTAACTCCAGGCATGTATCTGAGGCTGAGTCTGGGCTGTATATATCTGTCGCCTTGTACGACACCACATGGGAAGAGATGGGGTGGCCCAAATTCTACTCTGCCGGGATAATGAATTACAGCGTGCAAACCTTCGTACCAACATATTACAGCGCACCGCCAGCGCCCTGCGTTCCCTTTCGATGTCTACTTCATCTCTGAGGTCGCTAGTTAAAAAATGTCCTAAATATTTAAAACTATGTACCCGTTTAAGGTCTGTCCCGTTAAGTTTAATACTAGGTACAGATGCGGGACACTTTCCCCCCGAGAGCCTTTGCCGTAGTTACTTTACTTAAAGTGAAGAGAATGTGGTTGGATATTTAAACTATCACGGTCACTCACATCAGTATCAAAAGAATCGGGATATTCACCATGTTTCGTTGTTTGTTTTTTTTGTTCATTGACAATGAAACATGGTAAATAGCCCGATTATTTTACCTATCACTTCGGAGATTTACAGGAGTGAATATATGTATATATTTTTTTCATACCACTCAGTTGGCAGACAAGCACACGGCCTAAGTTCTAGGTTTTGTTATAATTGGTTCCGCACCCGCTTCTATAGATCGTTTTAGTCACTCGACTGCTTCGTTCTGTTGCACCGTCGAGCCGCCACTGGAGTCTACCATCCGCAAGTTTTGGGAAATTGAAGAGGTCAATGTCCCTAACAGTAAAGTAAATTAACATTATGTGATAATTTTTTTTTTAAACTATCGCGGTGTGAATTCATAATTATAGGTACAACCGTGCAGGACTCAAGTCGTGACCACGGGTGCTGTAACGCATACGAAACGTCGGCATTAATAGTAAGTTCCTTGATTTCAAAATCTTTGGTTTCCCGGAAGCTGCCCGCCGAGCCATTGTATCATTGTATTCGGTCCCACGTAATAGGGGGTGAGCCTTTTGCCGTATTTCGGGCACTATTGTTGACTCGAGCCATGTATCTGTGGCTGGGTCTGGGCTGTATATATCTGATGTTAAACAACCCTATCATAGTATCAAGTAAAAAAAGAATCATCTAGAAAATACGCGAGCGATAACTATCCACTCTCTTTTGAAGTTTGCCGCCGTCACTGAACTTTCGAGTTCATTCTCGATATTTACCTATTGTTTTCATTTATTCAAAAGAGTAGGTACTCGTAGGTAGGTTGTGACTTTGTGTTGACAATTCTAGATTTTTCTATTTTTTTTATTTAAGTTCTTAGGCTCTTTAATTTATTTGTTAAACTTATGTTTAAATACCTGCCGTGTATGACATAGATAATAAAAAATATATATTTAATTTTGATAATACTAATATAATGTATGTACAGTCGACAAGGAGAGAAGATACCTCTGGTGTCACAAACGTCCATTGGCCACGGTAACCACTTTCCGTCAGGTGGGCCATGTGCTTGGCTGCCACATAAGTGGTATAAAAAAAGTTATGTCGATCTCAAAGTTAATTACATACGTTTTGTTTCAATTTGATTTCTGAACTCATAAAGTAACTGATTTCTGTTTATCTAAACACGACATTGTTTACAAGGAAATTGTAATTAGGATTAACGTTCTAGCAAATGACGTAATAGAACATAAAATCAAATCCACAATGTAGACACAAGAAATTATAGATATTTCACAAGTGATAACTTTCAAAATAAGGGCGTCTTCTTCATAAGAATTGGACTTGCGTTGATGCGGAGCGTAAGGGTGCGTCGGCTCAATGTTTTCATCTGAACCGACCGTAAATGATTGAGGCCTGAGTGGCGGCGCAGGCCGTAAACATGTTATGCCTGACTACTGGTTTCATTCTCGTACACTTTGTTATTATACTTAAGAAATACTTGCTCAATACGACATTAATCTCGATGGGGTGTGTCCTGTGATGTCATTCACTTATTTTATCTACGTTATCAACCACGAAAGCATTTTGTGTTCTTAATACCTACCAATAATCTACCTGCTCTTCGGTGAGCCCACCTGTTGACCGCCGCGGCCTGCTTCTGCAAGGGTGACAGGCGGCTTCACCTGTCACCCCCAGGCCGGCGCTCATGGGGGGCGGAGGTCGTCGTCTATTGTCTAAAAAGTTATTCACACGGTTTTGTGTCGAAACCGCCTTGTTATTGTCGCGCGTTGTACGTATTACGAACTCTCCGAGCAGCAGTTGCATTGCATATCGTATGCATGAACAGTGATTTAAAATCTAATAAATGTATGTACAAACAGTAATGTCTATAATTAAATCTGTGTTTACCGTCAGATACAACAATATCTCTCTCAGAACGGCGCTATCGCCGTATTCCAGACACTATTGTTGACTCGAGCCATGCATGTGAGGCTGAGTCCAGGCCTTAATGATGCGACAAAGGAGAGTCTCCGAACCGCTTGGTTCTTGAACATTGTTGTTTGTTGCTTAGCAAATAAAATTTTTAAAAAAAATTCTATATCTTTCCTGAGACTTTGCCTTTAACTTACCATCAGGCGAGGTGAAGTCAATTTGGCGTGTTCTGTATAAAAATAAAATAAAAATCACTCTGTGAATTTATTTGCGTCCATTTCTTAATGATATTCTTTCGTACTTTTAGACTACCAAGCTCATTCTGTGTAAATAGTCTGTGTAATAACTCCGCAATTCACCATAATTCGTGTACTTTGACTATGACTATACTTCAAACTATGAGACAACCAGTTTAATCTCCCCGTTACCAAGTCTGCTGAAATGTAACCGAAACTTCGGAATCGGTGAACAAAGTTATATATTACATATCAATATTCATTTTTGTTTGAACCAACAGAAACTTCAAACATCTGAAATATACTATATTAACTAACAATAATTCTTCTACAGTATCCCACATACTAGTAACAACTACTGACTCTCGACCCTTCAATAAATCGAGGCGGCGAGCTTCCGCATCGTAGTATAGAAGCAGTCTAATCGCGCCTGCGCAAACATGCCTGATGCGCTGCAGCGCCACAGGGCAGTCCCATCAACCTCCTGAATGCGTTATTGTATTGGACCCGCAGGGCCCAGCACGCATTTTGAGTGTAGTTAGCCATATATAATACAATACATATACAATAAGAGGATCTAAATGTCATCGCTTTAGTTTTGTACAGGAACCGATATCACCACTTTCTTGCTATTAGCACAGAATTTATGGTCACTTTGAGAGAAGGAAAACTTAAAATAAAACCCTGTACTTCTCAAACCTACAAAAGTCATCTTGTAACTTATGAGTATCGGAAATGTCTCGCACGAATTTGTGGATTTTTATATCGTCGGCATAAAGTAGAATATAGGAATGATGGAAGCACTGCTTCACATCTGCTATGAAAAGCGTAATCAATATAGGTCCCAGAATGGAGCCTTGGGGGACAGCTAATAGGACAGCCATTCCACATCTTAAGTGTGCGTGGGATGAATTTTCTTTCATACCGCACAGTGCGCACCTTCTCAGTTCGCAATGTGTGAGGATGAATTCCCTGCCTATGGCGAGAGGTGCGATGATAGAATGTAGCTGTGGGCATCATGTCAAACAATTCATCTGAACACAAACCATTGTAGGTATAGGCGGTAAGTCTGTATACGACCTTATACAGCTCTTATAACTCTTAAATGGGCACAAATTATTCTGCCTTGGGTTCACATAGCTGCTTAAGAGCTGTGTAGCAGCAACTTAACAGTGTTATAAAGGGTAACAGCACAAATTATTCTGTATAAATATAAACTATTGTGATTATTGCCTAATAAATGTATCTATGACACTAATCCGATCTTTTCTGTGCACAATGACCAAGCGGAATTGATACTCAATAAATAATATAATCAAGGTAACTATGCACTAACCTTGGGTTATCCTTAATTAAGGCTAAATGAAACCTGATTGAGTGTTGGGAGACGATATTTGTAATTATACATAGAATGTTAATTATACAAAATAAATCTCGATTGAATCCGTTATACAGTATTTTTATTTGATATAACAGTAGATACTACTTTTATTTATAAGAAATAATTATCTCCATTACCCAATGGTATCTATTTAATATAAAAAAGAAAAAATATTCTTTAGTATAACCAGGTAATATATTTTTATTATTTTAGAGCTACTCTTGCGTATAGGTGTGCTCTGCAATTTACATGCTGCATTTTTCCTTATTACTCTTCTCCTAAGAGTCATAGCGTGATTTAATATCAATCAATCAATCAAGCCTCATACACATAAATTCATATTTCAAAAGTTATGATCATTATTTTTTTTTAAATCGTACGTTCTAAAAAATCATGTTTATTAGACAATTTAATTTACCACTTACAGAGATTTATTAGTAAAACTGGATTATCAAGCTCTTAAAAAAAGCATGAAACATGTTACTTTAAAATACATATTGTACTATTGCAAATTAAAGACAATTTAGCACGATTAGACAATACTGAAAGGCCGTCGATTCCGTGAACTGAAGGATACCTTCAGTTAACGGAATTGTTAGTTTTACTATAACTTGATCCTGCCTCACTACCTCCCCCGCTCCCTATTCCATATGTATGTATGTGTGTATGTATATATTTGTGTATATATGTGTGTATATATGTGTATGTATGTATATATATATATATATACATGTGTGTGTATGTATATATATAGTAGTATGCATTAATTGTATAATATATCCGGAACTATTATAACTGCCCACTATGTCTATCTATTAATCTATTTCAAATTGACGAGACAGCGTAGATAAATAAAACAAATACGCAAGAACGAAAACGGGTCAAACAACACATCCATTTTCATGTAAATTTAGGGTAAGGACATGTCACGATGCGAGATGAGCGGACCGGAATGTTGCTGAAAGAATCTGAAGAACAGCTTAGAATCCCGCAAAATCTGTTCTAGGAGCCACTCTACGTGGTGAGCGTTGAAGTCCCTCTAGAATACTAACTCCGCGATAGGGTATTGCTCAATTACCTTGTCCGCAGACCGCTGCAGATGCTCAAACAATTGAGCTGTACCCAGGCAAGCTTTTGGTCTTTTCACTGATGGTACAAAAACTCTTCAGTGAGCTCTGGCTACCCTACTCACCGCCGGGAACACAACACAAGGTTATTATGGCCGCAGTATTCTGTAGGGCGGAGATACTTCCCCAGTCAGAATGCTCAATTGGATGGAAATACTGTCTTGAATTATTACCCAAATTTCACTAATCATAAAATTCGGTCACACGTAATGGAGGGTGATCCTATTGCTGACAGAGTTACTTTCCCATTGGTAATATTAGTATGTATGCAAGCATATGTTCACCTCATCACATCGCTTCTCCATGTGAACTAGTCTTCCACAGGGTTTATGCTGTCACATAACATATAAGTACTTCGTGCCTTTATCGAACCATTAAGGCCTAGAATTCATTACCAGCTCTCGTGTTTCCTTATTCCTACAGTCCCGGGTCGTTTAAGCGAGGCGTGAAAAAGCATACGATGAGGCCGTCAAGCTGAGTGTCGAATTTAAGGTTAGATTGTAAATAAAACATTTTTTTCTTTTTTTGTTTTTATTTTTTTCTTTAGGTTCATTTGTTCCCTTATAACTCCGTAACCATTTATTAGAACTAGGCAAATGAGGTATAGTTACAAGCTTCTTAGTCGTCTGCAAGTTATAGGCTATATGACGCGTCACTGAATCTAATGAAATCATTCTATTCCTACATGCGTCATCAACTGTCTTCAACGGTATCTATACCACCATCACTGAAGGATGAGAATGGGAGCATTACAAGTGATCAGAAAAAGGTAGCCAACTTGTTTGCCAGGCAATTTGAAAAAGCATTTGTTATGGAACCGGACATACATATGCCGGAGATTCATCTAGCGTTACAAACGCTAACAAGTCAAGGTGACCGCTTACCATAAGATAAGAAAAAAAAAATCCTGCCCCAAAATCTTATCTCCCATACAACGTCATTCAACTGACTCTTTGTCCATTGTCCCATGGCACTAAAATTTCGCGGACCCGAAAACCGCCTGTCACCTCCTGTCTAATACGAGAAACATTAATGCAATGTGTCTGGAACCCGAGACCTTTCTCTCACAGGAGGAACGCTCTGACCACTTAGCCACAGAACCTTCACCCGAAACCATCTAATTTCTTCTATACATATATCCGTTTTAGTATGTATTTCATGTATCATGTATGGATTTGAATACTTAGAATACTTTAAAAATTCTATTTATACTGTTGATTGATGGTAACTGGGCTGAAACCTGATATACTATATTTTTGACATTGTAACGTTTTTGATTTTGTTTTATATACAACTTAGGTGGGCAGACAAGCACACGGCCCACCTTATAGAAAGTGGTTACCGTGACCTATGAACGTGTGTAACGACAGAGATTTTCTGTGCCGTCAGTCCGCCCTAAGCCGCGTTATTTATGGCCCATATTTTTGTTTTATAAACAGCTTTTGATACCCGTTCTCAAAATGCTATATTCCTAACACAATTTTCCTTTACTATCTTCCATACAAGTCACACCCAAATAAACTATTTGTTTAACTTTATTTATTGACAATAAAACACTGACTATGAAACAAAACAACGTAATATAACATCACAAATGATATGACATTAAGAAAAAGTAGTACAGTAATCGACGATAATTGTATACCTACCTAATATTAAACGTCGTTTCAATCAATATAATACAATCAATAATGCCCGCTATCGCGCCTTACCTGGCATTCATTTTCAATAAATGTATAGATGAAAACCAATTTCCTAATCTTATGAAGTACAGTAAAATCATTCCGTTATTTAAAGCAGGGGACAAAAGTGATCCTTCAAATTTTAGACCCATCTCCGGACCCTTCACGGGGTCTGTGGGACCGTCCGACGGAAATTTCTGGTGGATAATTTGTATCTAATTCATTGATATAAAAATTTCACATACCGGTTGGTTTATAGTCTGAGAATGTGGTGTGCCGTCGCAATGTGGACTATCAAGATAAAAACTGTCTGTAAGGCGTCGTCTGCTGGTATATTTACGCTTAGTAAGCTTATTTTTCCTTAAAGAAGATAGGGTCCGGAAGACGGCAATGGTCTCACCCCCTATTATGTGGGAGTGAATTCAATGATTGGTGAAATGTGGGTGTTAATTCACCTCTGACTAACCTTCCGGGGATAAAGGCGTGATTATATGTATGTATTGTTTATTTCGAAACGTTGGCAAAAGTAGGAATTATCTATTTCTTTGTTGTTAACGATTACAGAGCACACGGAAAACGATACACCATATATGTTACTGATTTCACTATTCGACTATTCACATGTAGATATTAAAAAAGCTTATACAAAATTTTCCAAGATTTTTATTTACGCATCCAAGGCCACATTTAAAATTTTGGTGAGGGTATTTTCTATAATTTCATCCATTTTTTTCAAAATTGTTATATGTTTAAAAAATGGCGTCGATCGTAGGGCATGGGTGAATTTTGGAACGAATAGGCAATACCGAAGAATAGTGAAAGCCGAGTGTATATTTATTCGTACAAACAGGATCAGTGGATCACATTACCTCATATTCAATTTTTCTCGCGAGTGTAAACACGTCGGTCCTCTTCACATAATGGCTTGTGCACACACTCGGGATGAACGGATAAATATTGGCTCCGACACTCCCACGTATTGCTATAATAACTTGCCTTTAGCCCTTGTCTACACAAATGAGTTGTTATTACGTTCTCACAGTTTAAATATCAATGTAATTATATTAAAAAATAAGGAATCGAAAGTATTAATATTCCCTCAAACCCCTCCAGTTGCGTTAAATAGTTGTGTTAGAAGTGGGTTCAGGTAGCGTCCCACAGGCATTTAGACGAGTTATCGGACTTTTTAGGGCTCTAACTATAATTATAAAAATTGTAGAGTATCATTACTTATACTTAATACTCTTCAACGACTAAGTAGTTAATTTTTTGACCGACCGTAATGTGCACACGTGTGTTGATCCATGACTCTTTTGTTTATTCTTACTGAGGGAATTGATTTATTACAAAAAGCGGTGAAGTCAATGAATTTTCGTGGAAATTTTCCAATTTTCCGGTCGCGCCGTGTAGCCGGCAGCGGTGCGAATTCAAAAATATATAGCACTATAGTATTTAATAGGTAATTTTGGTTCAAAATAATAATATAAAGTTTCTAAAACACAATACTTGTTTTTTACATGTATCTCGGATACTTTTTCGTTCACATAGGATGTATAGCCAACAAGTTGTAAACAATGCTGTGGAATGACCTCCCTGCTGCGGTTTTCCCAAGCACCTACAATATTGGGTTCTTCAAGAGGGCCTCAAAAACTCACCTTCAGAACAATTTCAACAAGTTTATCCACAGTGATGAACTCCGACACCTCCTTTGGCAACAAACTAAAACTTTTCCACTTATTATAATATCCATGCGACAGCTCCAACGCACCTACCAAGTAGTTCCCAATACAGACCCTCACTAGACCCCTTATCTGAGACCCAGGAAAGCCGCGGGCAAGTTATAATGAATATTAAAAGTATCCAAACCCAGTTGTATTAAAAGCTTGCACTTGCTTGTTAAATAGAAAAGTAACACTTCTACTAACAGGCACCCACATGACAGGCCTAAGTCCAGTGTGGGACCACCGGCAATGTATTAAGTAAGTGTTTATGACTTCCCTTAGTACTCAAAATAAAAAATGTTTTATTATAACAACACTCCATCCCATTCTGCACTCTGTACAACATTAAAAAAATAACTAACTGTGAAATTGTAGTCGACAACTTGAAAACGAAATAATTATATTTAAAATGGCAGCGACGACTGCACCCGGCTAGCTAATAATATCATCGAAATGACACATCGATTCTTTTGTCAACCCGATTTAACACAATCTTTACTTCACCTTACACCACTAACTTTCATTCGATTTTCAATCTTATTCCATTGTCTTAAAAGTGTCAGTATAATTTTTTGATAGCAAATATATCTTTGATAATTGATATTCGAATATTCTTTAAAATTGTACTCTATATGCCTATATCTTAATCGTGTTATAATCCCGTTAACATTTTAGTATATCATGGAACGCGATAGTTTAAAAGTTATTAGACTGTTTTTTTTTTTCGTTGTCGAAAGGTTTATTCTAAATCACGTCAAATATTCATAAATTAGATACATTAAAACGATAGCAGCGTCTTGGCCATCCGCTGGTTATAGGCTATATAATGTGTCATCAATCAATGAGGAAAGAGTCATTCTTCAATCAGCAAGACTATCGACTTACATGTTAGGTTGACTTGGGGCCCAAAGATCTATCTAGGGCTCCATATACACCTGAAATCATTTATACATGCAGGAATCACGATACGTCATTAATCTCTACCCCTTCGAGGATATAGGCGTGAGTTTATGTTATGATGTTATGTTATGAATCATAAAAATATTAGATAGTTTGCCCCACTACTATTATAAATATGCAGGTTTGTGAAAATGTTTGCCATTGTTTCTTAATCACGCTCAATAGGCTGAACAAATTTGTTTTTGGTTGCCGAACGTGAGGTTAACAGGCATATCCCTCGCACCCCGGCCGACCCAGGGCCATTTCTCTCGATCTGTCCCTCTCCTCGGGAATGAGGTACCCCCCCCCCCCCTCCCCCCGATTCTACTAAGTTTATGTCATAACAATACCACTGTCGTACCAATACCTCGAATGTATAGACACAATTAATTAAATATTTTGTAATAAGTAATATATTAATATATCATAAGTTCATCTTACGAAAACTTTGTACTTCGTAGACCGTTTTAAGAGGAGTACCTAAATACTTTTTATTTTCTTAGGAGTACCTACTTGACCACGGTACCTAAGAGGAAATTATTATCAATTGATATTGATGGATATGATTTTTGAATTACGGCAAGCGACAGTATAAAAGCCGACGAAACATAGGATGAGCTCTCATTCTGCTGCGAATCGTCATACTGTTCGGACGTAACCTTTTATTTATTGTTTACTTTGGGAGTACCTACAATGTAACTTTGTTGTTAGAATTAATTTATACGTCAGCTCTACAGTGGCCTCTAGTAGTCATAGTCATAATCTATAAGGTGGACACGGCGGTATTTCCACCCGATTGAGCAGTCGGCGGAGTTACTTCCCCAGTCGGACTGCCGAATACCGCGGGCATAATAACTTCGTGTCGTATTCATAGCGGTGAGTAGGGTAACCAGAGCCCACTGGAGAATTTGTGCTACTCAGAAAAATATGACAAATTAATGTTTAAATGAAAAGCAACGCAGAGGAAAACCGCAGTTGGTGGGTAGGTAGAATTATGAGATTATTTACTGGTGTGAGCAATTTTTTACCACCATGAGGTATTCTGGAGTCCCCCAGGGTAAGGCATTCCTTATGTTTAATAAATTAAATAGTCACGTATGAGAGAATGACAGTTATAGGTGGTGTAGTTTTAGGTGGTGTGGTTTAAGATGGTGTAGTTTAAGGTGTTGTAGTTTACGGTGGTGTAATTTAAGGCTCGCCCCTGCTTCGCCTGTGACATATTACGTGCGTATTTTCAATAATGTTTTGAAAATTGCTGATATAACTTATTTCGTTACATTGACTTTTAGTTGAATCGTATTATTACTTTTACGTATATAATACAGGTTGGAGTTATGCCTAATATAGATTATTTGTATTTTAGAGCTAGTAGTGCTGTAGTACTAATTTTAGTATTTAAACTACAATGCAAAAATGTTCTTCAATAATATAATATTATAAAGCTGCAGAGTTTGTTTGTTTGAACGCGCTAATCTCTGGAACTACTAGTCCGATTTGAATGATTCTTTCAGTGTTGGGTAGTCCATTTATCGAGGAAGGTTTTAGGCTATATATCATCACGCTACTACTTAAGGGAGCGGAGCATTGATAATAAATGTTAACAAATCCGGCAATTTTTCATACATATTTTGAAGAAGACTAAAACATACGGGCTCAAAGGGATATGAAGCTTCAAAATATACCCCGGGCGAAGCTGGGGTGGGTCAGCTAGTCCTTAATATATGTATCATACGCAATTTTTCTCTCCAAGTTTCCAGTTGCACCAAAAATTTTAATTTCGAGATTGAATTCCGTGTACTTGTTCTCCTCCTATTGGTTTGGCTTACATGATTTTTACAGGAGTTACTGCTGTCTGAACTCCCATTCTCGAGGCCGCGTCTCACTAGGCACTAGGCCCTAGGCCCTTACATTTTCCTACCAAAGACAAATTATTAATGCAATCTCTACAAGAAAGCAATAGAAATTTACAAAAAAGTATTAGACATAGCGCTGAAGTGATTACTGCGGCTCTGAGGGTTCAGTTTGTGCGATGAAAAATTTATCACGTTTTGTGGAATGCCTGAGTATTTCGAATTGAAATCACATTAAATTTGTTTCATTGGGGAGCTTAAACCGCTTGTACAAATATAAATATTTAAACATTTTGAAGGTGAAGCTTGTGAAAAGATATGGACAGACGGCTCCACCAGTCACCCCCAGGACTGTGCTAATGGGAGGCGGAGGTCGTTCAACGACCTCCGACGCCCGAGTTGCCTTCGTACGCGGGCAACTTGGCTTACAATCCTCCGTCGACACGTGCAGGGCTTAGATGTCTACAAAATTAGGTATAAAGCAGGATTAGTACGTCTTTAAAAATAACCAAACCATCCAAGATCCGATACGTCATTGGCCAAATAGCTTTAGTTAGAACATGAACACAGTTATGTGGTTACCGCCTTACCATTGGCAAGGTAACGCAAGCTAATGCAAATTGGTCATAGAGCACGTTAAGGCGTTGGTTTCAGCTACCATAAGAACATCTATGACAGTCGCTAAGGGTAGTTGGAACTCTAAAAATTTCAATAACTAATTAATCTAGCTGCAATGCCCCTATAATAAATATAATATATTATTAAGGAGGTCCTTTTTCAGGTCGTCTGTGGCCAAACGAGGGTCTTATAACGAAAGCGATAAAAGTAGCTAGCGGTCAAGTTTTGTGGTACCGATATCATTCGATACATTCATACCGCGAATATGAATTTAGAGTGATGTCACGTCCCTATTTGTCCCAAATTAGCTAGTGTTGTCAAAGGAAAGATTTTTATTTTTGTATGTAACGAATAAACTCAAAAAGTACTGGACCGATTTTAATAATTCTTTTTTCATTAGAAAGCTACATTCTTGGTGAGTAACATAGGCTACTTTTTATCCCGATATTCTCATGGGATCAGGATTTACGCGGGTGAAACCGCGGCGCGGTGCTAGTGTGTTATAATCGTGGGGACAATCAAACTACAATAACAACTGTAGTATTTCGAGTGTGGCAGTCACAAAAGGTTATATGTGATAGCAAAATCGTACACGTGTGTTACATATATCACCTATCAACATTTGACATAACAAATCAAGACAATATCCGATTAAATTCTATAATTTCTAATTTTAAATTTAACAGCCTATTATTCTCTTTGAAATGTAACGTTATATGTCACATTGTGCGTCTTGACTTTGAGTGTTTGAAATTGGTTTACTCATGTGTAATACATAACTTTTGCTTTTAAAAAATACTCGATGAAATAAATAAAAAGAGCTTACTTTTAAGAAAAAACACAAATTGACATGATGAAGAAGTGATGTGACCATAAACCCCGTATTTCAATATTTTATTTATTTATTTTTTATTTAACAGCAATAATATAATTTGATCAAAAATATCTTCCAAACGTTAGATGAAAACGTATAGGTGTAAACTATCCGATACTCTGTCAGACTTGCCATACAAGATATGGCCAGTTTTCAATATAGAATTATTGCATCTGGACATCTACTGGACTATGGTAAAATATTTTGAGTGAGTAACATTTTATTTAACTTAGTCCAGTAGATTTGAAGTATAATGTGAAAGTTTCTTGACAATTTCAAAAGAGAAAAGCTAAGCCAGAAAGCATAGCAGACTTTTCATGCTGCCGACGCTGCCTGATGTGATCGTGGTTTGGCGCTAACTTCCATAACTACAGTGACTGCATAAATTATTTGATACATTCTGAATCTAGTAATGCAATCCAGATAGCTCAGGGCTACAATAAGATGGGAGCGCCAATATATCCTCAGACTTGAGAGCATTTTTTGCTAAAGGCTCTTCTTGGGCGTACGGTGTCCACAAGCCGTGGTGACGGTGTAGTGGTAGAATTACTTGTGACTTGATTTTCTACTCCGTGTCCTAAGCAGGATTTGAATTAATTACTTAGATTTCACGTTTAAATCGATGTCTATATTATTATGATATAATACTATTTAATCATTTACGGAACCATGATCTCCATATGTATTTACTTTTTCAAGTACTCCAACTTAAATAAATAAATTTACTTACTTATAATAATTTACTTAAATAAACTTTAAATATATAAATAAATAAACTTAATTACGTTATTCAGCAGTGAGTAGGGTAGTCAGAGCTCACTGGAGAGTTTTTGTAAAAATTGGCAAGATGCTAATAAGCTTCAGACCTCAAACAAAAATAGACATATTCTAAGTATAATCCGTTAACATCCAGTTAAGATGACCAATTCCACCCATCAAACCATTTATTAATTCGATATTCAAATTTACGAATGAGGTCAATCAACTCCAAAGTCTCAATAAAAATAATAGCAGTATACTTTAAAATCATCAACTAAGTAAATTATAATATTCAAATCTTATTACTTACCCCAAAACATTTTGTTGAATTTTTGAATACTTTTTCACAAATAAAACCATTTTTTCCCCGAAGGGCAAAAAACGGATATTTATTTAGGTTTCAGCCCTTCATTACTGCCAATCTTAAACTTCTCTTTTAGATCAGTTTCGCTCATATTTGTTAATTCATCACTGTCTATCTTTAATTTATTAACTTTAGCTATGTGTATCATTATTTTCTTTGCTTTCTCAACTCTGCCTGTTACTATTTGCCATCTAGGGCTTTCGTAAATAAAGAATATAAGGGCTACAAAGAAAATGCTTGGTATGCTTATGATGCAGGTGAGCGTTTTCCAGTTAGGTGCTACTAAAGCAAAACCTGCAAATATAATCTCTCCAAGGTAGATAGCATACGCGAAAACGACTCCTGATAGCACTCTGTACTTCTTGCCTGTAATTTCCAAAGTAAGAGGCGACTAACGGAAAAATACGCAGGCGATATCACTGCGAGAGAAGGAAAACTTGAAATAAAACCCTGTACCAACTCGTCTGGCCAGCGTGGAAACAGTAGACCAGAGCCTCCCAATATTGGGAGAAGGCTATGTCCAGCAGTGAAAGAACAAACAATAATTTGGAAGGTTGGAACTTCAACCTGAATAGCAATGTTGGAAAGAAAAGCCCAAATATAATTCACCTTATCAGACACCTGAAAGAAGATGCTTCATATTTCGCTTTAAAAATAATCAAACGAGCGCTTCATATTGCTTCGAGGAGCTAATAATAACTACGTTGATTTATAAATCTTGTAGGTTCAAATACACGTGAAAAAAGGTGATTCAGGAGGTGGTGCTAAAGGAAAAAGCGGCAAATGTCAATGAGATTAAAAGAAAATATGTTGGGACCTCCTGTAGCTAGATTTTAATGCTGTAAAAGCAGTATTCTTTTAATAGGTACTCTTGTAATTGATTTAATTTATATGTCTAACCTTGTAAAAATGTAAGAAACGAGAAAAAAAAAGTATTTGAGCTACTAAATTATTCAAATGTTCAAAGTCATGAACTTTTGGTTCGCCGTCTGCCACGCTGGGCACTCGAGCCCTGAGTCCTCGCTACACCCATGCCTAGTGACAACTCTTGTCAGCTGGTACTAAAGACAGCCCATGGCTTGAGTCACCAATAGTGCCTGGAATATTGCAGTATGCTCACTCCCTATTACGTGGGATTCCAAATTGTAATGAGTTGAGATATGACTTAAAAAAAGAGGTATATTTTTCTATTCCAAATTTAAAAAAAAAAACAGCTAAGTTGAACATCAGAAAGACGAGAAATCTTAAAACTAAGTTTATTCCACGATGATTCAATATCGATTACTGTGATCGAATCAAACAATCTTGTCAATAGAAAAAAAAACTGATGACTTGGCTGCATGGTCATAGTGTATTTACACGGATCAGTGTTTTGACGATCCGAGATATATAAAGTTATCTTCGTACAGCACACGCTAATAGAGCTGTCGTCAGCACCACTGCACACCGCACAGTTTGTGAGATTTCATTCAATTAACTTACTAAATCATGATAACTCAAAGAACAACTGTTTGTTTGAATTGTTTTTTTTTTGTGTTACTCTCACTACAAACTCGAACCCGATCTCGATCACGTTCACGACACACGACGCTTACTGTATCCACTCGTGATTTTGTTTTGGCTTGTTCCCGGTTGTTTTTGCAAAGACTACTCCAGTTCCTCCGTGATCATGGTGCTTGCAACAGCGCCGTCCCACGTAATAGGGGGTGAGCCTATTGACGTCTTTCGGGCACTATTATTGACTCAAGTTATACATCTGAGACTGAGTCTGGGCTGTATATATCTGTCCGATGTTAAACCCAATCCCTTAGTCGCCTTATACGTCACCGCATGGGAAGAGATGGGGTGTCCCAAGTAATAGGGGGTGAGCCTATTGCCGTCTTCCAGGCACTATTGTTGATTCAAGCCATGCATCTAAGGCTGAGTCTAGGCTGTATGATGTCAAACAGCCTTATCCCTTAATCACCTTGTACGACACCACATGGGAAGAGATGGGGTAATAGTTATTTTATTTTTATTGTATTTAGTTTGTGAAGTACGTATTTAAGTTTTATTCGGTGAAGTAATAGTTTTGAATATTGTGTTTTTGTGCATTTCTAATAAAGAAATATGCTGTATAGGTACATCACAGCAATGATCGTAGCTATCATATAAGTAATTTATGTGTACTATTGAACGTAACCTTTTTTGTGTATAAACTTCAAGAACAAATCAACTCAACCAATAAAAATTTAAAAAAAGCTAAAACTAATTGTAGCGAGGAAAAGTCACAGTTTGATTATTGGTGCCCTTATATGCCTAATTGCGGTAAAATTATAGCCACTTTTAGCAAGTGAGAACTGAGTTAAAAAGTAGCCTGAAAATTCATATAGGCACGTATAAATGGACGTACGGAGACACTTTTGTCAATTAATCAATCACTTAGCCTACTACTGGATACATAGGCCTCTCCCATCTGATCCTCCAATTTCCGCGGACATTTAGGCTTAAGCTATGCTTCCTACAGTCCTGGGTCCTTTAAGCGGGGCGTGAAAAAGCATATGATGAGGCCGTCAAGTTGAGTGTCACCATTGTCACATAGTATATATAAGTAATGGTGACCCTCTTTTCTGAGACTTTGCCTTCAGCTTAACATCAGGCAAGACGGAGTGGTACGCAGCCACCAACACTACCCGACAGTGGCCACGCGATGCCTGATATCCATATCAGGCAACGCGATGTCCGTGCAGTGCTGCAATCACTCGATGTCCGGAAAGCCAGTGGTCCGGATGGTATTCCGGCGGTAGTTTTGAAAAAATGTGCAGCGGAGTTTCCCCGGTCTGGTATAAATTTTTATTGGCACTACTTGGCAATAGCAATAGCGCTCTTTTGGTCTATAGATGTCTTCGGAAGTGCATAGGTGGAGGTGCACAGCGAGCAAGAAAGCAAATGTGACCTGGACTGGGATTGGTTTTATTTTCACATCTATCTAAGAACACTTGGGTTACCGAGACGAATCTAAACGATATGTTAATTGAAGAAATCTGTCCTATAGTCTGGAAGATCTGGGGTAATAAAGAATATTACAAACATACAAACAAGATATACGCGAAAAACATAACCTTCTTGGTAGTCGGGTAAATTACCTGTACTTAGCGTATTAATGTTTTTATGTGATTTTATAGTTGACACGGACGTAGTAAGAGACTTGAGAGCTGAAGTGATATTATTACCGAACCCGACTACAGCAGAAGCAAACGTGACATGGAAACCACCAGAGAACCCGAACGGGTTCGTTGTGGCTTACGCCGTGAGCTACTGGAACATCGAGGAAAGTAATTAAATTCTCAGTGATTAGAAGTGCTAAACAGTGACAACGGCTTTTTTATTTCAACTTCCGTAATCTCCTGTGCATGGTAATTATGAACTCTTTATTCAAAATCTGTTTAACTTTCAATGACGTCTTTAATGTGAAGATTTTATTTTTATTACTTATAGTGTTCCTTGGTAAAGGCCTTGATTTTAATCGTTTTCAGAGAAGCTACCGAAGGAGTCAGGTCGCTGCCTGTCTTCGGACACCTCACTGCGGGGATCAACTGAGTCGTCATCAAAATCTGCCGTTGCATACGGTGGAGGCAGTTCACGGATTTCGGACAAAGGCCGCGATGACATGGAATCAGACTCTTCCCTATCTTTACAATACTTCTGCTGTTCCGCAATAAAATGAAGAACATTCTGCAATGCATGTTCCCTGTCTTGCAAAGCCATTGCCTGGACGTCATGTATTCGCAAATGACTGCTGGTGTCCTGCGCAGGAATGCCTCTGGATGAATTTGATGCTAAACTCTTAAATTGAATTGTGCTACCTCGACAACTGATAGAGAAATGGGTGTAAGAATAAATATCATTTTACGAATCTATTTCTTTGCAATTACCGGTTTGTGTTCGTTTTATTTTTCTTATTTTATTTCGTTTGATGACCAGGCTTCATCTGGAATAAAATGTACCATTGATGAATAAAATAAGACAGTTTGTACTTTTTCACTATATTTTATTTTTCACTTGACCGATTTCGCCTCAAACAAATAAAATATAGTGAAAAAGTACAAAGTGTCTTATTCAATATTTGTAGCAGGTAGCGTCATCCATCAATTAACAGTCTGAAAAATGTGTTAATTAATTTTTAGTTTTACGTGTCTTTTAAGCATTCATAATATATTTTATTCAAGCCCCACACAGCGGGCACCCCACCAAATACAAACAGGTAGGCAATACAACAGTTTGCAGGTACATCAAATCAAAAACAGTAGGCACATTAAAATTAAACTACGTGAAGGCCGGCCGGCGAGTGAGGCTATCCACTAGACCTGCACGGTAGAATATTTTTTTTGGCAATATCGCTCACCTGTTTTTCTCCATAAAATTTTGCGTCCATCCCTGTCTGATTTAAAATATTTATCATCACTAAATATTACTATATTGTTGCACCAGTCAAAATTTAAATATCCCCTGGCAAACCTAAACCTACTTCGACGATGAAGATCCCACGTCAAAATTTTTCTTGCCGGTCTGCGACATCTGATCTTAGCTGCCCGAAGATAATAATTGATAGTTAAAAATATAATAATTCAAATAAGTACAGTTTGTAATTCATTAGAAAGAACTCTAAGGCCCACATTCTCGAACAATACTCAGTTTGAATCTCGATTTATCTAAGGACAGATTGTTTATTAGACAGATTTGAAACTGAGACCTATGAAAAATATGCAAGGACCGCTGATAATCCAAGTCAGGGCTTTCCAGTGGGGTACTATCATAGCGATGCATGCTATTACAATCTCTGCAGTATAGATAGCATATGAAAACATTACTCCTGGTAGCGTGATGGCCAGGATTCGAAACCAGGACTTCTCAAACATAAGGCCGACTCCATAACCACTAAGCTACCGAAATCTACCTGATGTGAAATGTTTAAGAAGGCCTATGGCCGTATACTCACGGTGCAGCAACGATGGTGGCCCAGGGTTGTCTCACGAAGGCGCAGGGGGCTGTCGTGATTTTTTTTGTTAAACTCTAACCCTCTACCAAATTTAAGATCTGGTTAGTAGCGAAGCTGTTCAGTTCAGAATCTGGTGATTTATAAATCTGGTGAACTGCTCTAGAGGGAATAATATTCAATTTATATTTTTTAAATATCATATGAATGAAAAATTATTTCTGGCAAGTCCATGGTGAATTAAAAAGTAAAGAGTTTCTGTGCCGTCAGTAGAAAAGACAAAGCAGGACAAGCTTTTAGTCTTCCCACTGACAGCACAACAAATCTCCAGTGAGCTCTGGCTAGAGTTGCATAAAAATATAAAAAGTAAATAATTGTTTATTTCAAGTTTTCACGAAGTCACAGATTACCTAATAGTACCAAGTTCTTGAGACTCAACTTCACATTCAAGGCGGTGTCGATTGACAAATTAGTCTCTTGAGCAGGCTTTCCGTTCAAAGTTTGGGGAGTTAAATCCAAGCAAAGAAAGGAGGAGTGCCGAAACTCATAAGTGCAACTCTAAAATTTAACATCTAAGGTTTACCAAAATTTGTTAATAATCTGTATGGTTTCTCCAAGCGATAACAATAAGGGATTCTATAAGGTTCTATAGGGATTCTGTAGGTTTCTATAGTGTCGGCAGCAATAGTGTAACGCCTCTGGTGTTGCACTTGTTCACAAACTACGAAAAGTCATGACCAAACGTCTTTGTTTGGTAGTATTTTTTACAGTAGGTACTATTATTTATTTTGTGCTACTACGTTAATATCTTATTGCTGTGATAAGGCAGTGACGTATGCCATCATCAGCCTTGCCAAACATTTTAAAATGCAAATTAATTCTATATATGTATAATCTTAATTTCCATGTAATTGCGTAATTAAACCAAAGGCCTTTGGTTACATGGGACCGTTGGATAATAGCAATTTTTCATCAAATGAAAGTGTAATCTTGCGTCACAATAGGTATAGAAGCTGGACACAAGGTTTGATAGAAAGTCCTGCCAAGAAGCGGCAGCCATTTTTGTCGAGATGATTGTAGTTTAGTGCTGTCTGTAGAGGAAAATATTGTTATGAAACTATAATAGATGATCTATCTGGGGTAGGTACTTATACTTATAAAAATATATGATGTAATAAATTTAAAAAAATCGTAATTATAGTCATAATTCATAAAACTTGTGGTAAAGTATCATTATTAAGTTATATTAAAACGAAACCACATTGATGCCGCTGTTTCCTAGTATAAAATAAGCTGGTGCATTTTGAGGGTTTCTCCAGATTTCTTCAGAATCTCAGAACCTGATCCGGAATTCTTGGATATGGGACCACTCTGAAAACATGCCCCGCATGAACACAAGAATAATAAAAATCCGTTCATAATTGGCTTTGATATCGCGTAACAAACATACATTAAATAACCCTACTTGGCAGTTGGTTAAAAAAGATACCACCTATCGAGTTGAAAATCTCCTCTTTTTTTGAAGTCGTTTAAAAAATGTGGATTATTCTAAAGCTTTGAATTTATATCCGTCGTAAATCAATCACATTCATTATCTCAAGTATCATAAATAATAAATGCATTTTCTGAAATCAGATACAATTTATATTAATCGCTTTCAACTGAAGTGGATACCGAATAATCATTTTACACAGATTTATTGATACTAGATGTGATAATATATCACAATAAATATTAATATAATGTAAACAAGTGATGAGATACATACATAAAATCACGCCTGTTTCCCATCGGGGTAGGCAGAGATCACGAATCTCCACTTACTACGATCCTGACATACTAGGTACTCTCGCTTCATTCACTCTCATTACATTCTTCATGCATGCTCGTCGGTTTAGAGTACTCCTGACCTGCCCCTTTTCTAAAACTTCCCCGATTTGGTCCAGGTTTGTGCGCCTAGGTCTTCCCCTTCCGACGGTACCATTCACACTGGCCTCACACCTGTTTCTATAGTCTTCTTTCATTCATTCTCTCAACATGACCAAACCATCTCAACATTCCTCTCTCGATACGCTAGTTATTTAGGAGTCTTTCAATTATTGCTGAGGAGTATTTTGGGACCAAAATAGGTAGTATTTATAGGTTTATACCCACAACCATTGTTACAATATTTAGAACCTGTCCATGTATCAGAGTGCACGTAATACTGTTGGTCCCGGTGGCGACTCGGGCGTCGGAGGTCGCAAAATGATCCATACCTGGAGATGAGATGGGGACTCGTGAAGAGTCTCATAAAGGATGGTCCTGGGCCTGTTGGGGTATGAGGGATTGGTCTCAGATAATTGACTTCAAAGTGTTCTCTGTAATAGCAATGCAGCAATCAATTTTATTCTCGTTAAAAAATTTCTAAAATTTTACTTTTTACAGTCTAAACCTATTTTATTTATTTACAATACACTGCACTGAGGTAACGGCAACCAACCGGAAGCCTTTGTACTGATTTATTATTTCCTGTCTACATTATTAATAATAATAATATCATACTGTGTCGAATTTTTTTGTCTAAACGTTATTTACGTATCTAGTAATCTAAAATAACAATATCTTATATATGTAATAACTATTATTATTATTTATTATTAACAATGGTTTTCGATTATTGGCACGTCACTGACTCTTTATTAAAATTGTATGAAATAGGGGATCAAGGTTCGCCGAGCTGATTATAGATGGCGTTGATCATTTATCGTGAATCACACTTTACTTGCTCGCGGTCGAATATGTGCGTGTGCTTGTCTACCACCTATGTTATATAAAAACTACAAAAAATAAAAATAATGTACTTATATAAATAAACCTTTGTAAAATGATTCTTTCGCTGGTTCGGTAGGTTAGTTCTACTGAGAAGATACCAGCAAGAAACTCAGAGAACTATATTATTAATATTAATAAGAGGCTACGCACGATGCGCGGGTTCGTTCCCCGCTCAGTGCAAATATTTGTATTTTTTTTATATCACTTAGGTGACAGACAATCACACGGCCCACCTGATGGAAATTGGTTATCGTGGCCTATGGACGTGTGCAAAACCAAGGGAGTCACACTCACGCTGCCAAAACATCCGATCAAGAACCAAGCGGTTCGGAGACTCTTTCCTCTGTCGCACCATCAAGGCCTGGAATTCATTACCAGCTCACGTGTTTCCTTCTTCCTACAGTCCCGGGTCCTTTAAGCGGGGCGTGAAAAAGCATATGATAAGGCCGTCAAGCTGAGTGTCAAATACAGTTACCTACTTAACTAAAGGTAGGTAAATAAACTTGTACCTACTTCGACTTTTTATAAAAACACATGTTAAAAAATAAACTAGTCTAACTAACTGGTGGTTCAATTCGGTTTTTAGTCTAGAAAATTAATTTATAAACAACAAAATGAGTTTTTAAATAAAAATGAGGGTTGTGAACGCTGAAATAACTTTCAAATATTGTCGCTAGGTGGACGGAAAGTTTAGTTCCTGAGGGAGGCTGTTTGCTGGGTCGCGCTCGTCTCTGTTTATAAATGAAACGCATATAATTTTAAAACAACATTCGGTGTACGCTAGTTATAATTACTTGATGCTTTTGGAGTACCCACCAAGGTCTTCAGTGCTCAACACAATCTGCAGCGTCCACTTTATGATTGACAGACGAGATTCTGGTACAGACTTCCCTGTCAGGGTTAGGAGGTCATACGAATGCTTGCTGCCATAAGAACCACCATGATAGTTTTAATACCTATAATGTGAGCATAATTTTGAACTTAAAAAAAGAGTATTTAGTCGCATTTGATTCTTTATCTAGGACACGCCAACTTGATGGTAAGCTAAAGGCAAAGTCTCAGGAAAGAGGGTCACCGTTACAGACACTAAGTAAAGTTACAAAAAAATTTACTTTAAATGATTATAAAAGCTGTTTGTTAGAAGAAAAAATACATTATAGTGAAATGTTAAGATTTAAGTCAATAAAACATACTATATACACACAAAAAGTTAATAAAATATCTCTTTCGCACAATGACACTAAACGATACATATTGGAAGACGCTATCAATGTCAGAGCCTCGTCCGTGAAGTTAGCTCGGTCCCAAAAGATCTGGTCGAGGGCTCCCCAGCAATTACATGACACTACCCTACTAAATTAATATAACTTTTTAGCATTAGTAGTTTCAAATTCAATACTAATTTTTTAACTTATTTTTGTAGAACTGCAGGATGAATAAACAGATATCTTATCGGAAATGATTTACACCTGTAAGAAAAGGATTTAGCTTTACTGTGTAATCCATAACCTATTTAGGAACGGCGTCTGCACCGTTCTAAGTTACGTTCCAACGGTTAACTGCGAATATAAGTTTTTGTTTGTACTATCGTTAAAGATGACTTTGTGGGAATCTCAGAGGCTGGTTGGAGGAAGCTGGGCGATCGAAAGTTGACATGGAAATGCAGCAAATGTAAAACATCTTCAAACTCTAGCCCGCGTACTAGGCTGAATGTTGGGGTGGGTGACATGCAGCTCGTGCTCGAAGAACTGAAAAATCTTTCAGCACGTATGGATGACCTGCCGACTTTGATAGAGAACGTCAAAGCCATACAACTTGAACTGGTAACACTAATAAAAACTGTAAATTATAAAATATTGCGCGTGATTATGTGTGAACAAATTTGAAGTGTAAAAAAAGTGATGGAAAAATGTAAAGTGAACCTCGGGGCACATATCTTGGTCCCAATTCAATTGAGAACCGTGGCTCTGGCGCACGGATTGTTTTATATGCGTCTTTTTATTGTATTATTGTAATAATTATAACCTATTCGTGGGAGGCACCCACAGCGGCATGAATCACGGCACTAATATGGCCAAAGAATAAATAATATTGTGCAAAAACTATGGTTTGATTTATCGGATAATGCGCTGCAGTAAAATGTGTTAATGTATGATACTGCGAATATCTTTACAGAGCACAGATATCTAAAAACTACTTACTCAGTTCATGAACCGAATTAAGATATTGTTAATCCTGTGGCTTCGTCATGGTTTTTCCGCTACACCGTGTACTGTGAGACAGTAGCCTTAGAGTGGATTTCACCAATGATAGGATTCGAGACCACCATCTTTTAAAAGTTATATTAATTCAAGTTCTCTTTAATTTCATAGTATTAATCAAACTCTGCCCGTTGGCGTTGTCGTCCATTGCTATTTGTGTTACAGCGGTAAAAGAACGCAAATCGAGCTACTAAACTAAGAAAAACGTAAGTTGAAAATGCAAGACTAAGCTTTTCCTATAAATTTTAATCGGTAAAGACGAGCCCCACAAAACTTAAATCCGCAGCGAGTCACTTTCTTTGGGGAATACTCACATCCATCCTGGATTTCCTATATTTTCCTGTATACCTAAGTGACTAAGGGATTTATTTATTTATTTATTTATACTTTATGCACGATGTAACGCATTCGAAACGTCGACAAAAGTAAGTTCTATAATTTAATAATCGCCATAGGACCCGAAACATTATAAAAGCTATGAGATTACATAGCGATTGATTAAAAGTAACATCAGTATTGTAGTTTGTTCTTTGCTTTGAGACCTTTGTCCCCCCAGAGGGAGAAAAGTATTGCAGGCCTGTGGGAATTCGAAGACCGGACTTGTCTGCCAACATAGTTCTGTAATTCGGTGAACAGCAGACTAATCCAGTGATTGTTGAAAGAGCTATGTTAATATAATACTACAAAATGTTGTCTAATAAGAGTTTAGTGGCAGCCTGTGCCATAGCCTTCTGCTGCAACGTGGCCTTGATGGTGTTGTTTGTGAGATGTCTTACAAGGCGACTAAGGGACAGGGCTGATTAACGTCAGACAGATATATACAGCCTAGATTCAGTCTCAGATGCATGGCTCTAGTCAATAATAGTGCCCGAAATACGGCAGTAGGCTCAGCCCCTTATTACGTTTGTTCAAATTTAACTCTTATCTTAAACCGATTACGATTGCGATTTAGATTACGACAAAAGTCTTGGGGGTCTATGAGTTATTGTAAAAGTACATTAAATGATATTTTAAAGCATTTAGTATGCCACTATTCAAATCGATTAAGATACAGAAAAAAGTTGAAACGTGGGTTCAAATCACGCCTGAACCGATTCAATTTTTTCTGTATCTTAATCGGTGTTCTGATTAATTTATAAATGGAACATGGAGGTAAGACAAATCTGTTATTATTTATTACTACCTACATATACCTACCTACTTAAAGTGTTGCACTTACACCTAAGTCCGTTCAGAAGTGCCTATTGTGTCAAGTTTGTTTAATTATGAATAATCACACCCGGCAGGAATAAGTAGGTAGATAGGAGGAATAACCCACCGATGTCCCAACAAAGCGATCGTACAGTTAATCCGTTACGAATGTGTACCATCGATTCACATTCACTCTTAATCAGTCTAAAAGGTAGAATCTAATTAAACTGTTTCACAGGGTAAATAACCAGTTTGTAAAAAAGGTGAAAATTTTGAAAAAGTTGACAATTGTTAACCAATATTACGGTAGTTATACCTCTTTATCTATATCTTATTTATCTCTTTATATTATAACTAATAAATAGAGCATCTTGACAAATATTATAGAGAGGAAAGATTTGTTTTTTTTTTGTAAAGCCAATCGTAACATAACTGAATTTACTGAATATTGCTTTCCTGCCGTATTATTGGTAACAGTTACTCAATGAGCATTTATTAAGCATTTCCAATGCCTTAACTTGATCGAGGTTACTGAATTTTTCTGTAATTAAATCCGAAAATAATTTCAAATTTTAAACGATTTTGCATCTTTAACATATTATAAAATTTACCTATCAAAAAAAAGTTTTGAGAATTTTTCTAATACAAACTTCTATTACGCATAATAAGTACATTATAGAAATTACATTGTCAAAACCAATCAATCTTTAGAACAATCGGGTAATAAATATACTACTAAATAAAGTTTTCAACTTTTTACATTCGGCAGTGTTGTACTACCGATATGAACCAATTCCTAGCACAAGCAATTTAGTTTAGTTGGAGGGGTTAGAGGGAATATTAGTAATTTCGGTTCTAATATTCTTTTTTTTTAAAGTTCATTGTACAAAAAATCGTGCAGTGTATATTAATTATGGATACGTTCACACTTAACTACACTGTACTAAATTATTTTATTTCGGAAAATTATCCATAGCGTTATAAATGAAATGTATACTCATATTTTTTTTTTTTTTCACGGGTATACAACGGAGATAGGATCGTTTCACAAGTGAATTCGTACCCATCTCTGCAATATAGGATAGTCCTGCCGATCCTATATCTATGACTAAGTGCCCGCTTGACGGCAATAGTTTGAAAAATGTGGGTGTTATTACACATCTGCCTACCCTTTCGAGGGTTTACAGGTGTGAGTATATTAATGTATGAATAAATCATCTCTTCCTACAATGTCATTTAGTATATTTTGATGCAGACAACGGTCCCATAAAATCCAAAATAAAACAAATAATGATAGTTGAAGTAGAAGAGTGAACCATGGGTTCCAAACTACCAGTTTTGAATGCTGCTGGGATAGCTGCAAGCATTAGGATGGTGTCAGACCATCACATTCGCAATAGAACACGAGTTTACAATTCACGAAAATAATATCTAAAATTTTTGCAGTTGCATCTTTTCTACAAAGATATAATCCTATCCTCTATATAATCCTAGCGCCTACTTTACCACCTCCCTCCCATGACCCTACCAACCATTTTGGTTATAACGGGCCGATTCTTGGGAGACGTGCTGGCATCTGCTCTATTTCGGGTGCGTATTTCATGACTCTCTACAATTTTTATTGTTGAGCACGATAATTCACGATACATATCTTGCATTTCCGTCAGATGTTTTATTAAACTTTTCTTGTGTGGGGGAACATGTTATTATAACTGGAGAGTATTTCCGTCCCAATTGAGCAGTCCGACTGGGGAAGTATAAATATTCAACCGTTTCTGTTAATTTAAATTCGTTGGAATTATTTTCGTATGATAATGTGTGTAGCATGGTCATATTTAGGTCTCAAGTATTTAGGTAATCTGTGGTATGGTCTCTTTGTCTTGCCTGCTGCAAGCAAGGCAACTTTGTTGTTTCGATACAATAACTACACGCTTTGACCCTTATTAGGGTAAGTAGAAACAGTTTTCTTTGTCAATGTAACGTAGTTTAATTGCATTGATTTTCGCGTAAACTTTAAAAAATATCAAATGAATTTATAAATAAATTAAAAGTATATTTTATAACACGATTTCGGAGTTTCAACAATTATAATCGCCGCAGAGTAACAAGATTAAGAATCCAGATTCAGTAACGTTTTCTCCAAAGATTGGGTTTATATTGGGAACATGTAGTAGGATTGGTTACACGTGTCTTGGACAGCACGGAAAAAAAATCGAAAGGATACGTATTCCTAGTAAGTGTAATGACTAGACTAGCAACCAAGAGCAGTTTTATAGTAGTCTTCGCGCTATCTATATTTTTGTCCCAAAAAGCCGATGTAATTCTGAAAGCACAACGTCATCTTAATGTCTCTATTACCGAATGGTATTACCAGCGTCAATATTCATCGATTGTTTGAAAAAAACATTTAAAAATAGACTTTAAAACAACGTGATTATGGTCCAAAATTATAAGGTTTTTTGCAGAGTGAATGAAAAAATGTAATGAAACTCTTCATCAATTTTTTTTTCTTATACCACTTAGGTGGCAGACAAGCGCACGGCCCACCTGATGGAAAGTACAATAAGCGACGACCTCGATTTCCACGTCGAAGAGCTTAAATCCTTCTGTCTTAGGTGCCTGAATTATGGGTTCTGTATTTAAAGAGTGGATGGTTATATAACCATATAACTGGAATTAAGACTCTGTAGCGTAGCGGTAGTTATTATGGCCGCTACACAACAGCGCAGGTTCGAACACTGCTTAGTGTAAATATTTTTATGCAAGAATATGGGTATTTGTAGCTTGTAATCTTTGAAAGGTTAGTAAATAAGCAACGTACTGTGAACTAGTTCGTCACCTGACGTGACCTGACTGATGAAATCGAAGTAGGTCTCTCCTAGAATAATCATCAACGTCTTAGCGATTTACCGGTGCGACGCAAAAAAAAAACTAGCACAAAAACTCTCTAGTAAGCTCTGGCTACCCTACTCATCGCCGGGAACACAACACAAGGTTATTATGACCGCGGGTTCTATAGGGTGAAGGTACATCCCCAGTCGGACTGCTCAGTTGGACGGAAATACCGTCGTGTCCTGGACATTTATCATCGATTTTCAGTCTGATTTTGAGAGTGACATGATGCCCACAACTACATTCTATCATCGCACCTCTCGCCATAGGCAGGGAATTCATTCTCACATATTGCGACCTGAGACGGTGCGGTATGAAAGAAACTTCATCCCACTGTGGAATAATTTTCTATGGGACTTCCTATGTGGTATAATTTAATGTATTGTGAATCACTTCTTGTGGCGTGGTGGTGTACAAGAATTACAGTGATAAATGTGGGTGGGCTTAGTATATAATATAAATATAATTTTATTTTGTTTCAATATTTCTATTTTTTGTTTTGAAAAACTAGTAAAGGTAAAGAAAACTGGTAGTGAGTTACTGGAAGCACAACAGTTGTACCATGAAGAAATTTTAGAGGTAAGACTACACTGGGCATCTGGTAATGGTATATAACACAAGTAATATAACTCATGTAAGCGTACATCTCTTCATACATTTGCTTCAAATAAAAACAAATTATGTCACGTTAAAGACTAAACACAAATAGAACCCGGCCGATGGGCCCATACCATTTGTTAGTATTCGCTGTGCGTGTCATTAACGGTTCATTAAGAGTTACCGCCGGTTTAATTGGCTTACCGTTGTGTATCGTGCGCTGAATCAAAACCGTCATCAATTTCGGCCCATCGAAGTGTTGTCAATGTGATCTGCAGTATAGCGTCTATACCTTGTTTTGTGATTTTCATGTTGTAGCCTGCTTAATTAAACAGGGCAATTACTGCTACTAAAATACTCCTAGCGCAAAGCTACTTAATACGTAATTGGCACGTGCTCGAGTTATTTTTAGCATATCCATTAGCATCTACGTAGGTACTGTGCGAGAGATAAGGAAAATGTAACTTATCAATATTTTTTTATGATTTCCTTCTTTCATAATTTAATTATTGTTATTGAATATATATATCGTATTTTTCTAATCATAACACAACTTACAATATAACCGTAATTGGAACTTATAGATGCATCTATTTATAAGCGCCGCCGCTGCCTCGTGCGTCTGCACGCGCGTTTTTCGTGTAAACACTGAGTTGAGTTCGTGCAGGTAATCTGCACAAAAGGCGTTTATTTTTATAATTACATAACCATAAATACATAACCGGGTACGCAGGAAAAAGTTTAGGCAATTTTATACCCCGGCATTTTTATATACCACTTAGGTGGCAGACAAGCACACGGCCCACCTGATGGAAAGTGATTACCGTGGCCTATGGACGTGTGCAAAACCTAGGAAGTCAGAAACACAGAGTTTCTGTGCCGTCAATGTAAAAGACGAAGCAGGGCAAGCCTTTGGTCTTCTCACTGACAGCATAAATACTCTCTAGTGAGCTCTGGCGACCCTACTGTTTCCGGGTCCGAGTGCGACATAACCAACCCTTCAATTTACACCTACCTACATGTAAAAATTTTACATAACATAACATAAGCTCACGCCTATATCCCTGAAGGGGTTGGCAGAGGTGTTATCACCCACATTTCGCCAGTTTATGTTTAAGACCCAATGTAATAGGTGGCGAAGCCTATTGTCATTAATCGGGCACTTCTAAACCTGCGATCAATACACACATAACTTCGAAAAGCATCGAAAAGTCATTGGTGTGTGCCATGGTAAAACCTGGGATCGAACCCGAGACCTCGTCTCAGCAGTCCATTACCCATACCACTAGGCTACCGCGGTGTCAAAACCGTCATGCTTACAAAAATAGTCAGGTTAAAAAAAATACTATCGAAAAGTAAAAGTGTCTTCAGACTATTTGAGGATGCTGTACTCTGTGGTATAAGCTATTTTATTGTAAAGTTTCATTAAAATCTATTCAGTAGTTTTTGCGTAAAATAGTAACAAACATCCAAACATCCATATTCACAAACTTTCACATTTATAATATTAGTAGGATAATTATTCAAATAGGTCTGGTGTTTTAAATATGTTAATAAACCGTTGCTTACATTAATGTGTAAAAACTTATTTTTAGAGGAATACTGTGAGCCGTTGGGTGAAGAGGTTTGGGGACGAGGGTAGCCTGAAGGTTCGTGCAAGAAGTGGAAGGCCACCGTTGATTAACCACAACCAGCGGAGCATATGGTATATGTATGCAATAGTGACCTTCTTTTCTGAGACTTTACCTTCAGCTTACCATCAGGCAAAGCGAAGTCTAATTGACGTATGCAATGAAGAAAATTAAGTTAACAGCTTCTTAGCTGATTATAAGGTTAGACAAAACTGTCAAAAAATTGCCTTCAGAATGGTTAATTTAACCTACATATTTTTCCATACTACACATGACCTATTAACGCGACTCAACGTAGGACACAATGAAGAACAACGACTATATTGATAATTACGCACCGCATCGAAATGCGTTACGTTGTCGCATTTATCGCTCACGTAGGACAATGCCTTACACTTACGCTCGAATGTCGTGTGACTTCGCAATTTTGTATGGAGTACCAGCGAGACGTGTGCGTAAGCGCGGTAGCCGGCGGACTCACCCGAGGAGGGGTCGGTCGGGGTGCGAGGGATATGCCTGTCAACCTCACTTTCGGCAACCAAAACGACCCACAGGCGGCGTGCGTTTTAGTCGGTTCGATTCCGACATAACCTCTTCCAACGCCTCCGGTGGGGAGGTATCCGTGGAAATTATGCGCACGTAAAAAAAAAGTAGCAACAAGTGCCCGGTTTATTTAATACTTTTTTTTAAACGTGCAGAAATCCTTCACTGCGGGGCAGCAACTCCTTCTTTATAAAGCACAGGTCCGGCCTCACATGGAGTACTGATGTCACCTTTTTGCTGGAGCGCCTGCATACCAGCTTGACCCCTTCGCCTCAGTGCAAAGACGAGCATTGAGGCTGGTTGACAATCCCATACTCACAGGTAGTGTGCACGCGTGTATTGATGATTACCGTCTTCGGCTCTTTTAAGACCCTTTTTTTTTACGTGCGCAAAATCCCCACGGATACCTCCCCACCGGAGCCGGTGGAGGAGGTTTGTCGGATTCGAACCGACTAAAACGCACGCCGCCTGTGGGTCGTTTTGGTTGCCGAAGTTTTTATGCAACTATATACAAAATAGTTTAGTTGATAAGATTCGGTTCAATTTGTCATATTGTCAAGGTGATACTTTTGTAGTATATTTAGTATATATGTAGCTCAATAGGCTATTTGACAATATTTTTTTATTGTTAAAAATTATCTCTTTATATTATATTATTAATAAAATGAACTATTCACGTGAAACGACAGAACAACAAAACTGTTTGCTTATACAATACTTAAGGTAGGTATGTTATTTATATAATCATGTTAAAATAACGATTTAGTAGATAGATCTAATGTGAACATCTTATAGATAGTAATACTATTAAAAGTTTTAGGACAGATTTTATTAGTAGGTACAAATATAATTGAATTTTCTTATGTATACAATTATATTCATGCTCATCACTATCTTCGAACTCAATTATTGTTTGGTTTATTTATTATTATTTTATGGTTGTCACGGTAAACACTATTGCATATTTTTATAGCTTTAAAATATCTTTAGGTTCTAGTAGAATTTTATTGTGGTTAAGGTAACCTCTGCTTTTCATAATAAACATGTTAAGAATATTTTTAAGCTTCTACGGTTAATGTTAGATGGTATGGTGTGCGGCTGTTGGCGCTTGGTCCGCGGTTGGTGGCGGTTCGGCTGTGTCCCCCTCTCCCTTCCAAAGAGCTGTAGTTGGAACACAACGCACGTTGTTCAAACTCTCATTTTTCTTTGACATTCCAACCGACATAAATGGACGAATTGCGCGGCTTAGAACCTCGCAACCTTCAGTGGCGGCGCAATAATTGTATTCGGTCCCACGTAACAGGGGGTGAGCCTATTGCCGTATTTCGGGCACTATTGTTGATTCGAGCCATGCATCTGAGGCTGATTCTGGGTTGTATATGTCTGTCTGATGTTAAACAGCCCTATCCCTTAGTCGCCTTGTACGACAGCCCCTTTAGTAGCATCAATGTTCTTTAGTTTATTTTGTATGTCATCTTGTTTTAAAGGTGGCACGTTGAGACTCAAACTGTTTATATATAAAGCCTGCAAACTTTCGGACATATATTCTGTGTCACTGATGACTTTATTTGTACTGTAAACAGAGGAAAAGGATTTATACATTGCATATTCTTTCACATAAATTTGAGATGCTAAATATGTGAAGATACCAAATAATTAACCAATTCTAAATATGAGTTCCCTACCAAAGATAGCCATCGAATATGTGTGTGTTTGCTTATTTGATGGTTAAGAGTTACTTATTTTGTAGTTATTTACATTATACTGTCCCGACAAACTCAATTTCAACCTAGAGGCAGAGAGAAGAGATGCAGAGAGAGAAGCAGATTTTGGATTTACCAGGAAATACAATTAAAAAATATATTATTATATTTGTTTTTTTCATGTTTGCACTCTTCAGTCAAGGCCTTCGTACGCGGGCAGATTGGCTTGCGATCCTTCGTCGCTCCCGCTGCTGCTCCCGCCCGCCTCCTCCTTCACGAACATTACTTGCTCGCAGAAGGAGGCGCCGGCCGCCCACCCAATTTTATACTATTGCTTTGAGTATGTTCCGTGTGGCGAGAAATTGCATTACTTTTAAGTGAGACGAGGTCTTGGGTTCAATCCCAGGTTTACCATGGCACACACCAATGACTTTTCGAAGCTTTTCAAAGTTATGTGTGTATTTATCGCAGGTTTATAAGTGCCCGGTTAATGGCAATAGGGTCGCCACCTATTACATTGGGACCTAAACATAAACCAACGAAATGTGGGTGCTAGCACCTCTGCCTACCTCTTCAGGGATAGTTTGAGAGTTTGTGTTATGTTATGTATGTAATTTTTCATATTCTATACTATATATATATATATATATATATATATTAACTACTAATTATTATAAGAATTACATAATATAATGGAAGAAGCACTCTCATGTGCATATTTCCATGATGTTGATGATGAAGTACCTAAACACTGGTCTATTATCACTATTAGTTTGTCCGCAGTAATATTATAATAATATATTCTTACAACAGTCGCTGTCTGACTATTCTTAATAACCACGTCCATATTAGGTATCGGCGTAAATATAACAGTTTCAGTATAGATCTAATACATATAAATGGTTGTATGTAACATATCAAAACACATAGTTTCAAGTGTGGGAGGTAGAATATGACGGTATTTCCGTGTCAATTGAGCAGTCCTAGCTGTGCGTCTGCCTTGTATGCGGTCTGTTTTCTTTGTTTTGAGCTTGCGTGGTGTTTTTGTTACTTGTTTTTGTTATTGACTATCGTTGTGCTTTGTTGTTTTCGTTACCGTTTTTTGTTATTGACTTTTGTTTTGTTGTTTTTTTTGGCAAAATGCCAAAAAGAACGAAAAAGACTGTGCTTGGTAGTCAAGCCCGTGAATTTGTAGTTCGATTGCGGGATTACTTTGAGCGGGAACGTGAGAATGGCGGAACGCTATTGCCTGTGTCCAACGTTTTGGATCGAGTGGCAGATGCGTTAGACATTGAACTTAGGGTAACCACGGAGTAGCCGTGGTACTCTCCGGTGAGGTTCAAAACGACAGTTTGGAGATGACATGCTACAGCGAAAGGCTTATTTGGTCCTTTCCATAGAAAACTATATAAAAACATTAACATGATAATCATATTGAAAGCCTACGACTGTGTTCCTTGCCTGGTGATCTGGTGGGCACTGTACAGTTTTTCTCGCTCGCTAGCTAGCTGGGGGTATAATAGTTATTTTAGTTTTATTGTATTTAATATTTATATATAATTTCTTGACATGATTGTAAAATTAATAAGATTAATAACTAGATGCTCTCGACAGGTTGCAGCGACGCGCGGTCCGAATTATTGGGAACCCTGAGGTCACGAACACCCTCGAGCCTTTGCAGATGCGTAGAGATATTGCTTCCTTGGCTGTATTTTACCGTCTCTACCACGGTGAGTGTTCTGACGAGCTCTTCCAACTAATCCCACCATCTCCTTTCCTACATAGGACAACACGTGCAGGCCTTAGATATCACCCTCACACTGTGCAGAATATACGAGCAAGAACCAAGCGGTTCGGAGACTCTTTTCTTTGCCGCACCACCAAGACCTGGAATTCATTACCAGCACACGTGTTTCCTTCTTCCTACAGTCCCGGGGCCTTTAAGCGGGGCGTGAAAAAGCATCTGATGAGGCCGCCAAGCTGAGTGCCACCATTGTAGCACTTAGTGTCTGTAATGGTGACCCTCTTTCCTGAGACTTTGCCTTTAGCTTACCATCAGGCGAGGTGAGGTCAAGTTGGCGTGTCCTATATAAAAAAAAAAAAAAAAAAAAAAAAAAAAGAATTATTGAATAAAATTACGGTTTCCCATTGTTAAATCAATGGTATAAATCCTTATCTAGCCTTCTTTACGAGAGTATATTTTAGGGTTGGAATGTAAGTTGTGATTTGGAGCACTTAAACTATAAAATTTCGGTTAATGTTGGGGAGGAGACGGGTTTAAATTTCATTGCGTTTTAATGGCGGCATATTATGATGGACAGTTTGAGGATGAAGGGATGGAGTTAGCGGACTCCGAGGTCAACGGATGCAACCGGGAACGACACTGAGTCTGTGTTTGTTGTGTGTGTGTGTGTGTGTCGACTGTAAATACGTTATTCATCAGATGGCGAGCCCCCGGCGAAGCGGCCGGCGCCCTCCATACGACTGGGAGCTGGCTTCAAGGACATATTCTCCTTATTTGTGTTATTTGTTTTCTGTCTTGGAGATATGATTTTATTAGATTTAGAACATTTCCTCGTATTCCATAGGTATATAGCTTATCTATAAGTATAGAATGGTCTACATAATCGAATGCCCGCGTCTAAGGGATAGGGCTGTTAAACACCAGACAGATACATACAGCCCAGACTCCGCTTCAAATGCATGGTTATAATCAGCAATAGTGCCCGGAAGACGGCAATAGGCTCACTCTCTATTACGTGGCCGAATTAAATGATTGGTGAAATATGGGTGATGTAGTTAAGTAAGGTTTGAATTTTACAACGAAGAAACTTTAAAAATATGGAACGTAGGCTTTAAATTCATATTTATATGAATTCTCATTTTTTGTCACACTGGGTAGCTGGTAGATTTTTTTATACCACTTAGGTGGCAGACAAGTACATAGCCCACCTAATGGAAAGCGGCCTTATTTCGGGCACTATTGTTGACTCGAGCCATGTATCTGAGGCTAAGTCTGGACTGTATATATCTGTATGATGTTAAACTACCCTATCCCTTAGTCGCCTTGTACGAACCGCATGGGAAGAGATGGGCTGTTAATAATTTCACAAAGAAAACTGGAATTCGATAAATTATCCTATTTATCGGTAACTGGCTCCCACCGTCGCACCAAGACGGTTATATAGGAGAATTTGGAATGCTCAAGACATGAATTGGTTGCTTAGTGGTCAGAGAACTCCTCCTGTAAGGGCTGGTCGCGGGTTCAAGTCCCGTCTGACAAGTGTTATGGGCACTTTTGAACCGGGAGATTAATATTTCTGTAAAAAAACAATGCATTATGTTTAAAAATCAATGATAAAGTTTAAATTTTCAAGAGTGCGCGAAAAACGCTATTCTTCAAAATGGCGTCGTGTGAGATTCATGTGACGTCAATCACAAGTAAATAATATTCACTATAGAAGACGTTTGATAACAACAGGTTCGATTTAAGCAAATCATCCATCTGCTTACACTTCATAATTTATCAACTTGTACTAACAGTATTTACTTATAGGCACCCGAGATAAAGCGGTTTCAAAACCGGCGTGCCTAACGCCGGGTTTCCTCGATGCGTGGATTCACGGACGCGGACACAGAGACGACTGTCCGTCGTATCACAGACGAGCCTCTATCCACGGTGAATTTTACGCGAAATCGCTCACGTGTCCGTAAAATCGCGAGCCCTGAAAAGGCGGCTAGATAAACAGTTGTGATGTGCGATATCGTTACTGGTAATCTCGCCAGTAACGTTACTGTTAAGCGTTATTCTGAATGACGTTATGTTGAGAACAACTTCGAAAAAAAGTCAAATTCAAAAGCTTTCCACTTCAGCAATGATTCTATTAAACTACTGCGAAATACAGGGAATTGTATAATTTAAAATTTACTATATTATCTGTACAGACTTTTGTAACTTGTTGATCTGTGCTAGCTATTATGATTATCGTATTTGTATTACCCATGTACTTATCTGTATATCGTGAGATATTCGAAATAAATGCGTATTTGAATTTTATGAGTTTCATTTTTTAATATCACTCAAGCTAACACGATATCTGTAGAATTCACGTACTGTTGTATTGCACAGTCGACAAAGGTGATACGGTTGCAGCTTTATATACAACTTTATATGATAAAGTGCCACTGTAATTCCTTTGTCGTTTGCACACACATTGCGAGAGAAGACTAAGACAATTACTTACTAATATTTTGTAGCATTCTGCTAATTAAATTACTTGCGTGTTCATGAGTCATTAAAATAACTAACTTTAAAAATAAATAATAATTAGTTCATCTCAATTATATCAACAAGTAATGAATAACAAAGCTCCGGAAAATTTCGTCATTTTCGAACCCTGTATTTAATAAAAAATTTCTTATTTGTAAGTAATTTTTTGAGATACCGGTATAAGTTCTAAAATGTCATCTCAGAAATACATAGTAATTATATTTCCACCCCAACAGACATATACAACGGCCCAAGTCAGGAAGCTAGTTGCGGACAAAAGAGTTATTTTCCAATCCATCCTAATAGGATTCATCATCATTAAATAAAATCATCATACATCATAAATAAAACTGTCGTCGGTAAAGGAAACCTACATAAAACCTATATATTGAGAGTAACAACAATTAATTCTCCTAATAAATAGGCATTGAAGTAAAAAATAAACTATAACGATATACAACAGTTATTGTAACCTTATACCTACATATGATAAATGTGTAATGTGTAATGTAATTGGTACTAATCATTGTTGAAATATATAAATAAAAATAAATATACATTAAATTAAATCGTTACGCAACGGTTATTGTAACGTTATCATCCATATCTATTTGTGTAACTACATATGTATAGATTATACCTACATGCACTCGTGTCATAGTGAATCTGTGCTAACTACTGGGTTTTGGTGAATGCAAAGGTGAGTGTTATTAGTGTGTTTATATGTTGCATGTAATTGTTTTTATGTTTGATTGTTTGTGTTTTTGATACCATTGATTATCATAACTACATTTAAGAGAATAAAATGAGGGGTAAAGACAATGTCAATATCTAATAAAAACCGACCAAATGTGAAAGGGACTCGTGAACGAAGGACGAGCACCATTATCTGCTTTTACACACCTTACACTCATAAGGTTTCTCGCCAGTGTGTGTGCGAGTGTGCGTATCTAAACTACCCTTTTCACTAAAACATTTCTTACACACCTTACACTCATAAGGCTTCTCGCCAGTGTGTGTGCGAGTGTGCTTAACTAAATTACTTTTTTGATCGAAATATTTCTAGCACCCTCTAGCAGTTATAAATTCCTGGTTTCAAAAATATATTTGAGATAAATATGCCATGTTTGGTATCAAATGAAAGAGCCTAATTAGCATTTTTGAAAATAGTATAAATTATAGCTGATACTTGTCCCAAAATAATATAAATAAAAAATTTGGTTAACAACTAAAACACTCTGTGATTACTGATTAATGTGATTATATTAAATACTTTTTTAACCCCCGTTCACATATTTCCCTGTTTCTCCACAGACGTATTGAACGTATACATAATACGCCTGTGCGTCTGAGCATTTTTCATTCCTTTCCTCCCCTTCCCCTCTCTCAAATTTAGGAATGATCGTCGACGATTTTGTAGTGTTTCCAGTAAGTCGTAAAAAGGGGAAAAGGTTTACTTCAGTGCTCATAAATAACGGATTAGTGAAATGTCACTACTTAACTATAAATCTTACCTATATATTTTCGGAGAGCCTCGATTTTGTCCTTACCTTAACGGTTGAAGCCTCAGGATTTACCCTTGTGCATTCAGTCAAACAGAGCAGAGGTTACTATAAATATTTAGATAAAATAGGTGCCTACCTATGTTAATAATACTCCTATATTACATATTTATATAAGATAGTTTCATCAAGACATTAACCATGTTCTGAAGTTCTACTTTAAAAGTAGGTAAGTATAATCAGCACATGAATAAGTAGGTACCTAGGTACTTAGTAGGAATGTTAAAGTTTATCAACAATACTAACACAATTGCGTTTCTCAACATTGCACTAAGCGACTTGCCTGTCCTCTTCGGGTCGTTTTGACTTTCATAATGTTTCTTTAAAAACCCGATGACTCTTCGAGAAGTAAGACCTGCTCGTGAAGGTATTTTGTGGAATGCCCAGAGTACTATGGCCGCTGGGTTAGACTTTCTAAGGCCCAGTTTAATTTTGTGAATGTGTTACGTACATATGTAGGTATGTATGTAGTTTTCTTTGTTCCCCACTACAGCCCTAACGACTAGACGCATTTCGATGAATGGGGTTTCAAATTAAATGTATTCACCTCCCGAGTGTCAAAGAGTACATAAAATGTCAAAGAACATTATGCGGTGGATTTTAGGTGCTAAAAATGCAGTTTGTCAAATTTATCGAGTAGGTTATGAAAATAAAGGGGATTTGAAGGAGAATCCAAAAATAATATGCACGCCATATCACAACTAAAAGTTAAAAGTATAATTTTATTAAAAATAAAAGACCTGTCAAAAAATCGAAACAAGTTTGACAGCAGGCTGTACCTATTAATATTCTTTCAGTTTATGATTGATAATTGCTATTAAACTTATTTCGAACTTTTGGACAACCGACGGGTTTTTTATTTTTTTATTTAGGAAATAGAACTTAATTCTGTTCCACAACAATGCTAATGGTTTATAAACCCGCAATTGTCAATTTAAAGATAATATACACGAGAACATATCTTTTAAGGTGACGCACATTCCATGTTGTTAAACATCTGAATTCAGGTTATAAATCAAATAAATCTGCAATTAAATAGATTGTTGCATACGTCCATAGGCCACGGTAACCGCTTCCCATCAGGTGGGCCGTGTGCTTGTCTGACAACTAAGTGGTATATAAAAAAAAGAAAAAAAGTTTTATTATTCAGCTGTGGTGGTAAACAAACACGCAGTCCACCTGATGGTTGATATACGATTAAATTATTTAACTTCATTACCTACATTATGTGTCAAATTCATGTATTATCTATACGGCACATACTTACATACAAATCAATATCACTAATTTAAGATTACATTATTTAACTTCAAAGATTTTTTTCACATACATAAAATATGAGATGAGACTAACTATATTAAAACAATCAGAGAAGGTAATTTTTAGCTAAACGCGTAAACGTCTAAACGGTTATATCTCAAACGACGTATAGACGCGGTTGCGCGATAGCATTTTAGAGTTAATATATAAACAATAAATATTGTTCATATATAAAATCTCCATTATTGAACGTTCTGTATTGCAAGCTCCAAATACAATTGAAGAAGAATATATTTAATTGCTTCACTTATGTCTTAAATATAATGAAATCGTGATTGTGTCATTATTAGATGGCTAGATTACATTCTGAGAACTGGACAAAATTGGTCTGTGTTTAATTTAAATTTGTCTAGGCCAGACGCTGTCATCAATGTCATAATTTGACAAGTTTGCTTGGATGTAAGTATGAGTAGTGTGAACTTTGTTTAAATATATTATGTTTCGGAGGGTGGGTGTGGTTAGGGCTTCTTTTGATGAAAGGGAGTGACGTTCCAATAGGAATGTCAGTGTGTGCGTATTTGAGAGTATGTGTTGTATGAGCGTGGCAAGGTAGAGGATGTAAGTTTAATATTGGCGCATTTTCACACTCGTTTATCCACATGCAAATATAATAGCTGAAGGATGAACAAGAATATCAGTATATGACATAACTTTACTAGCAGACTTGAAAAAAATGAATATTAATTGTTACATTTTTAGTAAACTTTTAGTTAAATAAAAAGACAGATGCATTGGTAAGTCTGAATGTTACACATCTTCTTATAATATGAAAGAAAGAAAGAGAGAAAAAAATTTATTGCTACAAAAGTTCACAAGAGACAGAGATAGTAAGAACATAAAAGCATGTAAACATTTCTTGATACAATAATAAAACAGGGCATCGGTTCTACTAAACCACAATAGGCTTGCCCTAACTTATGTGGGATTGAAAGGTATGGACAGCGACTGGTGGTTGGCTATACCACTTCAAAGTCTCCAAACACATTCCATTTGGATGGCAATGCATTAATATGGTACTACGGAGCTGATCTGATGATGGAGGTTGAAGGTACAGCCGGCGCCCGCGCACGCCGCTAGGGATGTACGCATGATCAAGAAGACAATTTTATTTGAAGTTAAATGAGAATGTTAATACAAATCAGATCAAATCCACTAGCCCTTTGCAGTTCACTGCTGGACTAGGCCTCTCCCAATGTTGGGAGGCTTTAGCCTACTGTTTCCACACTGGCCAGACGTTAGAAATTACATACAACCCTGAATTTTCAACCCTCTACGATCAACCCCTATTTCTCCGTCGCGATTTTTTTATTTTTAATAATTTCCTTAATTATGATTTTTTCTCAATTTGAGCTTCCGCCTTCGCCGGTCGATAACCGATCAACTATCAATCGATCAATGTATTACTTATTCTTCACTTTATTATTTTGACTCGAAACCTGACCTGATAAATCTGAATGACATGTTTTGAACATTAATTATGTTATTATGATAATTTGTTGGAAGTGTAGTTATTATTTTTTTGTTAATTTTTATTTTAATGACGCGTAACCAGACATTTTTAAATTGTGGTAATCCCTCATCGACAGCAGTTCGGTCAAGATTTTATGTTCATGCAAGATAATGCACGGTCACACACCGCGAGGGTAGTGGTCAATGCGTTAAGCGAGCACAATATGACGACGTTGGAATGGCCTGCTCAGTCTGCCGACCTCAATCCCATAGAGCATGCCTGGGATTTAGGAAATGTAGCCCACTATTTTTGTTGTGGCTGTTGAATATATGTTTTGTTTGGGAGTTACCGTAGCTGAAATAATGTTGAGATTGATAAGCTTGTTTGATCTAAAAGTTTAAGTGAAGAATTGATGTCTAACCGTGCCATAATAATCACATTGCAATGAAATTCCCTGTTGCATCAGAGGTCTTCTAAATCACTAGCTAGACAGACAGTATAGCAAAACTAATGATGTATGTGGTCGTAATCCATTAGGTTTACCACCAAATGCCGTTCAGAAGTCAATAGCACCATGATCATAATGTTTGAAGAACAATATCAAAGGAAGCCCACTGTGTATTAATGACGTAAGTTTTTCTTATCAATTGAGAAACAGTGTGCCAAAGCCTCCCAACATCGAGAGAAGTCTATGTCCAGCTGTGGACATAGACCTCTATCAATGTTTATAAGTAAATTAGTGGGCTAATTGACTTATTAATTGAAATACAGATGAAATAAAGAAGTCAACTCTTTACTATATTAAAAACTAAACTGAACTTCGTGTAGAGTATTCTTCCCAGTCGGAATGCTCAATTGGACGGAAATACCGCCGTGTCTTACGTTGCGGCATGCTGTCGTTCTTTTTCTAATTCCGATTGCGCCATTACTGCTGCCACTAGGGCGCACGCTGAAAAATATAAAACATAGGTATAAATGAATTCGAATTATAACATTTTTATACAGGGTGTATTTTTGAAACGGGGCAGTAAGGGCAAGTACCTTAACCGTTGCATCAAAGAATTGATGGCGAAAAAAGCAGCAGCTAACAGTTTATTGGACTGAATTTTTTCTATTTGATTAAGTTTTAGGTCACGTAAAGCACATAGTGCCTCGACAAGCATATCTATGTAACATAATAGTACAATGTAGTCAGTTTATTTCGCTTAGTTTTATATTATTTAGTTTAGTTAGCAATAATAACATGTAAATTATATAAAGTACACAAAATCACTACAGCAAGAATACGAAGAAATTCGAAAATCACTCAGTCAGCAAGAATGTCATTCAGAAATAGCCAAAATGGGGATTAATTGGCACTTCAATGCTCCGTCATGGCCATCTGCAGGCGGTCTGTGGGAGGCAGGCCACTTTTTAGGTAGTGGGCCCTTATTGACTATCTATGACACCGAAAAGGATCTGCGCACGAGATGGCAATTGGTACAAAAAATCATCAAGGATTTGTGGGAGCGATGGCGCCGCGAGTATCTGACAGAACTACAATCAAGAAGCAAGTGGCGACAACCAAAGGAAAATATCAAGGTTGGCGACGTAGTCGTTATCCAAGATGATAACCTCCCGCCTGGTCAATGGGCGCTAGGGAGGGTTGTGAAACTCCATCCAGGATGTGACAACTATGTAAGAGTCGTAACACTTAAAACGAAAAATGGAGTCATAAAGCGACCGGTTATCAAGCTTTCTATTCTTAAAAAAATGTACGATGGAGTGCGCTTTTACCGTTACCAGTAAAGATTCATATGTGTAAACATCTATTACTACGGCTTATTCCCAACGGCCACTGTTTACCATCTCCGAGGTGATTTATCAATCAACAAGAGCAACACAATATTTTGTAATAAATACATGACCTGCGCTTATTACTCGTTAAAATAAATTTTAAAATTGACTAAAGTAAGAAATTAACAAAGTAAAGTGTATAAAAGTGATGATAAAGTGACAATGGATCTGTGAGAATGTTATTGACTGTTTTGATACACAAAAAACATAAATAAAACGGATCATCAATATATACCGACTGCGGATAAATATACACAAATGGTACTTTTTTTTTGTAAATATATAATAAATAATCTAGTTCTAATATAGTTCGCTGAGTTTTTTGCTGGTATCTTCTCAGTAGAACTAACCTACCGAACCAGCGAAAGAATCATTTTCCAATGATTTATTTTTACTTAAGTAGGTAACTTAATATGGAGTTAGATATAGGAGTTATAATTTATTCAGTTTATGTACATAAAATATGCTATTATAATATACAGAAAAATATATAAAATTTATACTAAAAACTATGCTAACTATATAATATACACTACTAATTTTTAATTACCAGAGAAACTGCAGGGGCTAGAAATAAATAGATAACACCCAGGTCGTGTGCTTACGAGCATACTCATTATAGGATATACTTAATATATAAAGATTAATAAATACCTACATACATAACTATATACCTAAATATATACAAATAATACATAAATAAATATAACCTAGCTATATATTATAATAGTTAAGACAAGAGTCACCTAATCCAGCAACTAGCAGAAATCTTACGTCTGGAACAAGGGCAAGTAAGTATAAAAACCCTGTATATTGCTTTTGGTTGCCGAAGGTGAGGTTGACAGGCATATCCCGCCATTTTGTTACATTATTCAATTTTGTCCTATTTAAATAGTGTTTTGATGTAAAAAAAGTATTAATGAGATACGATATCGCTCGACTTTTAAACGGATTTCACCAAGGAAATGCGACCAAGGCTAACTAAACTTGCGAGGGATATGCCTGTCAACCTCACCTTCGGCAACCAAAGCGACCCACAGGCATCACTCACGGGATTTGTGAAAGCCATTTTCTGATTGCATGTGACTCATGTGTGGTTGATTTGGGAACCGAAAACCGCTCCGTAGGTTTTTTTTATACCACTTAGGTGGCAGACAAGCACACGGCCCACCTGATGGAAAGTGGTTACCGTGGCCTATGGACGTTTGTAACACCAGAGGAATTACAGTCGCGCTGCCATCGCGATATCAAAGGTATACTTATTACGCGTTTCTACATTATCATAATATAATATACTTCGTTTCATACACTAAAGTGAAATATATTAACATAGTATTTGCACGGAAAGAATACATTTATAATACTGGATCACGTGGAAATGTACATGATTTCATATAAAAATACACCATATATATATATATATATATATATATATATATATATATATATATATATAAATCGCGAAGGACTTCTTGCGTCTTTACAAACTACCACCCGGCGGCGTCCACTGAATGTAGTGAGATTTTTAATGTTTTCAATGCGTATGTAAGATGTTTTAATCAGTATCATATCAGTAGTCGACGTCAAATTTCATTTAAACGTTAAATGGTGATATTCAAATTAAATATTTCTAGCTGAATTTGTGCGTCCGTTCACTCTTCAATCTTTCTTGCACACTGAATACCTGCGTATACCTACTAAACACTGCATGCACATTCCTGCCTCCATCCGAATGTATGTTTAAATCAATTCCGTATAATGCTCTGCATATATCATAATGATTATAATAACTAAATTACATCCATCTACTATTGAATTGAGATTGGTTCCGTATAACTGAATTAGTTCGTCCGTTCACTCTTAAATCTTTCTTGCACACTGAATATCTCCGTATACGTTCAAAACACTGCATGCACATTCCCGCCTCCATCCAACTGCATGTTGAAATCAATTCCGTATAATGCTCTGCATATATCATAATGATTTAATAACTACATGACATCTATCTACTATTGAATTCAGATTGGTTCCGAATACTGTTTTTGAATTATTGTATCCAGATTATCAGCCAAGAGGCTTCCATCTATATAAGGGCTTATAAAGACTCCAGGCACAGATATTAAATAACTAATAGTTAGCATACAAAAATTACAATACCTATAATGACATTCGGCGCGTGGAACGTGAGAACGCTTGTTGATCGCGATGGCAACGCCTGCCCTGAACGCAAAACTGCCATAGTAGCTCGGGAACTTCATTGATATAACGTGGATTGCCTTGCCGATGAAGGAGAGCTGGTAGAAGAAGGTGGCGGCTATACTTTCTTTTGGAAAGGTACCACAGCCTCCGAACCGCGACGTTCAGGCGTAGGGTTTGCCATCAAGAATCACATAGCTAAGCGACTTGAGGAGCACCCTATGCATTCTTCAGACCGCGTTACCACACTGCGCCTTCACGGACAAAGACAATTACCTTAATGTCATCAGTGTCTATGCCCCTACGCTAGACAAGGCTGATGACATCAAAGATAAATTCTACGAGGAACTATCTCAATGCCTTGACAGCATAAACGCCAGAGAGCAGGTTATATTGCTAGGCAATTTCAACGCCAGAGTTGGACGAGACAATGAGGCTTGGCCTGGAGTCTTGGGTAGACACGGAGTCGGCAACATGAACAGCAATGGTCAGTTGCTACTCAGTCTTTGTGCTCATTTTGAGCTTGCAATATCGAACACAATGTTCAGACTTGCCGCTAAGCACAAGACAACGTGGATGCTTCCTCGATCCGAAACACTGGCACTTGATTGATTATACTTGTCAGGCAGAGAGATACTGGTCAAGTCCAAGTCCAACGTAGATCGATCATCTGATTTACAAAATGTGAGTCTAATACCTCAACTCCCTCTTTCCATTGAGCTGGATGAGCCCCTGTCATATGATGAGGTTGTCTCTGCTATCAGGCAGCAACAGAAGCGAGCGGTTGGTATTGACCTTATACCGGGAGAGCTGTTATAATACGGCGGCGGGGAGTTGTAGATGTTGGTTTGGAAACTTTTTGCTCGTATGTGGGAGGAAGAGCGAGACCCGGATGACTTTAAAGTGTCTCGCATTTGTACCTTTATTTGTATTTTTATTAGGAGGAAGGACATGACGGTATCTCCCGTCCAAAATTGAGCAGTCCGTCTGGGTAAGTACCTCCGCCCTACAGAATACCCCGGTTATAATAACCTTGTGTTGTGTTCCCGGCGGTGAGTAGGGTAGTGGACCTGGCTTCAGTATCTGAGAGGGGACCGGGGGCCCTTCCGCCCATCGCGCCAGCCAGTCACACAACCCCAACTTGTCTGTGGGCTCTGGTTGTATGTGGCTGGGGTCTCCTAGGACTGATTTTGCGGGAAGGGCTGCTCACGACTTCGCTCTAACTTATGGGCTCTCTCAACTGGTGCATTCTATCACTAGAACACCAGAAATTGAGACCCACAGAAGCTCTATACTGGACCTTCTGCTGACTACGCGCCCGGATGAATACCCTTAAGGGTGGAAGCACCTCTCGGTAATTCGGACCACAGCCTAGTCCGGGCGCAAGTGTCACTCGCGCGGCCTGAACCACCGCGGCCACCTCAGTGGCGGCATGTGTGGCACTACAAGTCGGCAGACTGGGACGGACTGCGAGAATTCTTCGCGTCGTACCCGTGGAGGCAGCTTTACTTCTCTTCTGATGATCCAAGCTCCTGTGCAACAGCAGTCGCTGACGCGATTCTAGTGGGTATGGGATGTTACGTCCCCAACCGCTGGGTCGCGACAGGAGCGAGCAAACGCCCGTGGTTTAATAGGCCTTGCAGGGAAGCTAGAGACCGCAAGCAATCTGCATACAAGGCTTGGACCACGGCTCTTGCCAATAAGGATCCGAACATCGCTGAGGTGAAGCGGAAGTTGAATGCTGCTTCAAGGTCCAGTAAAAAGGCAACGTCTAGAGCAAAGTTTGAGTTTTGCTTGCGCGCTACCCATCTGGCAGTCGTGCATTTTGGTCGCTCGCTAAAGCTGCTGAGGGAAACTTCTGCCAGGCTTGCCTTCCGCCGCTGCAAAAATCCGACGGTAGTCTGGCCCATGGCGCTAAGGAGAAGGCCGATCTTTTGGGTAATCTCTTTGCGTCAAACTCGACTATGAACGACGGGAACGCCGAACCACCCATCATCCCCAGCTGTGGTGCTTCGATGACCTAAATTAAAATCACACAACGGGTGGTCCGGCACGAGCTTAAGTCCCTAGATGTTCGGAAGTCGAGTAGGCCGGACGACATACCGGCAATGGTGCTTAAGCACTGTGCCCCCGAGCTGTGCCCTGTACTTACACGACTTTTCGCACTCTCATGCTCCGCAAGGCAGGTCCCGGCCTCGTGGAAGACTGCATTCGTGCACCCTGTACCAATTACAGGCCTATCGCTATAACTTCCCTTCTCTCGAAGGTTATGGAGCGTGTTATTAATACACAACTCCTGAGATACCTTGAAGGAAACGATCTACTGAGCAACCGACAGTACGGTTTTCGCCACCGTCGCTCTACCGGTGACCTTCTTGTGTATCTTACAAACCGGTGGGCGCAAGCCATCGAAAGTCGAGGTGAGGCACTAGCGGTCAGCCTCGATGTAGCGAAGGCCTTCGATCGGGTCTGGCACAAAGGTCTTCTTACGAAGTTGCCATATTATGGACTCCTCGAAGGATTGTGCGAATGGATCTCCAGCTTTTTGTCCAACAGAAGCATCCAAGCCGTCGTCGACGGTAGCTGCTCGGATCGCATGAACATAAACGCTGGTGTCCCACAAGGCTCCGTGTTGTCTCCGACGCTGTTTCTGCTGCATATCAATGACATGCTGTCTGATGGCTCCATTCATTGTTATGCGGGCGACAGTACCGGGGACACGTGTTACACGGGCCGTGCAAATATCCCTCAGTCCGAGGTGGAGAAGAGTCGCGAACAACTTGTGTCTGAAATCGAGACTACTCTCTCTGGAATATCCGATTGGGGACGACTAAACCTAGTCCAAGTCAACCCCACTAAGACACAAGTATGTGTATTCACCGCTAAGAAAACCCCATTCATTGTAGCGCCGCAATTCCTGGGCACACCGCTTACCATCTCCCTGAGTATAGGGATAATTGGTGTCGATATCTCCAGTGACGTCCAATACCGAAGTCATTTGCAGGACAAGGTTAACTTGGCATCAAGAAAGCTCGGAGTGCTCAACAGGGCGAAGCAGTATTTCACTGCGGGGCAGCAACTCCTTCTATATAAAGCACAGGTCCGGCCTCACATGGAGTACTGCTGTCACCTTTTTGCTGGAGCACCTGCATACCAACTTGACCCCTTCGACTCGTTGCAAAGACGGGCATTGAGGCTGGTTGACAATCCCATACTCACAGGTAGAGTGGAACCTCTTAGCCTTAGGAGGGATTTTGCCTCATTGTGTGTGTTCTGCCGCCTATACAATGGTTTGTGCTCAGATGAATTGTTAGACATGATGCCCGTAGCTACATTGTATCATCGCACCTCTCGCCATAGGGAATTCATCCCCACACATTGCGACCTGAGACGGTGCGCACTGTGCGGTATGAAAGAAACTTCATCCGACGCACACTCAAGCTGTGGAATGACCTCCCTACTGCGGTTTTCCCAAGTGCCTACAATATGGAGTTCTTCAAGAGGGGCATCAGAAGGTTTCCCTATGGTCGGCAGCGCGAGTGTGACACCCCTGGTGTTGCATACGTCCATAGGCCACGGTAACCGCTTCCCATCAGGTGGGCCGTGTGCTTGTCTGCCAACTAAGTGGTATAAAAAATTTAAAAAAAACCCTCCACAAAAACAAGGGTGACCGTTCCGACTGCAGCTCTAACCGCGGTATTTCGCTTCCTGGGAAAGGCCTTGGCCAGAGTCCTTTTAAACCGCTTAAAAGCTCTGTCTGAAAAGATACTGCCAGAAACCCAGTTTGGCTTCCGACCTGAACGAACCACCTCTGAAGCAATCTTTTCTGTGCGTCAACTGCAAGAAAATAGCAGAGAACAGGGTCGTCCGCTTTATCTCCCCTGTGTTGACCTGGAGAAGGCATTCGACAGTGTGCCTCGGGAAGCTCTCTGGATGATGCTTGGGAAGCTAGGGTGCACGGAGAAGTTTGTGAGACTTCTTAGACTCCTGCATAACGACATGCAATGCTGCGTCGGTGTCGATGGTGAACAATCAAATTTCTTACTCGTTACCTGTGGGGTGAAACAAGGGTGTGTTCTAGCGCCCACACTGTTCGCCAAGTACTTTGCAGTAATAGTCAGTGATGTTTTACGAACTCTTTCTGAGGGAGTACGCATCCGCTTCCGCACAGATGGCGGAGGATGGTCTTTTCAATTTGGACAGACTTAAGGCGCGCACTAAGGTCTCCCCATACAATGATTACAGAAATCATGTATGCTTATGCTTTGTGGCAGAATCCCCTGATGGCCTGCAACAGCTAATGTCCAGTTGTCACCAAGCTTGCTGCAAGTTCGGCCTTAAAATCAGTGTCAAGAAGACGGAGGTGATGTCTCTGGACACACATGGTCACGAGACACTGTCTATACAGCTAGGTCAGGACATGCTCAAGCAGGTTGACCAGTTTTGCTATCTGGGGAGCACTATAACATCCAAGTGTGACCTTGATGATGAGATCGGCAGCAGGATCTATGCCGCAGCTGCGATATTTGGGAAACTGCATTCCAAGGTTTTCTGCTCAAATGACCTTAAGCTGGCCACCAAAATATCTGTTTACATGGCAGTTGTGCTGTCAAACCTCTTATATTCCTCTGAGATGTGGTGTGTGTATCGGCACCACAAACGTACTCTGGATCGTTTCCACCTCAAGTGCCTACAGTCTATCTTTAAAGGATAAGTTGGGCTCGCCTAACTGTAGCTTATGTAACGTCAATCAATTACATTTTGATGAAGTGTGTCCGGAATGAGGCTCAAAGAAAGCAATTATATTGTTACGTGCACAGGGTACAAATAAATGCCGTGTACGCAACGAAGGAATTTATTAGCTCACCACAAACTAGACAATTAAATCACTAGTGCACACAGTACTCTTCAACAGTTCCAGTCGCTCAGTAGTTCACAGTAGTCCACAGTCGTTGCTCAGGTCACAGGTATAATCTTCTTCGGTTGCTTAAGCTCGCTGTGTTTGTTAGCGATCTCAAAGACAGAATGAATGGTGTCGCTATGCGAGCGTGTTCATATACCTCTCAATTAGGAGGGTCGAATCATCTAGAAAATACGCGAGCGATAACTATCCACTCTCTTTTGAAGTTTGCCGCCGTCACTGAACTTTCGAGTTCATTCTCGATATTCACCTATTGTTTTCATTTATTCAAAAGAGTAGGTACTCGTAGGTAGGTTGTGACTTTGTGTTGACAATTCTAGATTTTTCTATGCCAATCGGTAGAGTACCTCGTCACTAACAATGCGTTTTTATTTCTTGAAGATCCGGTTATTAGTTTTCGAGATATCGACGTCTGTCGTAACAATATGGTAACGGTAATAACAATATGGGCCTATGTAACAGTATCCTCGCTAGTCGAACTTCTGAGGAGCCGAAAAAATTGTATTCCGTAGCTAAGATTTGCTGTATAGATCATTGATTGAACACCATGTATTCAACAATTCCAATGAGGGCGACATAGTCACGCTATGACTAAGACCTCAATCCTCAATAACAACTGAAGATTAAAAAAAAACTATCTATAGGTAATAATAGATCAAATAAATAACCATTTTTAAAGCTTTCACTTTGGTGACAAACTTACATCACGGCCCGCACATGTCTGTTTGTTTAAAAACTTCGGCACGCGAGCGCGCTGAAGCCCGCCGCCCGCCCCGCCGTCCCTCGTGAACCCCGAATAGACCCCTCAGACACCGTACCTAGTGCCCGTTTAAGGATATTTAAGAGACGCAAGATTGTTGTCACGAAAACATGATAAAAACTTTACAAATTAAGTACGATATTCAATGGACACATTAAGATCGGTGAACTGAACTCAAAGTATACGTGGTAAAGTATACGCTGAACACTAGTGCCCTCCAAATTTCAGTCGGGCGACGGCCGAACTATATTATACGCTAAAAGGCGTTGTAGTGATGGAATTACGTCCATGCCAATTTTTCGCCCTAGCATTCTATTGATCACAAGGAACATTTGGGCTGAAAATGAGGGTCGGTTAATCTTGCGTCCGTATTTCGGACGCACAAAGTCAGTCGGACGCGGCATCATCGGTAAATAACGCCATGTAGGACGCAACATGTCCTTCAAGATTTATATATATATTATATATATATATATTTATGTATTATTTATATATATGATACCCCACTTCTTCCCATTTTTTCCCATGAGGTGTCGTACAAGGCGACTAAGGAATAAGGGCTGTTTAATCTATTACAACTAATTATTGTTAAGATCTATATTTCACGAAATATTTTTAAATTTAGTAACATAAGAATTGTATTATAGAGATTTTAAAATATAGATGTAAACTGTTATGAATAAAAACAATTTATTGCAGTAAAATGGATGTTGAATACAATACCTCTTTGATGTAATTTCCAGATTTGTTTATATAGGACTCATCAATTAGACTTCGTCTCGCCTGATGGTAAGCAGAAGTCTAAGTCTCAGAAAATAAGGACACATTTTCTGAGACTAGCGTAGATATTATTAGTCTAGATAGAGATTAATGTATTTGACGGCCTGGAATTCTACTGAATCTTTCCTAATAGAAAGCTCTGTGTGTATAAATAAGACATAATCCTCCGATTGTCGCAATCAGTGAGTCATAGCTAACTAGTTGTTAATTAGGCCGCCCGCCACCATCGTTTTCATCCCAGTGTGAAAAAGTCTTCCCCGGTCATGACCTAACCTAGATCAGGTGGAAGACCCTAAGAAGATATTTAATATTAATTTAATGTTACAAAATGATCAGAATACGTCCACCCCCCGTTCGGCACCGGAAGCACGAGTATTTGGCAAGCGCGTCGAGAGCCTTGTATCATTTTAAATGAGACGGTTAATCGGTGCAAACCCGCCTTTTTTAAATGGTCGTATCATGGGAGCGTTTTCATTAATTTTTATTGGACGTTATGATTGATTGTTTTCATGTGTACTATTATAGAAATATCAATTGGCCGTGTCTGGAACATTGGAAATTTAAAAAGAATACTTGGGTTAAATGGGTAAAATTTTGTTTTTGTGGAATCTTTGTCTGTTTGTTCGCGATGTACGCAGAAACGGTCAACGGGTGATCTTCTAGCATACGTTACCCATCTTTGGGGTGAGGCTATGGACAAGCACGGCGAGTCACTGGCAATTAGTCTTGACATCGCCAAAGCTTTCGATAGAGTCTGGCACAAATCGCTTATTTCCAAGCTACCTGCTTTTGGTCTGCCTTCTTGGCTGTGCAACTGGCTACCCTACTCACCGCCGGGAACGCAACACGAGATTATTATGGCCGCGGTATTCTATAGGACGGAGGTACTTCTCCAGTAGGACTGCTCAATTGGACATTACAGCACATATAATTTTGTTTTAGTGTGGTTTTAAAGTTTTTGCTTTTTATGTTTTATTTATTTTGATAACACTAACATGAACATGAACAAAACTAGACGCTGGCAGAGATGCGGACAATTGTTAATGTTTTTAAGGGTTCAAAAATTGTATAAGGTAAGAGTCGGATCCTACAGCAACAGCATAACGTGAATAATCAATATAATGCTGAACATGTTAAAAATATTTTATTATTCCATAAATGCTTGCTTTTATGTTGCGGCAGTGATAATGACTCTAATGATAGGCGATAGTACTTGAATACTTTATTTGATTCCTTGTACATTAGTCAAGTGCCATTGTTAATCTAATTGTTCAGCAATTATAGCTACTTAAAATACTAAGTTTATTGATAAAAAGTTTAAGATCACATTTAGTTAATATTCTAAAATATTAGAAACTGTCTTATTTTACATCCCGATGAAGTAGTTATATGTTCAGACATTATGTAGTTATATATCCTGATCTTGTAGTAAATGTAGTTGAATACAAGTAGTTGTGACACTCTCACGCAGTCCCCTAATTGACATGTTTAAACTTCACTCGAACTAGGAACCTTACCAGCTGCTAAAAATTTAGAAACAAAATACACAAGTCCTATCGATGGGATTTCTTTAGTTAAATTTGGTTATGGTATTCCTCAGTTATTCTTCTTCTCCTTCTGTACCGACAGCGGCTCATCATCATCACTAGACATACTCCTTTCTGCACATAACAGGTCATAATCATCTTCTTCTTTAACACTACCATCATCTTTAGATATATTAGATGTATGTTCAATCTCAGTTTCTTCTTTAACGAGAATACTTGATGGTAAGCCCACTGTCTGAACGTCGCCCAACCAGAAGACGGGCCTGCAACGCACCTTTGCGGGCAAGCGCTTGGGCGATCCGTCAACGAGAGCGTAGTTTCCGACAGTTCACTCACTGTCGCGGTGTATGCAAACTGCAGGCTGTTTTGTGGGACTCAGATGTCAGTTCAGAGGCACTATCAGCACCAGAGGCGGGTGAGATCGATAGTGAAACTAGCTCCATCAGCAGGCACATCGCTGATGACCTTGATAGAACGAGAAAATCCCATTCCATACGTACATTTGTAGATAACAAGACAATATCAGTCACTACTACGAGTCGACGGCCCATAGACACAATAAAGTCATAAATTTGTCTGAATGTAGGTGCTGAAATATACTTTATTATAATGTCTCGTTAAGAGTCGAAGTGGTCAGGATAGTTTTTGGGTTCAGTGGTATTACTGTGCTGTAATATACAAATTCGATATTAAATCGCACTGAAGCGAGGCACCACTTGGTACTTCGGACCACAGCCTCGTTCGGGCGCAAGTGACTCTCACGCGGCCTGAACCACCGCGGCCACCTCAATGGCGGCATGTCTGGCACTACAAGTCGGCAGACTGGGATGGACTGCGAGAATTCTTCGCGTCGTACCCGTGGAGGGAATAAATGAGCTTTACATATTACTGTACTACTAATTTTCAAAATTAACTTAAGAAAATTAGTAAACTTACAATAAGCCATTGATCAAAATACACTTTAAAAAAATTACGTATGTTTAGGAAGCATGTTTTTGAAACTTCAATCTCGCTAGTAACCCTTAATGATGTTAATGCGTGGTCAACATAAGTCTCTTGCTTGCTCGCACAAAATAAATTGTAAACAAAACAAATTTATAAAAGAAAAATAAACTAGTTCTAATGTAGTTCGCTGAGTTTCTTGCTGGTATCTTCTCAGTAGAACTGTTTTTATTTAAAAACCCTTTCTTGTAATAGTGAGTGTTTTATATCAATAGAAGGGTATTTTTATACCGTTTTTAATTTTAATTTTAATAAAAACATTCTCATATCATAATTTTTTTTTTAAGAAAGAATGGAATAGTGCCAATATTGAGTATACGTGCGTAAAATCCCCACGGATACTCTGTATTTTTATTTCTCGTATTAAAATTATGATTACGATGAATTGTATATTAATTTAATTTTAGTAAAAGTATGATACATTGAAAGATTTCATCTGCAAAGGTTGCTTCTCTCTCGTTCTCATCTGTTGCTTTATCAGTTATTATATATATTTCATTTTGTAAATTGAAGTTTGATTACCCAGCGTGGAACTCAGCGGTCGAAAAAGACCAAGCTTTTAGACTTTCCACTGACAGCACATAAACCCTCCAGTGAGCACTGGCTACCCTACTCACTGCCTGGGACACAACACGAGGTTATTATGGCCCGGTATTCTGTAGGGCGGAGGTACTTCCCCAGTCGGATTGCTCAATTAGACGGAAATTCCGTCGTGTCCCTATTTGTACGTACATACATACATACATAGAATTACGCCCACATTGGGTGAGGGGGTGAGCGTATTGCCGTATTCCAAGCACTATTGTTGACTCGAGCCATGCATCTGTGGCTGAGTATAAATACAGCTGCTGATAGAACTACTCTATGTAAGTAAACTTAATATTAAATTTTAAAATATCTCCAGTTAAATATTTTATATTACACAATTTGAAATTACAATTTCAAAATACGAATCTTTTCGCGAATTTAAATTTTAAAATTAAAAATCGAACGACTCCAATCTCATCGGAGATTATGAATTTGTGCCGTTTGGAGTCGAGACTTTGGGGTCATGGGGTCCGAGCGCTCGCAACCTCTTCCGTGAGATTGCGAAGCGAATGGTCGACGCTTCTCGTGACCAGAAGGCTGGCCTCTTTTTAGGACAGAGAATAAGCATTGCCATACAACGTGGCGATAGAAGTCGATATTTTTTACCAGCTAATTCCAATACTGAAAATAAAAATATAAAAATTATTCAACATTTTTTTACCCCCGTCGTCCATTGTGGTGGTGGTCATATTTTGGTCTAATTAAAATCGCATGCCGTCTTGGTCCCAAATATCGGTGTGTAAGATGGCCTGTACAAGGCGACTAAGGGATAGAGTTGTTTAACATCAGACAGACATATACAGCCCAGACTCAGCCTCAGATGCATGGCTCGAGTCAACAATAGTGCCCGGAATATGGCAATAGGCTCACCAGGGGGTGTAATAGGGATTACGTGGGACTACGAGTTTATCAGTGTGTTCGACATATTTTTTAAACCATTTAGGTGGCAGAAAAGCACGTGGCCCACCTGATGAGAAGTGGTTACCGTAGCTTAAACTTCATTGAATCTACCTATCTTACATATGCCTATTAGCTATACTTGAGTAATCATTTGCTTAGTACTGAATCTTTATTTCAACCACAGCACAATAAATAATGGAATGTTACTAAGATTAATTCTATAAAGGCTTAATGAAGACTTCACATAACTACCAATCTTTAGGTATTTACACAATACACAAACAATTACTTATCACAAGATATTAAGTAACATTTTTAGGACGCCCGTCAAACAAACGCTTTTCTTAAGCAAAGCAGCGCCTAATTTCAATATCCGAACGGAACGTGGACTGTTCGGAAACTCTCCTCGGGGAATAAATTACTCCGTCTATTCAATATTTCATCAGGCCGAGAGGCCGACTCTGAATATTCGGTAGATATTACTAGACTACGACTAGGAGGTAGGACACGGCGGTATTTCCCCCGAATTTAAAAGACCGACTGGGGAAGTACCTTCGCCCTGCAGAATACTGCGGTTATAATAACTTCGTGTTGTCTTCTCAGCGGTGAGTAGGGTAGCCAGAGCTCACTGGGGAATTTGTGCTGTTTTGAGTCATTGGAAGCCACCAGAAATCTGATTATAGGGACCCTCGCCACTGGTATCGGGGTTTGGAGGTCTAACGACAGTTGCTTAAGCAGTATCAACCAAAGCCAAATTCTCGGTTCGTTTAGATGATGATCACTGTTAGCTAACCTAGCGGTTTGCCTGCTATTGACTTAACAAGAACGACTTCAGTAACTTCACTAAAACCGACAACTCCAACTGTGTCAATTGAACAGCAGTTTTCCAACACAGAAGAATTAATATCGCACGATCCCGCCGATTATTTTCACGAAAAGTTTGTTGAAATAAATCGCGAAATTTTAATTCGAAACGGAATAAAGCCTCTTTTATCGAAATATGACTGTGTCTTACTTTGTATTGTTTCTGTAATCATTTATACTGTACAGTATACACGGTACGGTAACGTCGAGACCGTAAACTGTAACGTGAACTAATCTCACGGTAGAGATGGCTGGACATGTCAAAAATACGTAAACAGATGCATGGCTCGAGTCAACAATAGTGCCCGGAAAACGGCAATAGGCTCACCCCCTATTATGTGGGACCGAATACAATGATTGGTGAAATGTGCCTAACCCTCTCGGGATAAATGTATATGGCTTCTATGGCCGACTGTAGTTTGACCTCCCAACAGTCCCGGACCAGGATGCATTATCTTTATTTTTTACTTACAAGATAATTCTTATATAGAACTAATTAAGTTAACCAACTGAACAATACTAACGAACGTGTTGACGTGAAATATGTGATATGGCTAGAACTATATTTTTATATTGTATATAGCCTATACTATGTAAATATAGCATATATATAAATATATATTTTATATTTTTTTTTTTATTATTTATTTATATATTTTATTTTATATTTATATATATATAATATAAATATAAAATATATATTTTAAATGGATTTTATATTATATATAGTATATATATATATATGTAATAGATGTTATTACAAAAAATGGTATATATATATATAATCTTATATAATCATAATCATATATAGTATATATATATATTATATTACACAAGTAACAAATAAAAATTATACCAATAGTGTAAATATTATATTAATAAACTGCATATATATATTGCACGCTTGGTTGGGTGTTGACAGCATCCGCTACGTCACGTTGAGTTAGCTCCCGCATTTCGATTATTGACAAAATACGCTTCTAATAAGTCAATTTTTTCACGATTAGAAGACAAAAAGTTGCCTACTAAGAGTGGTTATTTAAATATAACATGTCTACACCTTAACATCAGATCAATGATAAAAAATTTCACTAAGCTGCTACAACTGATCAACAATTGCGTAATTCCTATAGATATTATAGTGTTAACAGAGGCGGGTATCTCGGAATGCCTTTATGAGAAATACGAGATAAGTAAGGGTAATGTGCGTGTGTTCAATCTGCTGAACATTATTGCCAAATCTTTTCAAGTTCTTTATGTTTTTCACCGTGTTATTAACGAAATTCCAAAAATTAATCATCCAAGAAATTTATCCATTTTTTTCGATTATTTAGTTCCCATGCTCTGATCGCTGAGCCTCACCTGAAATCATCCAAATCTTCCTATATATATAAATGTCCGTCTTACGGCGACGACGATGTGAGCCATCTAACGTCCAAACTGTTGAATGAAATTTTAATGCATTTAGTATGCTACCTATTCAAATCTATATATACATACCTATTAGAGACGTACACAACATTCGCATGCATTAAAATAATAATTGGATGAATTTATTTAGACAAAAGAGTGAAACTAATAAGGCGAAGTCCAATTGACGTGTCCTATATAAAAAAAGAAACAGTTAGTATTTAGACAAATAATAATTTGATTATTATATATATATAAATATATTTTAGTTTATTTTGGCCATATTGTTGACAGCGTTTGCATTGAGGTATTGTTCTTTTGCGCTTGGGGTCTTCAATTTGTATTGATGTATGGTAAATGTATTTTAAACTTTTTACAGCATTATTGTTAGGGCCGGGTTCAAGGTTAACAAACCACGTAGATAGTTATTCTCTGACCTAAAAAGAGGCCAGCCTTCTGGTCACGAGAAGCGTCGACCATACGCTTCGCAATCTCACGGAAGAGGTTGCTAGCGCTCGGACCCCATGACCCCAAAGTCTCGACTCCAAACGGCACAAATTCATAATCTCCGATGAGATTGGAGTATTTGCGCCGCTTGAGAGCCTCTGCAGAAGCATCCTGACATACTACTCTCGCTTCATTCACTCTCATTACATTCTTCATGCATGGTCGTCGATTTAGAGTACTCCTGACCTGCCCCTTTTCTAAAACTTCCCCGATTTGGTCCAGGTATGTGCGCCTAGGTCTTCCCCTTCCGACGGTTGTCGTTGAGTTACTCATTGTTGAGTTCATGCAACTCAATAACAACAATAATTTAACCCTCGCGACCTCCTTACACTTGTACCACACATCCAAAACCGGCTAGTACGCGTACCATACACGAAACACACCTGCTTTTTGCACAACACATCGTTCCACTTAAGTGACAATCCCACGTAATAGACGATGAGCCTATTGCCGTATTTCGGGCACTATTGTTGAGTCGAGCCATGCATCTGAGGCTGAGTCTGGGCTGTATATATCAAAAACAGCCCTATCCCTTGGTCGCCTTGTACGACACCACATCGGAAGAGATAGGGCTGGCTATGTTCTTGAGGAAAGTTTTCGTGCAAAAGCCGGGGTGTGCGTGTTTGTTAGGGCGGATGTTTGCTGTCGCCGTTTGCGCTGCCTAGAGGACCCATCCTTCTCCATCCTTTGGGTACACGTAGACCATGGCCCTACGAGTCAGATCTATGTGTGCCTCTACCGTTCCAAGATATTTGTGTACACTTACGAGAGTAGAATTTTACCTAGTTTCACTTGCTATACACTTCTTGACGTGAGTTTCCTTTACAAGATATAATATTACTACATATATATAAATATTAAGTTGACTCGCTATAAAACATATTATAGAACAATGTAAAATTATGTGGTTTTGTTACGCTATTTATAACACGGCTGTACTGATTTGACTGAAAATTGGTGTGGATATAGCTTAGAACCAGGAAACGGACATAATATACTTTCACCTTGTTCGATCGCGTTCTTGTGTGACGTAATATAATACACATATCAAAGAGAATACAAGTCACAATAAAATGTGGGTATAACTGCTAAAATTGATTTTATAGCAACAAAATATTTGGCGGCACCCACACGTAAGGCCTTAGTCAGACTCAAAGCAGACGTGTTCATAAAAAACATCAACAATAAAACTATTAGTTAAAATTAAAACCCACATCACTTTGACACTAGACGTTCATTAAAATACTTCTTTGTTGCCGAGAATATGTCTCGGATATTTTAAGTATAACATAAAATATCATGGATGCTGTTTTATATACCTACTATGGTTGCACTTACTAGCAGGTAAATAAAGTAGGTGGTAGTCTAATTTGGTTGACTAGCATAGTAAGTACATCATTACAGCAAAACGATTTTTTTATACCACTTAGGTGGCACACGTCTCGTTCAAGTCCTATATTATGAATCGTACGCAGAGGGTAGCCATGAATGGTTTTGAGTCCGATATTGTTTCCATAACGTCAGGCGTGCCTCAGGGCTCCATCCTGGGCCCATTACTGTTTAATCTGTTTATAAATGATGTAGGTCATTGTTTCAAATTTTGTAATACTCGTAATACGAAGAGACCGGGATATATGTAGACCCCAAGTCACGAGAGATACGGAGCAGTGAGAAGGTTTGATTTATAATCAATCTTCTCTCTACAATGATCTGTTCAAGATCAAGTTTTTTTTATCTAAATGTATAGAAAAAGTTAGCATACTTTGAAAGAAAACCACATTTAAGCGGATTCTATCGTAATTTAATTCGTATTATTCACATTTAGTCCGACGTCACCACGCGACCGTGGCTGCTGAAAAGTAGCCGAAACGTCGGGATAAATCTAAATAATACCAAATAAATGGCGACAGAATGCGTTAAATTAAAAAGTACATTGAACTCTTTCTTTAATAAATAATTCAAATTTGCATGTTGAATGAAATATAGGTAAATACCTTTTTATTTCTGCTTCATCGAAGTGCTTAAATTATTACGTTTAGATAAAACTCTTATGGTTTTCTTTCAATGAACTCGGAAATTTTCTAAATACGTACTGATCGGGATCGAACCCGCGACTCCTGCATACTACACCACAGAGGCTGTCTAAGTTGAAGGAATATATTGTGTATTAATTTCTTTTGCAGATTGTCTGAAAGAAATTGTATAGAGATTGTTACTAAATTGATTGAGTTAAAATTAATTGATGTCATATTCGTTGAAAAGATAATACAGAGGAAGAAACAAATACAGGTTTGCATAAGAAACACATACACCTCAATTTTAAAGAATGAGATAAGGTGCAATGTAGTAGGCAATGTTTTATTATTCCTACTGAGCACATTAAAGAAACCTGCAAGTAAATACAGTCTAACAACAGAACTTCGATATTGCCAATTGTCAAAAGTCAGATGGCAGTTGTTTCACAGAAAATATCCAATACAAAATACACTTCTTCTTCACTTCACAAAAATAAATACACTTCTATTCTCACTTATACTTTATTTTTAACATTAGGTACCTAATATTTGGGGTTAAATATGGACAATGAAAAAATTACCAATGTATTGAAATCCATGTTTTACCCGTGGGGGATGAACGTACACAACGTTTATGGGTTGATCATGGCCGGGGGTAGAGATTGTGGGGGCTGAACGTGGACTAAACGGTCCACCCGCATCTTAGTTAGACTAGAAGCCGACCCTCGACCCCCCAGTGTTTGACAAAGGTTCCATAAAACTCACGCCTATATCCCCGAAAGGGTAGGCAGAGGTGCTAGCAACTTTATGTTATATATACAAAATTTCGCCAGTTTATATTTAGGTCCCAATGTAATAGGTGGCGAGACTATTGTACAGTAAAATAATATAAAATGGTTTCTCCATTCTCCGCCTCAATGGAATTTAGAATGTGAATACTTAGATATTATTTTTGTAAATACATGCAATATATTATACATAGAAACACCAGTGCAAATGTACTTATTCATGCATGCAAATATTTGCACTGAGCGGGAATATCAAGGTGTTGTGAAAAGTTATTCAGTGGAGAGATTGTTCTGTTAGACGAATGTGTTAATATCATATATTATCGTAGATACAAGACAAGTTGTCGGAACTACCTATCCTGCACCGAGCAAGGGAAGTTCTGACACTGATATTACATTTGCTACGATGATGACATGCGCCTTTCGCTTTATCATACCATGACACCCGATTCTAGAGAGTAGGAACATTCATAAGCTTTTAATTCAGATTCAGAGCGTGAATGGTTTTATTAAAAATTTATATTGTATCTTTACCATCACAGATTGTTCAATCGAAATTAGTTAGTTAGTTACTAATTTAGTTTAGTTAGTTAGTTTTACCAATTAATTTCGTTTGAAATTTAACACAAGGTTATTATAGCCGCGGTATTCTGTAGCATACCACTAGGCTACCACGGTTGATCTATATGGTTGGTATATAAAATTAATATACAAATAGGGTCGGCAGCGCGAGTGTGACTCCTCTGCACTGGTATTGCACAAGTCCATATGCCCGGTCACCAATTTTTATCAGGTGGGCCGTGTGCCTGTATACCACCTAAGTGGTATTAAAAAGTATATTGTTTATATTTACCTACCTACCTAACCAAACGGGGTATAGCTTAGTAAGCTAGTTATTTCCGGGGACGAGTTGGGGACTCTGTAGTCCCCACACCCGAGAAGAGGGGAGGCTGAGTCTGGGCTGTATATATCTATCTGATGTTAAACCGCCCTTATTTTAGTATTTTTATGTTACTTATAAGTGTTCTGTGCTCAACAGTCACAAAGGATCCTTGTTATATTCAAAGATTAAGCGCTATTATCAGTATTTACTAATATTTACGTTATCGCGACAAAAGGCCGACAGTGGATGTGGAGGAGCGGTTTGAAAAATTGAATTTTCAAAATCAAATCTTTTTAAAACTGATAGTTGTAATAAAATTTCACTATAATAGTTAATATAAACAGTAGACTGGTGAAAATAAGGCGTGACTATATGTTTATACAATAAGTTAATATCTAGTTACTATATTATTTTTAATTATTTCCCTAGTTGCGTCATTTTATCCGCATTCCGCATCCAGTGTGTCCCAGCCAACTTTTAAGGTCGTCCGTCCATCTAGGTAGGGGGCGTCCTACCTTCCTACCTTGCATAAATATTTTGTTTGTTTTCCTTTTTTAAAATTAATGGCCATTCTTATTGACATAAGTGAGTTCACTCGTCTAAAGGGTCATTAAACTACTGACCTGAACCCACACCTAACACAACACAAACAAATTTAGCTATACTGTAGCAACTAAAGGTTATTTTTTTTATACCACTTAGGTGGCAGCACCTTATGGAAAGTGGTTACCGTGGCTTATGGACGTTTGTAACACAAATTTACAGAACAATCGTGCACTATACCGAATTAATAAAATAAGTAGATACCTAATCAATTTCGAAGTCAGTAGCTTAGTGTTTAAGGAATCGGCCTTGCAATTGAAAGGTCCCGGCTTCAAATCCTGGCCATTACACTACCGGTGTGAACTCACTCCTAACACATACAATTAAGGCAATATAGAATACAATAATTTAATTTTCAGTATGGCAACCAGTTCACAGAACTATGGAACAGGAACGATCTATTTGGATATATAGCTCGCGAAGTATTGCAGTGTACTTGCGTCATACAGACATACGTCAAGGATGTCACGAATCATCAGAACATCGCGAGACAAGAGCTGCCGCCGCGTTTGTAAAGTAATGTGGAAAAGTACAAGTGAGTTATCAATATGTGTAACAACAAATTCCACCAAGTGCCATCAATCTACAGTAGGTATAAATAGTAAGAATTTGGGTCTTAAGTCAAGTTTAGTTAGGTAGGTACTTACATCACTAGGGTATATAACTATAAGCACAAATAAGTATTGGAATCTGGGAGCCTAATTTATAGTTGGAAGACCATAAATCCCTGGTAGAATTTCGTATTTCTTGAGATTGCATCTGACCATTATTTGTGTTACGTTCTGATACCATATTAATAAAGATTCTATATGATGTCACATGTCCCACTTTTCACACACACACACCGTTAATTTTCATACAGGATAGATACTGCCCCGGCTGTCGGACAGACTTCCATTTGATCAGTTCGCCGCCAACGCTCACGGTGGTGTCTCGCTCGCTCTTTCTTTCTCTTACTTTACCTCGCCCTCCGCCTTGCCGCGCGCACCTAGGACGCGGTACAGTGATCGTGGTCGGTCTGTAACAATATTTTTGCCCCACAGGAAATTCATAGGAATATAAACCGCCAGAAAAAATAGTCACGCAATGAAAATTCGCCGCATGGTTCTTTTTGTCGATAGAAATCATATTTTTAATAAAATTCCGCGAAAAATCTTAAATGTGATGATCTTGAAATATCACAATGAATCAATGATAATGACACTATTTTTCTAGCAATTTAACGGATAAGTGGTATAAAAAATTAAAAAAAGGAAAATCTGGATTGCATTTTATCGTTTGTTAACATTTTTTTAATGGAGAGGCCCTACAATTCAATACTTATTAATCTTGTGAAATATCTACAAACTTATATCATATCTAGAGTAATATGTCAGGATCGTAGCAAATGGAGATCCGTGATCTCTGCCTACCCCTATGGGAGACAGGCGTGATTTTATGTATGTATGTTATATCATATCTTACTATCTATTTATATGGTCCATTAACAATTACGTGTTGAATGAAAATACAAATAAACTTTCCTCAACAATTTCAAGTTAAAGGACGAAGGACTTAAACTACATTATTAAGTCTTCTAACGATACCTTATTTGTCCAGTTCTAATAAGTAACAGAGGAGCTATGAGGGAACAGATGAACTTACATACATACATAATATCGCCTGTCAAACCATAAAGTTTATAATTAAATAGATATGTCTTATATTAATACTATTTTCGATTTATCATTTTTATATTTTATTCCAAAAGCAGAACAATATAAATGGTCACATTATCATCTCGGCGTTGTGTCTTTTTCTCCTCTGCTTCGGTCCGTGCCTAAAGCTTAGACCTTCAGAATTTATTGTCTGGGGAAATATTCTTTTATAAAAAAAGGCTTTAAAATGAACACACATTTCAGTAACAATACTTTAATTCGTTTTAAGATTTATTTAAAATAACCGTTACTAGTTGAATAACGTTATTTATCATTTTCGTGGACTCTAAACTCTGCCTCTGGTATTGCAATTCCTCTGAGCCGGTGGAGCACTATTGTTTATATTTTTATATAGATGTTTTTGATACTAATAAAGAGAAATAATAATAATAATTTATCTGTACTTACCTACCGACAAATCTCAGCTAACCCCTTGTTATCACCTAAGTATAAAACACGTATTTGACAATTTGCAATATTTCACAGGCTACAGTGTGAACGCAAATGTGTTTTATACTTGTTTACAACTTGTTGGCTGTACATACTTTGTGAACGAAAAAGTATCTGAGGAAAATATCTATAACTACACATCAGACGAATCATCAAGAGATGGAAGTCAATGTTATCTCAACAAAGGAATAACAACACCGAGAAAACAAATGATCTGCCCTAATCAAAATGAAACTTGCAACCTAGATGAAGACAACGTTCCATTAGCCAGTCTTGCAAGTTTCATCAAACACTAATTGAAAGGATTGTTTTTTTTTAACTAATGCTCGTAGTTCACTGGTGCAACTTGCAAACCTCCTCTTACGAACTCTTTTCTTATTTGTTGCTGGTAAAAAAACCAAAATACGGACTACCCCTCAAAGGACTTAATAAGCTCTCGTCCGTTATATCCATTTAATACACAGTAATTTTGGCTTTTTACGTTGAGTGTACTCCGCTGAAATGTTCTGGATAATAGCAAAATGAGTTTTTGTACAGAATCTGTCGAGATTTTTAATCTTATAAAATGTATTTTATACAGTTTTTTGGCTCGTGTTTAGTTAACAATGTTTACGTCGAGGCAAGATTTTTTTTTGGAAAGTTGTGTACTAATACAATTGCAATTAAAAGCGGTTATATATTATTAAGTTATATGGTTTTTGTCACACTGAGGCAAGTTTTGACTGAGTGCTCATCCAATAGCTCTCAGGATTCTCCCGCACCTCCAGTTATCACGTAAGGTTCAAGGGGGACCGACGTACCCCGCTCCGCACGCACTGGAAACAGTTCTTGGTTTTGTTATAATTGGTTCCGCACCTGCTTCTATAGATAGTTTTAGTCACTCGACTGCTTCGTTCTGTTGCACCGTCGAACCACTTTTTATTATTTATTGACTGTTTCTGGACGTAAACAATAAACTAAAGAACGATTCCACAACGCTATCTGGACCCATGGTAAGCATAACTTAACTAGCTTGTGTTATGGAATCTAGAATGTGGATAAACATACTTAGATATATTTTTAGTAAATACATACATAGAAATACCCAGATTAATGATCGTTGACCCGCGCGATGACGTCACGCTGCGATCAGCCATTCCAAATAAGAAACCGAAAGTAGATGTAATCTGATATGTTATAGCACAGTTCTGTTATGTATGTACCTACTCGCTACCGAATTTTTAGAACGGAGCGCTTCACTATCGGAATTCCGAAACTTCGTAGGGTTTTTTTTTTATACAACTTTGGTGGCAGACAAGCACATGGCCCATCTGATGGATAGTGGTTACCATGACCTATGAACGTGTGTAACACCAGTGGAGTCACAGCCGTGCTGCCGACCCTGTAAGAACAGAGATTTTGTGCCGTCAGTGTAGAGGACAAATCAGGACAAGCCTTTGGTCATCCCACTGACAGCACAAAAACTCTCCAGTTGAGTTTTTGAATTAAGCATATTTTAACATTGGTTGATTATCGATATTTTTGATTTTGCGCTTGAGTTTCCAATAATCCTGCCTGTAGACCATTTTTTTCGTGCTGTAACTTAAACTAAATAAACCGTAAAATATTTTTAATGCGTTGACTCAGAAGTTTGATTTTTTCACAGTTACATTACGTTATAGATCGGAGTAGTATGAATTTCAATTTGATACCTTCACGTATTCCTGAGAAAAAGGTCTTGACAGACAGACGGACAACGGAGGGTCCAAATTCTTCTCTGCCGAAAACCACGTGGCTTCCGGCAGAGGAGAATTTTTTTCATCTCTATGTGAATTTTTACAAGCTCAAATCGTAATTTTGTCTGGCTTATTAATTTCGCCGCGGTATTATAACCGCGGTAGCCTAGTGGTATGACAACGTTCCACACAACAATATGTATGTATTTACAAAAAAAAAGTATCTATATAAGTATATTTATCCGCATTCTAGATTTCATAACAAGCTAGTCAAGCTATGCTTACCATGGGTCTAGATAGCGATGTACAGAATATTGTAGAATATTTAAAAACGGTTATTTATTTTACCGCATCGTCCATCAAACATGCTGATTTCATACTTCAAATTTCGATTGCTGTCTAATAGGTAAACATGTCCATGATTTAGTACGTCTAGATTCAACAAGCCAATAAAAGTTTCTACCCGCCAGTTAAATAGGTTAAAATTCATTTTACATTTGTATACTTAAGACGGTGTTTAAGCCCGTGTTAATTAAGCAATACCTTCAGAATACTTCGCAAATTACGAACCTACGTAACTTACTTAAGAGTCATCATGGTAATGTTCCTGTAAATTGGATATTCGACCGTTCGATAGGAGGGTGTTAGCAACACAATTACCTATATGATTTGTACATATTATATACAATTCAACGATATTTGGGAATGATTGCATATTGTGTTCACCCGACAGAGAAGAGATAAATATAACGTTACACCCCATATGACCGAGCCACCCCGTGTTATAGATGTGTTCGAAGTAGGTACAGGCGTGGCTAGTAGGGGTTGGTTCACGGAGTGACCCGTTCGTGTTATCTGCGTATAGTTTGAAACTTTTTATCAATAAACTTAGTATTGGTATGCAAGGTATATAACCAGGGTGGTAAATAATACAAAGAAATCAATGGCAAGTATCGTATATTCTTCAACTTGTTCGGTCTGGTTGTATCAAGGATTTAGGTATAGGTAGTATTAATGTTGGTTCAAAGAGGACCTATTGGCTAGGAAAGATCCAACAGGAAATGTTCACAGGAATTCAACGTAATATAGGCATATTTACAATAAAAGGCCCAAGTATTGTTTCGAAAGATAGAAAGCACCCAACTGACTGTAGAACCAACAAGCGTTCAAAAAGAAATTATCATTAAAAAAATCAAAACAAGTCCTACAATCATACTGCAACTACAAAACATCTGGCATAGCCGACATAAACGCAAATATGTTCCAATGCGCTGGATGCCATCAAAATTTATCAAAAAATGACCGATTAAAATGCACGCTATGTAGTAAATATTACGATCTACAATGCGCCAACGTCGTGGTTACAGCATTTAACGCTATGACTGCAAACCAAAAAAGTGTTTGGAAATGCCAAGGCTGCAAATGCAAAATGCCTAAAGGTAATAATACCAACACACCAATACGAGCACCGCAGCAAGACGCCACTGATATAAACGTTACAACGCGCCGTAAGCCAAACCCTAACGAATCGACTATCAGCGACTGCTATCCTTTAATATACTAGAATCGCATTCCTTGCCAAATGAGCCCACACTAATAAAAATAAATCGGTACTCTGAATCGACAACTGCCATTAATACAAAAGAATAATACTCCTTGTAATTAAAGAACATAGAACCACTCTTGGCTGGTTTCAAAATTCTGATATGTTTGCCATCTACTGCTCCAAACTCCAATGCAATTTGTGCTTTCATTATCCCATGAACTGTACATTGGATCGCACTTAACAAGTTATATACGAGAGTTATTGTATACTGTCGCTGTGGAATCTCTGTGTGAATGATGATTAATAAAACTTAGTGATAATATAATAGCTGGAATAAACTCGCTATCAGGATTAATAGTCGGTCGCGGTAGGCGATCGTTGACTAAAGTGTCGTCAGCTAGCGAGACTGGCTTCTGCTGTACTAGTTCTGCATTCACTTGAGGTACGGGCTCGCTGTCTGGGTTGACCTGCGGCCGGGGCTGTCGATAGTTCACTAAAGTGAATGGAATGGAATGTCAATCTCAAATCATACATTACTGGAATAAACTGTCTTTAAAATATTTCATTTTATTTACCTTTATTTTTCTGTTGAGCTTTCGTGACATTTGTTTATGTAATTATTGATTTTAGAATCAAACTCATAAAATAATATGAAACAAAATAATTTTAGTTAAACGTAGACGTAAGAATTATTAGTGTTTTTGCAGTATTATTACCTGTGCATTAGGTACTTTTTAATTAACGTACATCATGTAAAGTTACTGTTGTTTTGTGATTGTGATATTCGTCGCATGATTATTTTTTAAATGTTATTGTGAATATATTAATATTTTTTCAAAATAATATCTATGTTGATACTAGTAAATGTGTATAATTATCTTTTCTATAAATATTATTCCCGATTTTATTTAGTGTCAATTTTAAACTTTTCATGTGGAAATATATGGACCCTCCACACCTACCGGCGGGGGCGGTTATGTCGACCTCGAACCGTCTAAAACCGCATGCCCACCCCATTATACATAACTTTCTTATCTTTTTCTCTTGTATTAATATACACGACTTATTTATCTTTATTTTATTTATCTTTCTCTATAATGTCCGTGCGTCACTAGACAGTTACTTCCAAGTGCATGTTATATCTGCACGCCTAGTGTCGCACATAATGTAATGAAGTGACCTCCCTGCTGCGGTTTTCCCAAGCATCTACAATATGGGGTTCTTCAAGAGGGGCATCAGAAGGTTTCTTCATGGTCGGCAGCGCGAGTGTAACACCTCTGGTGTTGCATACGTCCATAGACCACGGTAACCACTTTCCATCAGGTGGGCCGTGTGCTTGTCTGCCATCTAAGTGGTATAAAAAAAAGAAGTAATTCTGTGAACATTATTGTGTATAGTATATTTTTTTTTATACAACTTAACACATAGCTTCATAAAGGGTTATGTGGTGTATTGAATAACTTATAAAGTAATACAGCCGATTTCAATCTGAATTAAGAAATTGAATTTGATAATCTCTCAACGCATAGATAAATACAATTTATGCACACTGAAGAACATTAGCGTTCGACATTGAGAGAGACTCAACTTCAAATTTTGAATTCGGAAATCGTTCAGAAATGTACTTTTTAATGTTTACGAGAATCAACGGAACAGAACATTTCATTGAAATCTGCTCGAAAAATCTTGTACTTAGGTAAAAGATATTATAGTAAATCAAGACAAAATTTAACGTCACATTTTTGTTTCATATATTGTCGGACTAGTGCAATAATAATGGCCTCTATAGATGCGCCTATAGAATTACAGAATACTGAATTTGTTAACTATCGGTCGCCGTTGAGTACTCGTTATGCTTCCAAGGAGATGCAATACAACTTCAGCGATCAAAAAAAGTTCTCAACCTGGAGGAAACTGTGGATTTATTTGGCGAAGGCTGAAAAGGTTAGTACTAATTATCTATCTAAATAAATAAAGTAACATCAGTTAGATAAATAACCGCTTATATACTTACTTAAAAATAAATAAATTTTGAGGTTAGGTATTCTGTGAACTACTGAGCAACTGGAACTGTTGAAGAGTACCTACTGTGTGTACTAGTGATTAAATTTAGACAGCCTCTGTGGCGTGGCGGTAGTGAACACGACTGCTACGCAGGAGCGCGGGTTCGATCCCCGCTCAGTGCAAATATTTGTATGCATCAGCTAAGATCAACTTCAGTTTTAAACAAAGCAATTGGTTTTCAAATCAGTTTCGGTTTTGTTGAGTCAATTTAAATAAACTGAAACACGTTGAAACTTTGAAAATTTTAACGACCTTTGTAGTTTAGTGGTAGGTAGAGAGTTCATGTTTAGGTATTTGTTGTGCACAAATTCGTTAAAGGTATTAAAATACAGGTAAAGGTATTGCAGTTATGATTATGATATTAATAAACACAACATGGAATCATAGTATTGAAAATAAGTCTGCCTATTCTACACGTGACGTAGGTATTTACAATACGTGTCCTGTCATCCGCTCCGAACATCAAATTATCATTGATCGTCTTAACTCTTTAGAGAGCCAATAATGGTATCATCAATACACACGTGTATCATATTATAACGTTTGTCAATACACTTGCGAATAGAATAATACCAAGTAATAATTTTATTTATTTTCATATTGAAATGTAAACATTAAAAATTATAAAGAACTTTATTGATATTCTTAACGCACAACGTCCCACGTAATATTGTTGACTCAAGCCATGCATCTGAGGCTGAATCTGGGCTGTATATATCTGTCTGATGTTAAACCGCCCTATCCCTTAATCGCCTTGTACGATACCGCATGGGAAGAGATGGGTTGGTCCAAATTCTACTGTGCCGGGAACCACGCAGCGTTACTAGGTTATCTTTCTTTTTTAAATTTGGCTTAGTCTACAATTTAGGGTGTGCGAGCAAGCAAGAGACGTATGTTGACCACGCATTTACATCATCAAGATACTCATCTACTTTATAGTAACCTTTATTCATTGAATTTTTTTCATAATGAAGGCCGATATTCTGACACATTGGGTCCAGCCAGCAGTGGACTGTGGTGCGCTAATTATTTTATAAAAAGCCGCTACAAGATTGTTTAGCTACCTTTAATTAAATACCTAATCTAATGGAGTATAGTATTCAAATCGATTAACATTGAAAAAAAAAAGGAATGCTCAAGACGCGAGTTGAACCCGCAACCAGTCCCTTACAGGAAGAATTTCTTATTAAATTCCATCAGACATCTTTCTAACAAAGAATGAATTATTGAAAATAGATAAAGTTATACAGAGGTAGGATACTTTTACAAGCTCAGTTAAAACATTACTAATCTAATAATTTCGATGTATAAAACCAAATCCTGAGTTGCGTCGCACTATTACCAAACTAGTGAAATAATTAAGTACGCAGGCAACGTAATTACACTCTAGGGCCGTTTCTATAGAAAATCATTACAATGGAAGTATGTGTTACCTCTCTGGTAGGGGGCCGGACCTGGCGGATGCCCAATATGGCTTCCGCCGGTGGCGGTCCACCGTGGATGCCATCATGCGCGTGAGGACTTTGGCGGAGGAGGCAGTTGCCCGGGATGAGGTGACGTTGGCGGTGTCCTTGGACATCTCCAACGCGTTCAACACCTTGCCCTGGAGGGTTTAACTTGACTTTTGTGAGACTTCCTTCTGCCCCCTAAACCCTTAAAGGAAAGCCCACATCTGAGATTTGTCCGTCAATAGCATCTGTAAGAGTTGCTGATGAGGTTGGGATCTTAAAGATCTTGAAACGGCCTCATATATTGAGACCCGCAACACCAATAAACTTTTAAAAATAAAACTTCACTAAAGAACGTATTTAGTACATAATATTTAATTACATGATTATTTTATTGAGAAACGAACTAAATGAACTTAATTAGATTTATCTATACTAATATTATAGAGAAATTTGTATTTTTGTATGTAACGAATAAACTCAAAAGTACTGGACCGATTTTAATAATTCTTTTTTCATTAGAAAGCTACATTGTTCGTGAGTAACATAGGCTACTTTTTATCCCGATATTCCCATGGGATCAGGATTTACGCGGGTGAAACCGCGGCGCGGTGATATATGTAAGCTTTGTATACTGTGTGTACGGAGCCTAATATACGAGAATGTGTACGACGCCTAACATGTATGACGTGACAGCTCCCCGGCGTCGTTCATTTGGTAGAATAAAACTGTCCGTACCGTTATTATCCTTATGTGATTTATTTTCTCATTATCTTATAAAAGTGTTAAGGAAATCATAGTAAATTTCATAAATTTGCTAATTTAACTAACTAATGTAATACAGTGTCGATCTACTAAAATATTGGAAGTAAAAACCTTTAATTGTCGATTTTTCTGTTTTAGGTAAGTAGATCACACCTCAATGTGTAATGTTAATATTTGATCTCTATTAATGTGAGTGTTTAATTTTATAATAACATTAAACTTTTCTGTTTTAGATAAATCAAAATTGTGTGTTATTTACTCCCATACCATCTTACATATATATTATATAACAACTTTGGCATAGAAAAGGGCAAGAAACGAAAATGCATATAGGTGGGTATTAATTTGGGGTGACCGGTAGCCGTTTGTCACCTTCTTGGGGAGACCGGGGTCCTACATACATGTAGTTACAATGTATGTGCCAGTTGTCAGTAATAACAATTATTCAACATAAACCATACCATACATACATATAATATAATACCATACATACATATAACCAAACATAAACATAAAACCTAAAATCAAAAAAATTTAACAACTACAAATGTTATGACAAATTACAAAATGTTAACAACACTTTAATTTCCTGTCTCATCACTTGTCTGTCAAAGGCAACAGTTTCTTGTCACCTTCAACTCCTCCTGAATGCAAGGTGTACAATAAATTTTTCAATTGGGTAATTTCCTGTAGTTGAAATAAATGATTTTACGATGTTATAAAAGACTACGGACGAAAACTTCTTTATTTTAAGTATAGAAATGTATGTCTTAGTTGTTTTGATGTCATCTGCCTGACGGAAACGTGGCTTATTGACAGTATTGAGGATAGTGAATTATTTGATAGTAGATATATTGTTTGGCGGCGTGACCGGGACTATGCACTAACGGATCAGATGTTAGGTGGAGGAGTGAGTACCTCCAACTTCCATTTGTCGATATCACGTAGCACACTCGCAGAACCACGGCTATAATAACCTCGTGTTGTGTTCCTGGCGGTGAGTAGGGTAGCCAGAGCTCACTGGAGAGTTTTTGTGCTGTCAGTGGGAAGACCAAAGCATTTTGTGTTCTAAGATATACCTGAATCGATTGTATTCAATTTTATAATCTTAATTTCATTCGTATGGAAAGCAGATTAATTATACACCTATAGCGATGAATAAACTATTAATTTCTAGAATATTTCCAGAATACAAACCGCGTGGTTACCGGCAGAGTAGAATTTGGGCAGAATTGAGGCCTAGGACTGTTTAGTCCAGACTGCGCCTCAGATGCATAATCGAGGCATCAATAGTCCCTGGAAAACGACAATAGGCTCACACCCTATTTCGCGAGACCGAAGACAATGATTGGCGATATGTGGATGTTAATTCACCTCTGCCTAACCCTCCGGGGGATAAAGACGACCGTCTGTACCATGGTGAGTGTTCTGATGAGCTCTTCCAAATAGTCCCACCCTCCCCTTTCCTACACAGGACAACACGTGCAGGTCTTAGATGTCACCCGCACACGGTGCAGAACATCCGATCAAGAACCAAGCGGTTCGGTGACTCATTCCTCTGTCAACAATAGTGCCCGGAAAACGGCAATAGGCTTACCTCCTATTACGTGGGACCGAATACAATGTTGGTGAAATGTGGGTGTTAATTCCGTTCCGGACTCGTGGTCACACCAGGTTATGACACCAGTGTGACTATCAGGATTTTTTTCTTGTTAGTCACACCGATCAATCTTAGTCAGAATCTTATCGATATGCGACTTCCAGTTGCAGAATTTGTCCATCGTAATGCCTAAGAACGTGCACTCATTGCAGTTACTGATGGGGTTGTAGTTGTGGGAAATTTTTAGGTCTGCTACTTTATTGTTGCAAGTTTGGAATTGCATCATATTAACAAATTGTTCCACATCAAAAGATCTTATATTTTTATTTATCTTTGTTGTATAGGATTATTTTCCTGTATATATTTTTATACACTTGTATATTTAATATTGTATATTTTGTACAAATTTAGGAATTTAGTTTCTGTCGGGTTTATCATACAGAGTTTCTTGCCTCATGGTCCCATGTAATGAAGACTAGCGGTAACAACTGCTAGTCAGGCACTTATATTATAGTTCCTATCACTACAAAATTATCTGGATAAACTTAATTACATTTTATTCTAACTCGGAATCAATTCTGGGACGACATGAAGAAAACGGGAAAATGGTATCATTAATAATAACTTTGCTTTTGGTCACTAGATGGTATTGACCGCTAAAGTTCTCCTATTCGTCGCTAGATGGCACAGACAGCCACCGTTCCCTTAATAGCACGAGCCAAAGTAACCCGTCAATGGAAAAATCCTTTGAGCTTAAATCTTTTTATACTGGTTTGTTTGGGTTGTATATATCTGTCTGATATTAAGTAGCGCTATCCCTTAGTCGCCTTGTACGACACCGCATGGGATGAGATGGGGTGGTACAAATTCTACTCTGCCGGCAACCATCAACAATATGATACTTATTGTAGCTGACATACTAATTACATTACAAAAGGTACGCTATCTAAGTACACACGTCTTGGCACTTGGTGGTCTAAATTAAACAGAAGAGGCAAGATGCATAAAGCAAGCTTGAGGTCTGCACTTCTTTCTCTATGTTCGCAGTAAAAAAAACAATACCAGGACCGTATCCGGAAAGTCGCTGGCAACCTTAGCTGGACGTCTGTGACTCGCGCTGCCGACCACGAAGAAACCTTCTGATGCCCCTCTTGAAGAACCCCATATTGTAGGTGCTTGGGAAAACTTGTTATGTTATGTTATGTCATTATACAACCAATCTAGTTTATCTTTTTATTTAATTTCTTAATGGTTTTAAGGTTCATGTTTATAATTCATTTTTCCACACTTGAACAGGCCTTTCTTTAAACTATGTTGTCTGTAAGTCAACTCAACTGTCTATTATCAGTAATTGGCAAGCATTTATGAAAATAATTATGATACTAGAATGAGGTAAAGGGGTTATATCAGGATCGTAGCAAGTAGAAACACATGGTCTCGTGAAAAATCTGTACCTCTTTTTGAATCATATCATTTACTATTTTGTATTGCTTCCACATATTATTAAAATATAATCTCACAATTGGCAAAGTAATTGTCTCAACAAGAAAACAATGTACTGAACTCTTTTCGGTATTGACATCGACGTTTCATTGCCGCTAACAGAATAGAATCTTAATTTCAAAGTACAAGTCAACTTTACGACACTTATATTATTAAAATTTCGAAAGCATTATGTTAAAGATAAAGGATAGATTTGTAATAAATATATAACGTCCTAAATATTTAAAGCATATATCCGTCTACTTACAGTTCTCTTATGTATTGGATATTCTAAGTCCACTTCCAAAATGAAACCATAATCAGCATCGTCAGGAACATGAAAGTTAGTATTAACATCAACCCATTCAAATTTTCCAGTAGGGAGACATTGAGACATAGCCCAACCGTAAAGGTTATTTGCATCCAGATACATTAGAAAAGAAGATGGTACAGAAGGCTTATATCTGAATGTGGGATTTTGTTAAGTTTGTCGTTTGGTGGTGAGTCAGAACGCATTGTTGTCGTAGGAGACACATGCAGCGAAGTCTTACATAATGAGGACTGAATGAAGGGAGGTGGAAGGGCCGGAGGGACTTTACCCGCCACTAATTTGAAAAGATTTTTCATTGAATATTCTACATTCTCATTTGTTTTGTAGATTTCTTCTCGCGTTAATACGCCTCATTACTCTCTTAAAAAGTTCAGACGCACCTGCTCGCCAATGAAACAAGCCCCAAGTTATAATTCTCGCTTCGTGGATAAACAAGCAGACGAGCTATTACGATCGCGGTCGCCCAGTGTCCTACCTCCTAGTAAAAGTAATCTCAAAATGATCTCAATAATAAGTTATTAAGAGCAAATCAAATTGTTTTGTTGATTTGAATTGTATTATTGTCCAAACTAAAGAAAAACTTTCCAGTGAGCTCCAGCTACCCTACTCACCACCGGGAACACAACATGAGGTTATTATAGCCGTGGCATTCTGTACTTCCCCAGTCGGACTGCTCAATTGTCCACTTTAGCATTTCGGCACATTCTGCAACTGTCTAAGCAAAATCGAGGGATGTAGCCACCGGCCGTCGAGCACGAGCCCCAGATATTTCATCTGGGGCTTGATGCCGATGAGATCTTATGCACACATTTTTGCAATAGATTAAGTTAATAACAATTGTAAATTTGACTGTCAGTCCATTAGTTATTTTTTTACTAAATGTCAGTAAGTTCTTGACATGACATTTTATTTCTCATTACATGGACATTGAAAGATTTATTTCTATTTCCTTATAAAATCTCCATAATTTTATCCATAGATACTTGTGGAGGATCATAAAAGAGAAACATTAAAATAACTAAGTGAGGGTATTTAAGTTTCAGAAACGCTGTTCTAATATATATAATACAATAATAAAGAAATTACATACTTTTTTCTGAAATTACGTAATTGTATACGGTCCCACGTTATAGGGGGTGAGCCTATTGCCGTATTCCGGGCACTATTAATGACTCGAGGCATGCATCTGAGGCTGAGTCTGGGCTGTAGGTATATATCCGTCTGATACTACAAATATAAACTAAGCGTGGTCCTTGACTACAATCTTTCTATGGGAGGCGTCGACAAAAAGGACCATGAGGATGTCCATTTCAGATATTTTTAGACATTCGATTAAATATATAGAAATTCAACTTCATAAAATTGGTGATTCGTTTGTAGGTGACTGTATAAAGAGAAGCATGGCCGATTGAGCACCAACAAACTACTGCAAGTAAGTAGTTAGTTAGCAACCAACCAACCAACCAATTATAAAAAAAATTACCACGGGGTGGGTGGTGATCATTCTGAACTTAATTAGATGCACAATCAGTATTTTTACTGAACGCTAAAATATTATCTTATTAGAACTGAAAATCTCAGGTGCAAGGAAACCACACTATTGAAGATAATCGAATCCACGACCTCTGAGGTAGCAGTTGATAGCTCTACCACCAAGAAACACAGGTAATTGTCGACACGAACCAATTTAATAAAAGAACGGTATCGATTAAAACAGCTACTTGTTCACTTGTACCAATTTAATACCGAAGTATAGACAAAGAATTTCCACTCTGCCTACCCACTCGTAAACTACGAAATGGTATATTTTCTTTTTCAATTTACAATTCAGAACATGTCTATAAATCAATCTCAATAACTGTAAAATATTGTAAAGGGCTCATATCAATTTACCAATTCTCGGGTATCTTAATAGAGACAAGAAATAAATAGGGAAGTCTTGAGGGCATAATGGAAGCTTAATTGACTGCATATTTATTGTTGGATGAAGAGCAGTTCTTACTTTTTATACTTATCTCTAGTTTTACTGGTCATCTCTTCCCATGGCCACCCCATCTCTTCCCATGCGGTGTCGTACAATGCAACGAAGGGATAGGGCTGTTTAACATCAGACAGATATATATAGCCCAGACCTCAGATGCATGGGTCGAGTCAACAATATAGTGCCCGGAATACGGCAATAGGCTCACCCTCTATTACGTGTGTCTGAATACAATTATTGATGAAATGTGGGTATTAATTCACCTCTGCCTAACCATCCATGGATAAAGGCGTGATTATATGTATGTATGTATGTATGGTTCCTTTCATGAACTTTCATAGCGTGATGTAGCTCGTATTATAATTCCTCTGTGCACTCCCGGATTTGCTAGAAGAGAACTCAATTTTGAGTTAAGTTCGCCTTTGTACATTACATCTATTATTCTGTATAAATGTAATTGTGTGTGTGTGTGATATAATGAAGTATAAATAAATATATATATATATATATCGCGTTATTTTTCACCTTGATGATAAAACCTAGGTGAAATAATACAATGTTATGTTGTATTTAGCAGGACCGTACGCTCAGGATATTTGTTAATATAATATTCGTATAGGTTACGGGATTGGATCTTACGTAAACCCTTGATAAGTAATAAACATACATATATATATATATATATAAATATCAATAACAATAGATAAATAAATACACATATAAATTAGTATAATGGAAAACATATCTAAAATGAAAATCTTATTTAATTATAATTGAAGAAATATAATTTGTGAAAGTGTGGTAGATGTATTAAAGTCAATAAGTATTCATCGTAGTGAACCAAGAAAACATATAGTACCAATGAATTTATATTGCTGTAAAATTATCCACAATAATAATGTTGGCAGAATATTGCCGGTTGTATATACTTATGTAAAAGTACCTAGGTATAAATAAGCATTGCATAATGTAAGATCTACCCAACGTAACTACTGTGGAGTGGCAATTCGTAGCCAATTTGTTTAATAATGCTCTTGTTTAATACCGAATTAAAAAATATGAAATTAATTAAAATTTGTAAATATCTTAGGTAAATTAAGGTATTACTTAATTATGCAATTGAAGAAATAATTTGTATTTAATTATTGGATTATACTCGTCCAAGACAATAATAAATTAATAATGCATATTATCATAATATACATATCATATACCTATACTTAATATGCTTCGAAAACACTTCAATCAGTTACTAGTAATACTGGAAGAAAACAAATATAGATTAGATGTAATAATTTTAAGTGAAATAAACATTAGAGAAGAAGAACTGCCATACTATCGAATCGCGGGATATAATACATACATAAGAACAAGAGAAACAAGAAGAGGAGGAGGGATCCAGCTTTAGATGCATTGCTCGAGTCAACTATAGTGCCCGGAAGACGGCAATAGGATCACCCCCTATTACGTGGGACTGAATTTAATGATTGGTGAAATGTGGATGTTAATTCACCTCTCCCCTCCGGAGATAAAGGCGTGATAATATGTATGTGTGTATGTATGTAAAGAGCTTTTTTGTTTGTTTGAACGCGCAGAACAAGTGTAAAACCTATTCTATCTATTCGTTCAGGATTTGTAAAGTGAAAAGCGTCTAATTTAGGTTGATATTTTGAACCTATAATCATAAAATTAGTTACAAAACATTTTACTTCATTCAAGTATCTCTTTACAAGAAAAGCCTCTAAAAATTTATTTCTTAGATGACAAACCTCAAAATATCGACTCGGCTCATGTGATCAATTACCAGCTCACGTGTTTCCCTCTTCCTACAGTCCCGGGTCCTTTAAGCGGGGCGTGAAAAAGCATATGATGCGACCGTCAAGCTGAGTGTCACCATTGTCACACGGTATGTGTAGGTAATGGTGACCCTCTTTTCCTCACGGACAAGACGCGCGCGCCCGAAGTCCGCATATATAAAAATGTTTAGGATTACCCGTAATGAAGGATTTAAGGCTTTGGAATTGAGGATGAGGTTCGGGATTTTATATGTGAAATTTTGTGAAAAATGCATCTGTTCGGTCGTTTATGAGTTAGATTTATTTTAATTTTTTAGGGCTTTAGACATATTTTGGTATCGTGAGGTTACTGCACACACGTACACACACTGGCGAGAAGCCTTATCAGTGTAATATTTGTAAGAAATATTACTATACTAAGAGTTATTTAAATCAGCATACTCGTACACACACTGGCGAGAAACCTTAAGAGTGTAATGTCAAGTCAGTCAGTTAGTGTGTAGCCAGGCGTGCTCGGGGCCAGGATGACTGGGGGTGGATTCGCAGGATGCGTGGTTACGTTGGTAAGTTTGGGTGTATGCTGGAACTATAGAATGTTGCTCCAAAACTTTCGAGTTAAGCTGGATACACATTGATATTCCGAGTGTTTAAAAATACATAAATAATTAATTGAATAGTATACCCTAAGCAAAATCTTCGGAAAACTTTTTCGCCTCTATTTGTCAACAGATTTCTGTTTCTTTTTGTTTAATGGCAATTGACGAGTTAACAATTTTAAAAAAGAATTAAAACTGAACTGAAGATCGCACCAAACTTGACATAGGTAAATTTAATCGATTGAAAGAAATAACATTGTCTAGCAGTAAGTTCCAATTGTGGACAACCCTGTTACTAAAGAAGTGATGTGTGACCAGTGTGTCAGCGGGGGTATTTTGATGTGTGTGTGTGTGTGTGTGTGTGTGTGTATGTGTTTGTGTGTGGTACTGCGGCGCTGAATATATACGGAATTTTTCATTAATGTCCATTTCGTTTCTTTTATTTTAGATGTTAAATCGTCATTTAAGCTGGTATTCTAGAACGATATTTAGCATGAATGTAATGTATCTATTCTAGAATTAAACTTGAGTGGAGATTTTAAGAACTCTCAAGTGATTTACGTTCGTAAAATCTCTCAATCAATCAATGTTATAATTTTGTGTATGGTTAATTTGAGAAAATATTCTCATAAGCCGTGTGAAGTTTAGTTAGGTTAAGTCATAACTTACTTATAAAGGATCAAATGCAATCAAAACCATTTATTGCTGACCAAAGACGATCCCGAGCCCGAAGAAATTTGGGCCGTGAGATCCCAGCTCCACAGGGAAATGGTGGCGGAATGGGAGCTCGAACTTGGGCGACCAGGCGCAGGGCGCGCCGTAGTAGCGGCGGTAAGACCCATCATGGGGGAGTGGCTAGAGAGGCCACACGGCAGCCTCTCGTTCCGTCTGACGCAGATGATCACCGAGCACGGGTGCTTCGGGAAGTATCTGTGTCGGATGGAGAAAGAGCCAACGTCCGAGTGCCGTCACTGCGACCCGAGCGAGGACTCAGGTCCGCACACGCTCACCGAGTGTCCGGCGTGGGAGACGCCGAGACGGGAGCTTGTGGCGTCGCGGCTTCGTACGCAGACATAAGGTAGCGGACTGTTATGGAGTCCCTTTCAATCGTCGTTTTAAAAAAAGAAAGTTAAGTTTAAAACCTATTTATTTAACTTTAAAATACAGACATGGAAAGGAGACGACACATATCTACGTGATTCTCACAAAAAGAAGTTCAGCACTAGTAATGTGAAAGATTTGAGAGACAAGGCACATTGGAACTGGTCAAGGTCTGCTTAGACATAGTAAATTTAATAATGTAGTTCTGACAAAAGTTCTCTCTGACACAGAATATTTTTTTCAATAAGCACTCACAGTGATACAGGATATGCGAGCTATTTCGACGGACATTTTGGGAAAGGGACATTATGGGAAGTTGACATTTTGGTACCAGGGGACATTTTGGGAAGTAGACAATTGGAGGTGTTGTTCTGTACGTATAAGTCATAAACGTTTGTAAATAGAAAGTCGCAAATCACTGTCAGCGCTCCTTCTCTTCTCTATCCTAGCATCAGTGCTGATAGAATCCAAAATTTACATTTTGAAGTCCGTCCACTCCATTATAATTTTGTTTCGTTACGTTTTACGGGAGCGTCCCCCGAAGATAAAGCCTGCAAAACTACCTAGTTTCATTTTGATGCAGTTTTCAGATATGGGTTCGGGTTTGATTGATTTATGATCTTAGATAAGTGTTACGGTGATAACTAACCAGGGTAAGCATTGCGCCAATGCATGATACCATTTTTCTACAAAACTACTAGACTTGTTTTGGCTTGAATAAAAGCTTCAAATTCTTTGAATACCAATTGAGAAAAACAATAACCGAGGAGGATAAGAAAGGAACGGGGACAGCGTCACGTAATAGGTCCAGCTTCCGGTGCGTTTATCAAAAAATTTATTTGGACATTCCTAGCGCTCCTCCGCTGCGCTTGCCCCGGCTGGATGTGTTACATCGGGTAAATTAAAAGTTAGTGTTTTCGGTTTAGTGGCAGTGAGTTGCGATATTGCGTTATATAACTTGTGTTTATCTTCATTTAGTTGTTTATATCATTCTATTAGTTTCATAAGCATCTACAGTAAGGCTCTTCTGGCATTTCAGTTAGGAGTTATAGATTAACAAATTGTTATAAAGTTGATTTTTAAAAGTGTTAGTAATTATACCGTATTCGTAATATAATTTGAATATTAAATAATGAATGAATTTTAAAAATGTACACATTCCATCAGTTTCCACGTGTCAAATCCTTACGAAACCATTGTTAGTCATGTAAGATTATTGTACGCGTGTCAATATTGCCAATATAGAATTGAGTCAATACGGATCGGAGTTAAGTCATCAGAAAGATTATATTCTACCCGAGATTAACCTCATGGCGATTACAATTATAAAACAGGTTGCCGCGTGATTTCCGGCAGAGTAGAATTAGGGCCTTTGAATAGCGATGGACAGCCACTGTACCAGGTACAATCCAAAGTGGGAATCACCCAACTTCTCCCTGATCCTTCACAAATATTTTTGCCTCCACACTCCAACAGCCCAACGTCTCCACTGCAAAAGGAACGTCCAGATACCGAGCCTGCAACGCCTCGTAATTGATCAGGTTCCCGTCAGTTGAAGCCTCGACATTAGTGGCCGGAAACTGGAACGTAGGACCGAGGCGGTTCGGAGCTCGGAACTTTCACATTTATAAACTAGTGGGATCGAAAACGGAGGCGACCCAGGCGTCCAAGGTCAATAAGCATTCTGAAATATTTTTTCCGATACTTACTTCTGCATTTAAATAATCTATTTTAAATTGAAAATAGAACATTTCGACACGAGCCTATCGTTTTTCTTTACTTTTTTCAAATAACTGTCAACGAAGCTTAACGGCCTGACTTTATAAGCGCCAGTTATGTTTTTATTAGTCGCGTAGTTTGTTTTTGTTATTCTAAATTTTAAGTAAGCCATTAGAAAACGACGAGATTTGATTGATTGATTGAGAAAGTTAAAGATTATCTAGACACAATGGACAAAGCTCAACCAGAGAATAAGTAATATAAAGAGTATGTTTCGAGTTTCATTGTGTAAAGTGAGTGAATTGTGTGTGTATAGTGTATTATTTTTTTAGAAGGTAATGCAACAATCATTAGTCGCTGTAAACTTAAGATTAAAAAAGAGGTCTGCAGGAATAGTCACTTATTCAAGTTTTCAAGGATGTCAGTAAGGCTTTTTTCAGACTGTATCCGTAACAAGTTTTGGGTATAAAATAAATAAACTCAAATTTCCTTTTATTGACATTAAGTCTTTCACCTATTATCGCCGGCATTTGAATGCAATTGAACTCATTCTAAACTAAACTTTACCCACCAGATATTAGTTTGAAATTTGTCTGCCTACAAGAATTAACTGTTGAATGGGCTATGGGGGGAGACTAACGGACGCCTGCCGTGACAATAAGTCTCAAAACTGTAAAAAGGCAGGCGGTGACTTGCCAACTCATTGCATGGGTCCCATTAAAATAGCCACATATAGGGTTGCCGAAGGTGAGGTTGACAGGCATATCCCTCGCACCCCGGCCGACCCAGGGTCATCTCTCATAATCTGGCCCTCTTCTCGAGTGTGGGGACTACAGAGTCCCCAACTCGTCCCTGGAAACAGGGAGGCGCGCCACCGCCGCGGCCAAACGTAACAAACAAACAAATCTCAAAAAAAAACCGATAATAAATAACTAGGAAACTCAAACTAAGGCAAACGTGCAACGATCACAGTGTTGCGGATGCTGCTCTTTTTATACCACTTAGGTGGCAGACAAGCACATGGCCCACCTGATGAAAATTGGTTACCGTGGCCTATGGACGTATGTAACACCAGAGGGAACGCACTCGCGCTGCCGACCCTGTAATCACAGAGTTTCTGTGCCGTCAGTGTAGACAAAGCAGGACATGCCTTTAGTTTTCTTGCTAAACTGAGAATTAAACGTACTGTCAGTGCAGTAACAAGGTTAACAAAACAGTATTTAATTGGATATGAACGGTTCTAAATCAGGCTAATGTCAGATGGGCAATGTCCTTGGTGCATTAGTGATGAACTGATGCATTAAATACAATGGCCATCTTTTCTCAGTTGGCGCATGGGAAGACCGCAGCAGGGAGTTCATTCCACAACTTGAGTGTGCGTGGGATGAAGTTTCTTTCATACCGCACAGTGCGTACCGTCTCAGGTTGCAATGTGTGGGGATGAACTCCCTGCCTACATACTACATACATTCTGAATTTATAGCTTATACAAAATGTAGCATATTGTACTTGCTTAATCATACCCAAGTGGGGTATGAAAAACTTGGGATCATAAAACAAGGAAACACTTGGTTCGAGGCGGAATTATTTTTTCTGTTTGTAAGTGACACGTGCCGCAGTCCAGGACGTGTTGTTCTGGATATGAAGGAAGAAGGATCTGGATATTTAGATGATAAATGTAGCACTATATTGCAAAGCACTATATACACTATTTACCTCATTAACTCTTCTAACAGGTCCAAATTGTAAAAATGATATTAAGAATGGAATGTTTAGTCAAAACAGTAGTTACGCTACACAACACTGAAAATAAAAATAAACAAAGCACGTACATATCTAATCTGACGTTCTGACAAGGGATTTCATTTTTTGATTGGTGCAATCAAGGCTACAGAAATTCATAGCCAATAACAAAAACAATTCTTTATGAAGCTTACATTTGTTTACACTTTAAGCATTAGGCGTTTGGACAGATTCTCATTCAATCAAATAACGATACAAACTATAAACAGTATGATAAAGACTGTATAGAAAGCTTCTATTTTTACATATAAGTTTTATTATTTCAGGCAATATAAAACACTAGTCTTGTTTCATACCTTGGTGTGTGGTTAGTCTATCATCTCTTCTGCTTTGTCCTCTACACTGACGGCACAGAGACTGTGCTTACAGGGTCGGCATCGCGGGTGTGGCTTCTCTGGTGTTACACACGTCCATAGGCCACGGTAACCACTTTCCATCAGGTGGGCCGTGCGCTTGTCTGCCACCTAAGTGGTATAAAAAAAAACACTCCAGTGATAACCAATGTTGTTCAGGAAGTGGTCTGCCGGTACGGCACAAGAACGTAAAGAGTAGAATAACACAAAATGAACACTAAAATCAGTACAAATCATTGAATGCAGCACAGTAGTTCACAATATATTATTATTATGGTTTAGCTAACGCTTAAACAACAGTTTGCAACAAAATGTCACTTGACTTGACAAGATGTCTGACAGTCTGTCGCCCCATTCACTCTATTTCCAGCTATCACTCTCCTTTCAACATCTTCTTCATGCTTTCCATCTCTCGTAAACAATGTTCCCAAATATATGAACTCATTCACTTGTTCCACTTTTCTCCGTCTATACAAATCCTACACTCTGTCACGCATTCATCTCTTTCAAAAACCATAACTTTTTAGACGTCTTAAAAATGCCGCAGTGTAGTTTTTTTTGAGCCGTTTTTCTCCACCAGCGCAGCGCCTTGGAAGCAGTGGCAAACTTAGTTTAAAGAGCATTATTATTAAGAAGAAATAATTATATTGCTCCAAAACGAAAAAAATATGTGGTGTCGCGAATGTTACCGACTTGCTTTGTTGGCTAATGTGGTAGGACAATGAATGAATGAATGAATGGATGAATGAATGGATGTATGAAGAGAACGAATGCCGTGTACTTTTGAATGAATGGATAGATGAAACTAGTAAGATTCGACACTTATTTCTATTGTTATTAAGTCTAAAGTCGGTTGGTAAGTTTTACACTTAGGTTCTCGTTCGTATCAAAAGAGGCTTCATTCTATCGTGTAGGCTTTAGTTGGCCACATACTTCATATAACTCGCTTAAAGTGGCTATATCGCGTCAGTAAAATACCGCTGAATTTTAATGTTTTTTTTTAGGGTTTTAATGGTGACACCAATATATTTCTGTAGAGAGCGGTAAATTACTGATTATTCGCCGCGGCTACGCCTTCAAAATACTGAGCTTATTCTTGCAATCCAAGGGTACATATCCAAGGGGTATCCAGTTAGCGTTTGGATGGGTTGTTTCCCACTGCTCGCCGATCCTTTAAATATCCTATAACGAAACGCACGTAACCCAATCAAAATTTTTGTAAAAGTTTAAATTTTTAATAAATATGAAAAAATTCATTAACCTTTATATTAACTACGAAATTCTCAGTAGGTTCTTGGAAAATTCTGGAAAGGTCGAGAGGAAAAAATATTCTAATAAAATATAACTACAGTTAGAGGGACTCTAGTATTATAAACCAACTTTCATTTTAGACATCACAGATCTTCTGTTTTAACAGAAATAAAACATTGTGACTATCTTAAATACCCATTCTCATAATCATAACATAACATAAACTCTTAAAGCCGTTCGGTGACTCTTTCCTCTGTCGCACCATTAAGGCCTGGAATTCATTACCAGCTCATGTGTTTCCTTCTTCCTACAGTCCCGGGACCTTAAAGCGGGGCGTGAAAAAGCATCTGATGAGGACGTCAAGCTGAGTGCCACCATTGTCACAGAGTATATGTAAGTAATGGTGATCAGGCAAGGGACGGCACAGAGGGTCTGTGCTTGCAGGGTTGGCGGCGCGAGTGTGGCTCCTCTGGTGTTACACACGTCTATAGGCCACGGTAACTACTTTCCATCAGGTGGGCCGTGTGCTTGTCTGCCACCAAGGTGGTATAAAAAAAAACTCTCGTGTGGAACATACAACTTTTCACCGTGACAGTGAGATTAGTGTAAGAATTTTTCTATTATGTGCACTTTAATGTACAATAATAGATAAAAGACTGTGATTCAAGGTGAATTCGAAGATACAATTTATTGCATTAACCTATCATTTTTAGTTTCCGAGATTTTTAACATTCTTTAAGTGACCCGGATTCATTGCTCTCGAGTGTATAATGAAATGAAACACACAGATAGACAGTACAACCCACTGATTTCATCGCTCACTATATATAAACCATGCAAGGCTATGTACACAAAGGTCGAGACATAGGAACCCCGCACCTCTCGTTTACAATAAGGAAGGCCTATTAAGTCTCCGTCTTGATCTTGGTTACATCTATGGTAGACGTTACGGGTAGTTGGAGCCCTAGAAACTCCAATAACTATTTTAATTGCAATGCTTTCATATCACCAGTAGTATTTTCAAATGTGTTCCATAGATCCGCCACCAATATTTGTGCTCTTTTATACAAGGCAACCTGAAAAAAAAAATTAAGTATGAGACAATAAACAGGAATTGAATATTTTGTAATAACTTACAATAATTTTGTATGTCAGAATTTTAATGAAGGTTACAAAGTGTATAAAAGAATACATATACATTTAACACACATTATATGTCAGTCCAGTAATAAAAACAAAACAATATTACAAAGCCAATCAGGAAAATTACATAACACGTTTCATATAACAACTACTAATTGAAATTACATCATATTGTATGAATTTTGCTTATTGCATCGTATATGCTCGCTGAAGTAAACGGTAGATTGGACTATCCCAAGTTTTACCATGGCACATACCAATGACTTTACGATGCTTTTCGAAATTATGTGTGTATTTTTCGCAAGTTTATAAGTGCCTGGTTAATGGCAATAGGCTCGCCAACTATTACATTGGGAACTAAACATTTTTTAATACCGGTTGGTTCAGGCCAAGACAGTACGGTTTAGAGTTGCCAGCACATTTTGTTTTAATGTACTAGTAGGAATTATAGTTCTCGGCATATATATTGATCCCAATCTCGTCACAACATGTACAATATGCACAGTACGTTTACGTTTTTTAGAGAATAGCATGAAGTTATTATTGCAGCCATTTTTTGTATACTGTTCTGTTGATTCCAAATATTTCCATTAGTTCGGAATACAGTATCATTATCAATAATGACCAAATTTTTATGGTTGAATCGCAGCTAAATTCAGTAAAAAAATAAATAAATTGGTATAATGAAGGTGACTTGTTTACATCTTGCCCTAGTAAAATTAATTTTATACTCGATTAAATAAACATAAGAACATACCGTACTGAATATTACAGAGAAATCAATAAAATATTGAAATACTTTTTTATAAATAAACAGGCAGGCAGACTGAACGTAACCCATTGTTTAGTTAAACTAGTGCGTTTGTACCCAACGATATTTATCCAGTATTTAACAGGTTATCGCTGAAACAACTGTACATAAATGTACATATTGTTTGGTGTTTTTATTTAATGCAAAATGTCTGGGATGTACAATCACCGCAAAACCATCAGGGCCTACAGTTGAACCGCTCAGTAATGCGTACAGCCATTAGGTATCGATTTAAACGCCATGGGTAATTTAGCGTTTCCTGTGATTGCATTACGTCAATTAGACTTCGCCTCGCCTGATAAGCTAAAGGCACAGTAACAGAAAAGAGGTTCACTATTACGTACATGTACGGTAAGCTTCAGAGAAAAGGAACCCCCGCGGCGATATTCTTTAAGTATTGAGGGGGTCTGTTTTCTCTGACGCTGTGTGTACCATGAAATTTTTGTATGTATTCCAAATGTCAACAATATTTATTTGACCGATATAGGAAGTAGGTAAATGCATTCCAAATGTGTTTAATAAACATGAACGTTCTTTCCATTTTATGTTGATTCAAGAAACACTATGTATTTTTTTTTACATAGTCTGTGATGGATGCAGCGCAACACGTATGCGCGATCAGCAAATGGATTTCGGCACTAAAAATAAAGTTGTTATTATTTTTTTAAATTTATTTTCGATCAGACCAATGCAAAGATCAATATTCATACATAAAAATATTATACGAAATATATACAAATACCGTCGTGTCCTACCTCCTAGAAAAAAATATATTGTTACGTGCACGGGGTACAATTAAATGCCGTTTACTCAACGAAGAGATTTATTCCATTACTTACACATACCGTGTGACAATGGTGACACTCAGCTTGACGGCCTCATCATATGCTTTTTCACGCCCCGCTTAAAGGACCCGGGACTGTAGGGAGAAGTTTACACTTTATTATTCACATTTGTTTGAAATCAAGTCCTTTTGTACCTATAGATAGATAGATAGATAGATAATTCTTTATTGTACACCAACAGATTTACAGTAGGACAAATAGGTGAAGAGGGCCAGATCGTGAGAGATGGCCCTGGGTCGGCCGGGGTCATTAATTATTGAAATGGTTGTGAATACATAATAACACAGATAGATTTTTTCAAGGAGGCAGGGCCTTCACCCAATGCTAAAACGAGACAAAAGTTTCACAACATTAGCGTATTTGTGTATGATAGAAAGAGATGAAAATAAATTGCTATGTTCAATTATATATTGTAAAATTAAATACATTTAAATAAATTTTAGAGTTTTATCACATTGTGAACTTTCAACACTGAAAATGTTTTAATGAGTAAAGAATGTCATGTCTTAAAATAATAAATTTAAGTACCTATATAATAGGCCTATAGTTCCTCAGAAGAAGAGAATATGAGGCTTAGGCAAAATACAATTTGTACTCAAACATTTTCAATAGCTAGTGCGAAACCTAATGAATTTTTATACCCATCACAGCCATATCATGATGTAAGTATTTTTTTAATTTATTTAAGTTGTACACTTTCTAAGTTATGCTTATTGTTGATACAATTAAGGGAGAATGGTTCTTCATTCTCTTAGGGATATTTGGTTTACTACAGTCAGTATCAGAAAGATCTTGACTAGCAAAGTTCTCAAAATGATCTTAATATCATGGTATTAACATTTAATACTTTGCTAGTCAAATTCGATCTAATAACAACTGTACCTACAAATAAAGTAGAGATTTTTTTGTTTCTTTTTTATATAATGGTTAACGCATTTATGAGACTATTCATGTTATCTTTACTGGATTTTCTCTCAGAGTTATTAATCAATAGCTAGTAAAGTCAACTTTCTGGGCATGACTGCCATCTGAGCTGGCAAGAGTAGAATATCAGGGCCCTTACCATAAGCGTTTAAAACTGCTATCATACTACAAACTGCAAATGCAACTTTGTAATCCTGTAAATTTATATAGTTCTCAATGGACTTATAAAATCACAAATATGTTATTTCTATTCTATTACAAATTATTTAAGATTCTAGTTGACTAGTATTTGACAAAATAATATCTATTAGAAGTAATTTATAAAAATATATATCAACATAAGGAAAATAACTAAATATGTTATACATCTCTGCCTTCCCCTTCGTGGATTTATGAATATATAGGCAAGACACCTAAATATACTTTCTTTTTACGTGCGATAAATATCCACGGATACCACTCCCACTGAAGCCGGTGGGACTGGTCCAAAGGCTGTCCATTGCCATCCAACGTGGCGACGCAGCAAGTGTTATGGCCACTTTTGCACCGGGAGCCGAGGGGCTTATTACTGCTGTAGTCTTTAGATTTACATATACAGTGGCGAGTTTCGAGCCCTGTTCGACACGAATATCGGCACAAAAAATCTGCATAAAAGGCTAAAAAATTTACCACATTTTTTATTTCATTAACTAAAAAGCATTTATTCGAAGGATGTGGATATCGTGCATGCATGCCAGAATCATTATTAGAAGGCGAATACCAACTAACAACAGCTCAAGCCAATCGAAGTCGCTGTGTTACCATATGCAGATGGGTGGTAGAGGCCGTCAATGGACAATTTAAAAGAGATTTTAAGCTTTTGCGTCAAGAATACTTCCATCGGTCTCGTCTCAGGTAGCAATGTGTGAGGATGAATTCCCTGCCTATGGCGAGAGGTGCGATGATAGAATGTAGCTGCTGGCATCATGGACATAATGGGAGTATGATTCTATGCGATACCTGTTATATTATAACACGTGTCTCCATATATCGTTCTTTTCACCGAAATCCAAACACAACCAAGCGGATTCTTCAGTGATAGTGACACAATAATAGGACGATGATCCGTTATAAAACTTTCTATGACTAAGGTGACGGATGATAGTTGCGTTTTGAGTATTGCATGGTCGTAGCATTTATCACCCCGTGTGATTAATGTGTGAGTTGGAACGAGTAGGCGTTAGAGGAATTACCCTAGACATTTTTAAAAGTTACCTTTGTAACCGTACCCAAAGGGTAAAAATAAATCAACACCTTAGTGACGAAGAATCTGTCTCCTACGGCGTCCCCCAGGGAAGTATCCTGGGGCCAATCCTGTTTCTAATCTACATAAACGACCTGTGCAATATGACCTATTACAGACACTAAGTAATATTATAATGGTGGCGCTCAGTTTGGCGGCCTCATCATAAGCTTTTTCGCGCCCCGCATAAACGACCCGGAACTATAGGAAGAAGGAAACACGTGAGTTGATAATGAATTCCAGATCTTGGTGGTGCGGCAAAGAAAAGAGTCTCCGAACCGGCCCCAGTCATCATCATCATCTTTATGGCCTTTCCCATGGCATCCGAGGCTAACGTGACTTCGAAGCTCATGGTTCGCCTCCTAGTTCTTCTTCCTGCACTTCACAATCTCAGCCTTGGCAACTGATGACAGTAGACGGCGTGGGTATTTAGTCGATTCGAGTCCGACATCACCACCTCCACCGGAATTTGTTCTGGACTCTCATAATTTTCATTAGAAAAGGAAGTTTCTTTCTTTCTTTTTTCTTTTTGGGGAGGGATGTAATGTAACGACGCGCTCTGCAAACGTCGTCACACCGGTTTTAATTCTATTTTTGAACGAAAAGTTTCAGTACCAGTAAATCAAATACCGGCATAGTAGGCGTCTCTTTCATGGACACAGATTCAGATGACAAGGTACACGCTTAATACAGGGCGGACCAAAAGTCCGGTAACATTTGAATCGAGCCCTGCTTCGAATTGCGGGGGATAGGGGGGAGCGGGGCGTTACTAAATTCGAGAGATAATGCAAATAAATATTATTAAGAATTTTACTCGGATTTTATTTGGGAAAATACATTTTGTGATCTGTGTCCAACGGTTAGGACTTCGAAAGTTGGAAATATAGATGGAGTGGGTCGGCACTTTGCATTTGTTTTATAATATTGGAAACCTCTTTATTATGGGTTTATCTTGTAGCCTGAATTTCACCAGGATTTAAAAATTAAAAACAAAAAAGTTTCTGTTAATGATTATTGCTTAGAATGTTTTGAAAACTACAATTTTACAAAATCCAAATCAGATTGGATTCAATGTGAGATGTGTCGAATGGTTGCATGAAAGTTGTACAAAATTCGAAAATGATTGCATGAGGTAACGCCTATAACTTTCGTATTACTTATAAGTTTGATGAGTAGGCTAGTTATTATTTTGTAAATCAAAGAAACATGAAACTTTGTAAGATTTATCGCAATCAATATTAAGTATATTTTTATTCTAACATCACAATAAATTATTTAATTAATAGTTTTAAACTTTTAATTGCGTTTAGGGAATCAGTGTTGACAATAGGGATTATAACAGTGACTGTCCACCCCTCTCTAATTATGAGCCGTGAATTATTCTGGTTGAATCCGTGATGAGTGCTTTGTATCACTTGGGTGAATTTAGTGTGGATTTTTAGCGATGAAAATGTAACTTTTTTAGTAAAGAAGTCGGGATGGGTGACCATTCTTAACACGGTGAGAACCTTCTGTGCTTCGGCAAACACGTTTAACCATTAGTCCTGGATGTCATACGAACATCATTACAGGTTGGGTTGGGGCCCTAAAAAGGCCAACAACTGATTTATTTACAGAGTCTACTGAATTTACCATTTTTCTTATTTTAATACGGTTTGGTGTAACTTGTACAAAGATTAACCTCGCTATGTAGGTCACTTTATTGTGTACATCTGCTTCTCCTAAATGCTTCTCATTAGGAGCACACACTAGGGTAGGCAAAAGCATCAGAAGCTTCAGAGACATCGGAGGTCGGGCGAGCGGACACCGACGACGAGGGCATTGAACGAGACTCGGAGCCCGCGCCGAGGAGACGACGGAGACGGCGACGGTTTATGCTCAAGGATGTCATTGAGGTAAGCACTACAGAACACCCGTGCTTACCGCATCCGTCCGGTCACGACAGGGAAGTTCATTCCACAGCTTAAGCGTGCGGGGGATGAAGTTCCTATCATACCTAACTATGCGTAATGTTTCAAGTCACAATGTGTGGGGGTGGACTCCCTGTGGCGAGTGGTGCGATGATAGAATGTAGCCAGGGCATCATGTCCGGCTGAAGAGCTCAAATTACTAGGGTACTAGGTAATCATATTAAAAATTGTTTTACTGAGAGGTTGCAAAACACGATCCAAGACTGTCTCTTAATACACTTTGGCTGTAGTTTTCAAAGTTCAGTAGTTCAACTTAGTACTATTACATTAGTTGGTTCGAGTCCGACATAAACTCCTCCACCGGCTCCGGTGGGGAGGTATCCGTGGGGATTTTGCGGACGTAAAAAAAAAACTATCCTAGATTTTGTTTGTTTCATACTTTTTAGAGCGTGATCTTTCAGTAGTCGTGTTTTATATTATTTAACTTTGACTTATTTTTTATTTTTTATTTTATTATATATATATATATATATATATATAATTATTTATTAGTATAATTTATACATATTTGAAATGTGCTAATTAAGCCCTTTCAGTTAATAACCACCATCGCTGTCCGGTTTCTGCCATTTGAGATCTGCGTGATCCTTGTCCCAGTCAGTAAGTTCAACGCCCTTTGGTTTAGATGGTTCGTCTAGATAAATGCAAATTGGTTAATATTATGAAATCAATTATTTTTGTATGCTTGTCTATTTGTCCGCGATGGACGCAAAAAATAAAATGATTTGATGCGGTTTTTTGTTTGAAAGGTCTTGGTCAGACGTATATTTGATCACAATCGGTAGAGTAAAACCGGAGATACCTACGATCAAAAGTCGTATTAACCGACATTTTTTAGACAGCAGTTGGGCTTTTTATTTATTAATAAGTTATTTTATTGAAGAACCCATATTGTAATCGCTTAAGAAACTCACAGTAGATTAGCGTAGCGTAGACTTCCAAAGATTTAGCGCGCGTAATATGTTACACCTCCTCCTACTACTCCCGCCTACAGCACCTCCTCCTACTACTCCTCCTCCTTTTTCCTCCTCCTCCTACAGCTCCTCCTCCTACACCTCCTACAGCGCCTCCTCCTCCTCCTCCTCCTCCTACAGCTCCTCCTGTACGGGTGTGACTCCCCTGGTGGTACATACGTTCATAGATGACAGTAACCACTTGCCATCAGGTGGGCCGTGTGCTTGTCTGCCACCTAAGTGGTATAAAAAAACCAATAAAAAACACTGTATTAATATCCTCACATTTATTTTTCTCACCTAAATGATCAAAATCAAAATGTGTCAATGTTAGATCATCGTCTTGTTCTCGAACCGCTCTCGAGTCCTATTTTCATTTACTTTCCCATTTTTCCCAGCTCCTCAAAAACCTATATATGTGCATCTTATGTTGTATGTTGCGTGAGACTTTCCTAAAGTATTCAAACACTCACAAATCCTATTATGAAATGCTTCTGCAATTTGTTTTGTTATTTAATTGTTTATGTAATGGTTAATGTGTTTATTATATATAGCCGCGTGATTTCCGGCAGAGTAGAATATGGACCTAAGATCTCACTGAGTAAAAGAAGAATTCGAACACCTGTTCCCTCCTTCAACACAATGTTCGCTCGACGTCAACTGTATTACATGGGCCCTTTCATTTATCGGTTCGTTAATGATTCGAACCAAATCTACAAAATGCCTAAGTTTAGGTTAAAATCTATACTTAAAAAATATCTAATGGCCCATGATTACCTTATATAGAAAACAGAGAAAAGGATTCTTTCCTTTGAGAAATATTTATGTAGTGTTCTACCAAAACATCCAGGATCTTTGATTGCGCAATTCAATTCAATAAATTTACACATTTTATCTTTGAGCAGGCTATACTCAAATAGGCCTCCTGACGTAACATAAATACTTATATATAATCACGCCTTTATCCCCGAAAGGTTAGATAGAGGTAAATCTCTGCTGCTTATGCTGTCAGACGGATTAGGCAGTTGACAGATGAATCGGTGTTGAAAAGGTGTGAATGAAAAGGTTGGAATACTTTAGTACTTTAGCATAAATAAAGAAACATGGTAAATATCCCGTTTATTGTGAAGAAGTTTTCTATGTTTTATCACTTTTACATTTTGCTTTATTTTATGCTATTGTTTTCGATATTGGAACACAACCAGAGCCAACTAGTTCAATGAATGAGCCAGCAGCAGGTTCTAATAACAACGAAACGGGCTATGAACTATAACATCTCAACGTGGAGGTCAAGGATCAATAGCTTAGGTGTGTATAACAGAGTTACTTTCGCATTGATAATATCTAAGTAGGTAGGTATCTGCCTACCCAGCGGTGAGTAAGGCAGCTAGAGCTCACTGGAGAATTTGTGCTGTCAGTGGGAAGACTAAAGGCTTGTCCTGCTTTGTCTTCTACACTGACGGCACAGAAACTCTATATTATGTATTATACTGTATTTACAGGGTTGGCAGCGCGACTGTGACTCCTCTGGTGTGATAGAAGATGTAGTGATGAGAATTGAGAGAGGAATGTTGAGATGGTTTGGTCATGTTGAGAGAATGAATCAAAGAAGACTAACGAAACAGGTGTATGAGGCGAGTGTGGATGGTACCTGGAAGACCTAGGCGCACATACCTGGACCAACCGAACACTGAACACTGAACAGTCTTACGTGAGTACTTGGTGTGAATTGTAGTTGGGAGTGTAAAAACTGACAATATTGTACCTAAGACTTTTAGTGGAAAGTTTTGAGAGTTGTGTGAACTTTTCAGTAGGCAATATCTATTTAGGTAAGTGTACTTTACAATATTTGAGATGCGACACCAGGGGTGTCGTTTGCGTGACATAAAACTCTTTTTATGACCTTTTTAATATCTCAAGCCGTTTATGTTCAAAGGGGCAGGCAGAGGTGTACTACTATAGCACTTACATTTTGTTAACGGTTTGCGGTACTACGTCATAGCGGGTGTGTTTGTTCTCGGTTAGTTTAAGTCAAAATATGGTTTGAAATGAACATGAAAACTAAATAAAGCTATGTGCTGTTTTCATCATACGTAATGAATTAATTAATGAGGCATGGATATTCATAATAATTATTAAATGAAACACTCGTTCGTACTCTTTGTCCAGTGTATCAATGAGTATTAATTATTGCATATATTCTAAAAAAAAGACATTTAATCTCGTATAACAATGCTTCGTTAAATTTCTCCGCATCGCATACCTCATGTGAAAGCGTTCCCAGAAGACTGGTAGCATTGTCACGTTGTATGGCAATGCTCATTCTCTGACCTAATAAGAGGCCACCCTCCTGGTCACTTGAAGCGTCGGCCATACGCTTGCTCTGATTATCCTGTAAAAAAACTGCACTGGAAGTTAATAATAACTAGATGGTGTAATAATTTCTCTGTTAATAGTACAGCGTTGTGTCTGTGACTGATGATTGAGGTAGTTGGTTTGAGTCCCACATAACCATAGCCACTGGGGGGTTTTCGTTGGGGGTGTCCGACGATAAAAAGGTGAAGATAAAAAAATAAGATAAGAATTTTATTTCTCTTTCTAAAAGGTACGGTACAAATTACAAGTCACATACAGGTTAGTTAAATTACTCGTTAGCCTTTGTAAGCAGCTGATGTTCTCGTAGAAAGATCTATGTTACGAATTATAAATGTAGAACGATTAATTTTAGACCGCCGAAAGAGATATTTTTTAGGCTCTTATTCACAGGAGTAGATGAGGTCGAGGGCGACAAAGAAATTATATAATGAGCTTTTATTTTCTGCCGATGAAATTGTTGTGGATAAAATTATGAAAGTTGTAGAACATGAGGTCAAAAAAACACGAGTAAACCAACGCTGAAGGCTGTAAAATTGATGATTAAAAGTGAAAGCTTTTAGCTTAGTAATGTGGATTTTTAAATAAAACTTAAGAACAGGAATAAGTTGATGAGATGAGCTCTGAAGTGTTCCTCACACAACATATATAAAATAGATCAAACTCACGATGTCTTGAAAAGGGGCAGGTCAGGAATACCAGATATCAGTGGGTCTTAAAAAACGTTTAATGATAGCAGAGGAAGGAAGCTACTCAGGTGTGAAAGGAGGGACTTTTAAGACCTGGGGAGCTAGTAAGTTGTAATCGCTGCCTGCTAGTAGTATAAATACTTGAAAATTTATGACTTCAATTTTCACTTTCAGTTCAATTTTAATTCATGATTTCCAAAATTAATTATGTTTTTACTTTTACTTCAACTATCACTTTAGGCGGATACCATGAAGTCTCGCGAATAATATCACTATTTGATTCGAGATATGGATGTGACCGTTACATTTTTTACAACACTGTATAGAAAAAAGTAAATAGTATCACCTCTCTATTAGAAAGTAAGCAATATTTTAAATAGAAACAGACTCCATTGAAAATAGGATAGATATTTAATTCGATTGTATGTATTCAAATTAAAGCTTCCACTATTGTACTGCCTGCCTAAACAATTAACTATAACTCACTACCATGTATATACATTCTGGAGGTGCTGCTATTTGTAAGGAAAAACATGCATCTGTTTACTAAATTAAATAGTAAAAGGAAAAAAATACTCTAAGTATTCCATCAAACAAATCCACATTGATGAATAGTAGTTTTCTGTGTATGGCTCCTAGAATTTATAATAAATTACCAAGAAAAATTCAAGAAATATGATTGTTGATGATGATGACGATGAATGATGGCTGCCTCAGTAAAGTTGTGGGGACTTTACTACAGGTTTTCTGCGGAGATTTGAAACCAACTTTCTTACATTTGTGTGCGTTTTCAAAGACGTTATGTCTAAAAATCCACCATTTTTTATACATACAAATTCGAATTTACACCGGATCATCGCGGCAATAAAATTCCTAAGTTCGAAGACTTAGAAAGTTTTGTTCGCGAGCATATAAAAATATTGCAACGCTCTTCATCGAAACATGAAGGCGCGAAAAAGGTTGTTAGTTCTGAACGCAAAATAGATGCCTCATCGAGGTCACTGAGGTATTTATTCTATCTACTAACTATTACGCAGTAAATTTCCTTATCGCGGCCCTTAGCCTTGGGCTAATTGGAAAACTACTTTGTAATACTTTGACCAACCAAAGTTTTAAACGAATCGATTTTAGACAATGATTTGAATGTTTTAAAAACATGTAATAATTTACTTCCATTATAATATGGAAGTAAATTATTACATGTTGGATTATATGGGATATATTTAACAATATTACTTGGTTAAATACACATAATAGTGGTATTGGTAGTGGTAGTGAAATAGGTTGTAGCCCTAGATCCCACACTAGGATTCCCTGTATTGTGAGATACTAGTCTCTTTCATCCCGCTAAGGATTACATTGCGTATGCACAGAAGACAATATGATCTCTCGTTGAATAACAATTGCCTGCTGAGAACGAGTGCCTGCGTATTATAAATGTTTATTTTTAATTAAATTCCCTTGAGGCAGGTACCTATGGGATGAAATGTGGGATTTATATATACTTACTTATGTTTATATATATATCTATGATGTACTTATGTATATGTCATGTTATAACCTAATAACGACGAAATAATATACCAGGATACATATTATTAGGTGGGGGGAAGGGTTGAATAAAACCTTACCACGTAGCACCATCGGGGTTAAAATGGTTAAATAAACATCGCTTGATTAATGGACAGCCCTTATAGAACGACCATAGCATAAATTTAAACATCTGTAACACGACTTCCCTTTGATGGTGTGATTGGATGGGATAATTTTATTTAATTCCTTTGGGCAGTAACTTGCTCTCATTGTACGTGTTCATTATCTAAATAGGTACACGCAAAAATCAAGAATGTTCTTAAATAAAGTTTTATTTAATTACTTTTTGGGGAGTTATTTTACTAGTTTGAAAAGGAATAGCATAACAAACATTTACATTGCCACCCTTTAATATCGTAACGAGAATCAAACATATACAATAATTCGACTATGTCCCCTTAAAAAAGAAATTCAACTGCGTGCGCGCAGAAAGTGCCCGACCTAATTTCGGTGTGAAGCTTATCTTGTGTTGTTCATTTTCATTATCGTACGATAAGAGATTTCTTTTTACTCTGTTCGAAAACGACCCACAGGCGGCGTGCGTTTTAGTCGGTTCGAGTCCGACATAACCTCTTTCACCGGCTCCGGTGGAGAGGTATCCGTGGGGATTTTGCGCACGTAAAAAAAAAAGGGGCACTCCACAGCTTAAGTGTGCATGGAATGAAATTTCCATTCGTACATCACCGTTTTCAAAACAGAATTGAAGTATTTGTCAAAAGAGAAGAAGAAAACGCTATTTCTTTAGCAGAAAATAAATTGAGCATACATAAAGAATTAGAGAGTAAAGAAGCAGAAATAAGGTCACTAAAAGATAATTTAGATGCTAGTAAAAAAGAAGGGTTTAGACGTCAAACCGTTGTTACGCTTTACCTTGTTACAGACAGACAGAAAGAGTTACTTTCGTATATTTTATGATATTAGTATAGATAAGTAATGAACATGTACGTACTGGTACATATGGACGTACCTTATACGATCGCTTGCAACGGTTCTATGAAATATATTTGAATTTAGAATACTGTTAATTACACTTTCTGTAAGAATAAATTTCAGTCAAATTTATTTTGCTGTGTTGAAAATGTTAAAAAAATACACTCGAGAGCAATGAATCCGGGTCACTTAAAGAATCCTAAAAATCTCGGAAACTAAAAATGCTAGGTTAATGCAATAAATTGTATTTAATAGACAATGTAATACTCCTTAAATGAAGGTATTAAAACTTCTTAGTTATTGTAAAGTTATATCATAAAAAAATCAAATTTGAAAAAGGGCCACTTTCGAAGATGGAACTGGATTGTCGACCAGCCTCAACGCCCGACTTTGCACCGAATCGAAGGGGTCAAGCTGGTATACTGACAATATTTAGTGAGTTATAAGTAAGTGGATACAAATGAAGTTATTCACATATGTAGGTATAAAACCCTGCCAGCAACATAAGTTGTTCGATCGAGGATTTTAAAGACCGTGTCGATTCGTGCGAGCTCGGAGTTGGGGTGTTAGGGTTTTTTCGTTACGGAATTTCTGGATTCGGTCCCCACGCTCAAGGCCCGCGATAAAAGCTATGCAATAGCTTAAAAGGAAAAGTTAAAAAATATATATCATGAATAGAGTTGACCAGTTAGTAGGGTTGGCAGCGCGAGATTATTTTGAGTTTCCGATATTTCGGCGCTGTTGCAAGCACCATGATCACGGAGGAACTGGAGTAGTGGCGGCGAACAAAGAAAAAGTTTTTTCTTAGGAGTAATTATATCGATCTACCCTCTTTCGAGTTCTTTTACTACGCGTATCTGCACTACTATTGGTTTCGTCCCACGTTACCGGAGGTGAACCTATTCCCGTCTTCCGAGCATTGTTGACTCAAGCCATTCATCTGAGGCTGAGTCTGGGCTCTATATATCTGTGTGATGTTAAACAGCCCTATCCCTTAGTCGCCTTGTACAACACCGCATGGGAAGAGATGGGAGAACGTAATAGTTTAATATATTGGAAGGGAGAAAAGCTTTTACGCCGCGTGGTTCCCGGCAGAGTAGAATTTGGACCACCCCATCTCTTCCACGCGGTGTCGTACAAGGCGACTAAGGGATAGGGATGTTTAACATCAGACAGATATTTACAGCCCAGACTCAGCCTCAGATGCATGGGTCGCCGCAGCCCACTTGTTAACGTGTAAGATGTCCGACCATTATCTCATAGGCATTTGCGTGACCGGCGTAGTGAATAACCCCGTAAGTGAAAAACAAAACATTACAGTGATAAGTGATAAAAAAGTGTTCAAAAAGCTATCGGCACTATCCTGGGACCATTTAATGGAGGAACATGTGGGTTGTTTAATTTTAGAACTTTTCTTAGACGTCGGGTGCTATTTGTGTTCAATTCCCAGTGAGAATGGCAGCATATTTGATAGCTGTTTCGTGATATTTTGCAGCTAATAATACTCGTATTGTTGGACATTTGCTGACTATCCAAACTCTATGCGCAATTAAAAGCCTGTTTTAGTTTTCAAAACAATTGAGAATCCTATTAAAACCAAAGAGACGGGTGACGTGTATTGTTATTGATTTTTATTCTTATCATTAAAAATATTTACTATGGCCGACTGAGTTGTTATTGGTTAATAACAATAAAGATAAGATTCACGTGTTCATGTCGTGATGTAAACATTCATAAATATGCCACATTATTTGACTCTAACTTAAACTTGACTTGTGACTATAATATGTTCTCAAAATATAATAGCATGATAAACAATAATGGTATGAAAAATATTTTTGACAATCTTAGATATAGGTCATACCCAGGTAGCTTTTGCTGATAACGAAACATACACAATGGGCCGTGTCTTGGTGAGTCATCGATAAAGTCGGTGGATAACTGTATACTGTAGTCACTTGACTATAGTGAGAAATAAATTATCATGGCTAAAGAATTAGTAATTTTTTGGTTTGGTCGCGGTCGTTGCGTTGCTGCTGCCAAAATTCAAAGCATCTACAATCCATCTACCAGTCGAATTTTGCAAGGAATTCTTCAAGTTTTTATGTAATTGCGACTGTGCTTTTGCTCTAGACCAGAGCTCTATACAGTTTTTCACCAGCACAGATCTCGAAGCAATCTTTTCAACGCAATCTTGGGAAGGCTAGGGGGTACCTAGTAAAGGTGAATGTAGAAGAGATAATAAAAAAATTGCACATTGCACACTGTGCGGTATGAAAGATACTTCATCCCATGCACACTCAAGTTGTGGAATGACCTCCCTGTTGCGGTTTTCCCAAGCACCTACATTATGGGGCTCATCAATAACAAATAAATAGTGGTAGGTATGTAATTCATTTTACTTATCTCTGCTAAACGCAGTCAGTATAAAATGTCATTTGTCTAGTCAATTCTCTGTGCTAATATAGGTTTCTTTTCTTCTCTTCATGTACTGTAAAAATACGCCAAACAACTACCACTCATTCCGAAAATGCGTCTGTCGAAGCTGTTACTGAGGAAGATCAGCATAATTTCATTTTTATACATCTTAGGTGGCAGACAATCTCACGGCCCACCTGGTGGAAAATAGGTTACGGTGATATAATCATATAACATACATACATACATATAATCACGCATTTATCCCTGGAGGGTTAGGTAGAGGTGAATTAACACCCACATTTCACCAATATTTGTATTCGGTCCCACGTAATACGGGTGAGCCTATTGTTTGAGTGTTTGTACGTATGATATGTATGTATTTACAACAAAAAAATAGTATCTAAGTATGTTAATTCGCATTTTAGATTCCATAACACAAGCTAGTTAAGCTATGTTTATCATGGGTCTAGATAGTGTTGCGATTGAAACCGATTCATTTACTATAATATGTTACAACATTTATTTAGAATCGCTGGTATTGTTTAGAATATACGATATTTATGAAGTAAGAGGCTTATTGTTAACTTAGGTGTACTTTAATTACATGGTAGGTATATAAAAATTGTGGTTTCTGTTGCATGTCATTATTATATCTATATTCAACTTTTATGACTCATGGTATAACAATACAACAATATTTTAATATACCACATATTTCCTTTATGCGTACATACCACCAAAGAGACCGACATAAATAGAATTAAAAAACCGTCCATTAACTAATTAATGAATATTTCATGATGTGCGCACTCAGTTCCAAAATACTGTTATACTTACTGTATGTACAGAACTAAAATTACTTAGGTAATAAACTATATTGGGCCACAATAATTGACCTAATACCTGATATGCCTATGAAAAATTACTATTATTTTGTTACTAATTAAATTAAGTAGGTAACACAGTTAAATATGGAATTTCAAAATATATTAAAGCGTTGGTTCTAAAGATAAGTTAAGGACTATTCATATAAAAGCACAATTACTTACGTTTTTTGTTGTCTTCTTTTAAATAACACTTAAATTTATAGAACTCAAAACGTCATAAAGCAGTGAATAGCGTGGATTGTAAAAATGATAGATTTGTTTATGCCCTTTCGGGCATTTCTCCCACTGACGGCACAAATTCTCCAGTGAGCTCTGGCTACCCTACTCACCGCTGGGAACACAACACGAAGTTATTATAACCGCGGTATTCTGTAGGGCGGAGGTACTTCCCCAGTCGGACTGCTCAATCGGGCGGATATACCGCCGTGTCCTTACATTACCCTCTATGTACCACTTTTATGAAATCTATCTAAAAAAGGTTCGAGTAAATGCATGTAACCTGCCTGTACAAATATTTTTAAAGCAATCAGAACACATTTCTGAGAAGTACCTACCTCTTTAAATACTCAGTTAAGTAAGTAGATATATTTTGGTGCGACTTTAGCCATGGGGTCCAATTGCCCGTTTTGTATACAAAGATTAGGAAAAGTGGTTGATCGACGCTACGCGTGACCAGGAGGCTTATTATTATCTTACACAGAGAATAAACATTGTCATTCAACGTGACAATGCTGCCAGCCTTCTGGGAATGTTAACTGTCAACATTCTTTCAGAAACTTATCAATCAAAGAATCAATTTTATTTATTCACTTTAGGCACACAAAGAGCACATATGAACGTCAAAATTTTACAATTGCGTATGTCAAGAAATAATATAAAAATAAATCATTGGAAAATGATTATTTCGCTGGTTCGGTAGACCTCCGCTCTACAGTATACCGCTGCCATAATAACTTCAGGTTGTGTTCCTAGCGGTGAGTAGGGTAACCAGAGCTCACTGGAGAATTCGTGCTGTCAGTGGGAAGACTAAAGGCTTGTCCTGCTATGTCTTCTACACTGACGGCACAGAAACTCTGTGCTTACAGGGTCGGCAGCGCGAGTGTAGCTCCTCTGGTGTTACACACATCCATGGGGCCACGGTAACTACTTTCCATCAGGTGGGCCGTGTGCTTGTCTGCCACCAAAGTGGTATAAAAAAATCAAAGAATCAACTTCATTTATTCAGTTTAGACACATAAAGAGATCTCCAGTGACGTGATCCAGTCCGACCAATGAAAATCTATCAAGGCTATCGCAGCGCTGTGTTTGAAGCTGTGTTCTCAAAGAATTGCACGGCAGGATAGTATTGTTTGTTTTTCATCACCGTTCTTTACCCTGCTATGTTTTTCCAGGAGGTGATTCTTTCATTATCCTTACATTCTCTTAATACATCTCTTAAACTCTCCCAAAACTGTTCTCTTTCTTCTTGTACTTCCTGGGACGTATTCGTACCGGAGTCTACAGGAGCATAAACCCCTACGACAAAAATACGAGTGAGTCCCACTTTCATTCTCATTTACTCTTTGTTTAGGAATTAAAATCTTTACACTTTTTGCACTAAATTTGATAATTCTTTTTGTCTTGTGTTCGTTTTTGTATGACCAAAATTTTTATAGCCAATGGAGCGGGAACAGGATCAGCTCGATTCTGCTAAAGCTTTGGACAAATATATGTTCGTAAGGACGAAACACATCCTGCCATACTAATAAAAAATGTTGAGTCACTAAATAAATTGCGTTGAGTTTAGTCTTATATTTGTATAATGTATTATGTTACTATTATTTTTGTTTTTATTTATGAATTTAGTCTTCCTTTTGCAATGTTAAATATATACTGATCTTAGCGTTAATGAGGAACGTGGAAAAGTCGTTGCTTATTACGCACACGACAGGGAAAAATCACAAGTCAGACAGCAATTTATTTACCTACCTATGTAGGGAGGCTTGAAGTCGTGTGACAAAGCTTCTCATTTATATAGCTCGGAATAAATTGCAACGCAAAATGTATAAACATATATGACGCGGTGGCTAATTTTATGTATATACCTAATTATTTTATACGTAACGTCATTGACATTGCAAAAGCATAGAAGTCATTGGCTGCCGTACCGTTCATCCGATTGCAATAAAACTTCGTCAATTTACTGCTTGCACTTGTGCGGAAGCTATGTGCAGTCTACAAATCGTTTTGTCTGATAGAATCATAATGCAATAAAAGGTTACAAGTGTCTATTCATGTACACTACATATATTTACTTACAGGTAAATTAGTACCAAACAAATAGAAATTTAAAGAACAGAGATATTTACTAAAGTACGGAATATTTAAAGACGAAGCTATGGTATACCAAAAAGCTGGTGTTATAATTTTGTCGTTGGGTTGTTCCTGTCCATTGCAAAGTGATGTGAGTGTTTTCTAATAGGAACTTTTGGACCATTGCAAATAGACATTCAAGTGACCCTAAAACAGGTAATCTTAAAAGCCTATTTAGCATTTTGTGTTATAAACATACACTTAGACCAGGGGTGTTACACTCGCGCTGTCGACCCTGAATAAACCTTCTGATGCCTCATTTCTTTTTTTTTTTTTCTTTATCTTATTCTTGAATAACCTCATATTGTAGGCGCTTGGGAAAACGCTTGGAAAATATACTTTATTAATTTGTTCTTTTATTATGTGAAAAAAATAGAAAATCTTACGGCTCAGAAATTATAAATTTAAAAGTTTGTATGTCTGTCTGTTGCATAAAATTTGGCAGGAAGGAATTTGGAAGGAATCCAATAGATGGATATTAGACTACTTTTTATACCATGAGAACATGATATATTAGGTTTATATAGTAGTTTGCTTAGAATCCCTTAATTTTGCACACGTCCTTAGGCCACGGTAACCACTTTCCATCAGGTGGGCCGTGTGCTTGTCCTAAGTGGTATAAAAAAAGACTGCAGACGTGGAGCATAGCACCAAGAAATAAACTCGAATATTGATAATTTTATTTATTGTTTTCTTAATTACTTGCGGCTTCTCAATTACAACTGAGAGAGAGTTGTTGTCAATATTGGATTCTATTGAACATTTCAGACCTTATATTGAAGGAATGAAATTTACAGTTATCACTGACCATGCTAGTTTAACTTGGCTTCTTAAACTTAATAATCCTAGTGGTCGTCTTGCACGTTGTAAATAATGGAGGTAAACGAATTTTAGGTAGGTACGATTACACATTAAATTCATCAGATTTTATTTACCTACGTTGCATTTTAAGCATATTTTAAATGATAACTAAAAGAATATCCCACCACTTAGTTCTTAAATTGTACGATTACACATTAAGTAACAAATACACATGTTATCAGATACATTTACCTGTATATATATATATTATACTTTCATGAGTTTAAGTAATAAAACGTTAAGCTTTAACACTATCGATCAATCTTAAAATTGTTTGTTGAATTTTGGTTCTATTATTATAACTAAATGCTATTTTATAACATAAATAGATCCAAAAATAGATTTCTGCGGTAGTGTCTACATATTTTCAGAACAGCGACTAAAAAAATTTCCAGAACTAACCGCAATTCACAATTTCATTTCTGAAAGAAACTCGTTCTGCTATCAGCTATGTTCACTTTCACTACACAGCTATAAGGAGTAATTGAGTAATAATTATAAATTACAATTAAAATATATAAATACCTAACCTCCATTAACAACAATATTTTAAAAAGGTAACAAAAAAAACGTTTCCCTACTCACCGCCGGGAACACAACACGAGGTTATTATAGCCGTGGTATTCTGTAGGATGGAGGTACTTCCCCACTCGGACTGCTCGATTGGGACGGGAATACTGTCGTGTACTACCTACTCTACAATACACCCGCCAATGAATTAAAATAAACGGGATATTTACCATGTTTCATTGTTTTGAGTTTCCGATATTTCTGCGCTAAAAACTACCGGGAACAAGCTAAAACAAAATCGCGAGTGGATACAGTAAGCATCGTATGTCGTGAACGTGATCGAGATCGGGTTCGAGTTTGTAGTATTGTTTTGTGATAAAATTAATTTTTACAAGAGTCCTAAATCGGAAATGTTTGCCCTAAATAATCAAATAGAATTAAGAAGAATCACAATATCTAGTCTGATAACATGCATTTATTTACCAAGTATAGTAACAGTTATCTCATATAAGGGATTAATCTCATCTCATAATACTTTGCCATCTTTAGAAATATAACGGAGGAAAATACATAGGAAGGGAAGTTAAGCCTCCACTACTCTATAACTAAGTGTTCGTGGCTGCCCATTCTTATAAAAAAGCAGTTAGGAAAACTTAGTAAATGCCTATAGAATTTATACATCTACATGGCAATGGGTTGAGACACTGTCGATAACTTAATGTCGATATTTATGATATCGACAAGTTACATCGACCAACCAATATAATTCACATTAAATAATATTAGATAATATGTAAGCTGTGTAGATTAAGTAAAATGTACAGTCGGCAAATAAAATAAGTGTACATGTAATAAATAATATTTATGTAAATATTGTATATATTATGAGGTACGTTAGGTACCCTACAAATTGCTATGGAGGGTTTTTCGCAATAGTGCACGGTGGTACCTACCCGGTCGAAACTTGAGACAAATTTGTGCCACCAAGTTTTGAGAGATTTGAATAATTAGCAAAGGTAGCAAAGGTAAAAATTTCATTCAATATTCAGAATTCAATTACGGTTTCAAACGTAATATAATTATATTTTTTTTTCGTTGAAATCGTGATTTTTTTGATATATAAGACATTGAAGTTAGATCGGCACTGAATTTAGAATATCGTTATATTTCGAATATCATTTTCAAGATTTGGCCTTCCAATTCATATAGTGTATTAGTGTGTAAAAGAAATTGCAGTCGTTTCGTTTGACTAGTTTAAGCCCTAGTACTTTAAAAAAGGGCAGTATCCTTCTTTTTCTAAACTGGTTACGTTATTCCTAACACTATTTTTATTTTAATCTTCTAGTATTTGCCAGTCTTTTCGACCTGAGTGAATTTCGGACTCTGCTACATGCTAGGTTTCTAAGTGCAAGCTTGTGATTCAACGGTGATTGGCACTCGAATGATTTTATTTATACAACTTCGGTGGCAGACAAGCACACGGCCCACCTGATAGAAAGTGATTACCGTGAGTAACACCAGGGGAGTCATGAAATTCCATTGGCGATGCAAAATTTACGACAAACTCTTTGTTCGATGTTTTTGTCCATTTTAATATTCGCAATACACACTAGATATTATAAAACTAAAAACAGCACTGTTTTTAACATAAATGACAGATGCAACTCAAACTCCGCGCCAAAATGGAAAGCAGTTGTGAATTTCTCTCAGCTCGAAATTTATCGCTCATAAAAAATTCACGAAATATCATGAATAACAAAATTTCCAACAAAAGATAAAGTACTCTGAATATTTAGTTTAATATTTTAATAGACGAATCCATAAAATAACGTTACTGCAAACGTGATTTATGAATTGTGAGGTAGCGCTCATGGGTAAAGTATAAGCATTATTGCTTTTTTTTAAAAAATATTGCAATGGACGTTATGTATCCTTTTAAACATTTTTCATTTCAGTATAAGAAACATTAAATGATAATGAAGTTTTGGGTCAAGGCCTTCAATTGTTAATCATTATCATGTAACTATGATTTACAATAACATACATACAGATTTATTTTATGATTGAAATATTCTTGGATTCATTATTAATCTTTGTTAAAATAATTTATAATATAACTATAAATGAACCCTGTCACTTTCATATCTGAATCACTTTAAAAATTATGTTTAAACTATATGTGTAAATCATAATCATCCTATAAGTAATGAAATAAGTAGAGTAGCCAGAGCTCACTGGAGAATTTGTGGCGCGCGTGGCGCGCCTCCCCGTTTCCGGGGACGAGTTGGGGACTCTGTGGTCCCCACACCCGAGAAGAGGGCCAGATCGTGAGAGATGGCCCTGGGTCGGCCGGGGTGCGAGGGATATGCCTGTCAACCTCACCTTCGGCAACCGAAACGACCCACAGGCGGCGTGCGTTTTAGTCGGTTCTACATACAACAAGTAATTTATCTTGTAATACTTATAGAAATAAGCGTAATAATATTGGGTCGGTAACTGGAAATGTTTGTTAACATAGTTACCAGATTTCAGTGCCGTAGTCGGATTCAGAAATAGATAGAATTCTAGCTCGATGCAAAGAACTATCCAAAGGTACAGTGACTTTACTGGGAGTTAAAGCTTTAACTAATTACTTTTCTTAACCGACAGTAAAGAAAAAGTGTTATGAATCATAAATCATAATGTTATATTATTTTGCTTTGTGTAAAATTTTCTCTCATACATACAATAGCTAGATTTTAAAGCATTGACCTTCAAATCCTGAGGAATTTTAATAAATATATTTGTACAGTTGCCCTTTACAAACTGCAACTGTACAAATATATTTATTAAAATTAAAATAGATCTTGAGAATCTACTGTTTTTTTTTTTTTTTTTTTACGTGCGCAAAATCCCCACGGATACCTCCCCACCGGAGCCGGTGGAGGAGGTTATGTCGGACTCGAACCGACTAAAACGCACGCCTCCTGTGGGTCGTTTTGGTTGCCGAAGGTGAGGTTGACAGGCATATCCCTCGCACCCCGGCCGACCCAGGGCCATCTCTCACGATCTGGCCCTCGTCTCGGGTGTGGGGACTACAGAGTCCCCAACTCGACCCCGGAAACGGGGAGGCGCGCTAGGCGCGCCACCGCCGCGGCCTGCTTCTGCCAGGGTAACAGGCGGCTCCACCTGTCACCCCCAGGCCGGCGCTCATGGGGGGCGGAGGTCGTTCATCGACCTCCGACGCCCGAGTTGCCTTCGTACGCGGGCAGCTTGGCTTGCGATCCTTCGTCGCTCCCGCTGCCGCTCCCGCCCCGCCTCCTCCTTCACGAGCATTACTTGCTCGCAGAAGGAGGCGCCGGCCGCCCACGCATCCGCGCAGCGGACCATCGCCGCGAGCAAGGTGGAGAGCGTGAGAACTCTCACTCCCAGGGCCGCCACAAGCTCCCGCCTCGGCGTCTCCCACGCCGGACACTCGGTGAGCGTGTGCGGACCTGAGTCCTCGCTCGCGTCGCAGTGATGGCACTCGGACGTTGGCTCTTTCTCCATCCGACGCAGATACTTGCCGAAGCATCCGTGCTCGGTGATCATCTGCGTCAGACGGTACGAGAGGCTGCCGTGTGGCCTCTCTAGCCACTCCCCCATGATGGGTCTTACCGCCGCTACTACGGCGCGCCCTGCGCCTGGTCGCCCAAGTCGTAGCTCCCATTCCGCCACCATTTCCCTGTGGAGCCGGGATCTCACGGCCCGAATTTCTTCGGGCTCGGGATCGTGACCCCGCTCCCGCGCCGCCTTTCGGAACCGGTATAGCGCCGAAAGGGATCTCGCTTCCAGGATCCATGGTGGCGATCCGGCGAGGAGACTCGCCGCGTTGAAGGATATCGTGCGGTACCCCCTTATGATGCGGCACGCCAACTTCTGCTGCGGACGCTGCAGCAGGGGCATGTGCCGATCATTCAGGGTGTCCGCCCACACGGGACACCCGTACAGGGCCATGGACCGCACGACACCCGCGTAGAGTCTCCTGCAGGAGTCCTCTGGGCCCCTCAGGTTAGGCAGTAGCCGCGCCAGAGCGTTGGCTGTGCCCACCAATTTGGGGCCCAGACTTCGGAAGTGCTTCTCGAAGTCCCACCGGCCGTCGAGCACGAGCCCCAGATTTTTCATCTGGGGCTTGATGCCGATGAGAGTGCCTCCCACTGTGAGACTGGAACCAGGTGGTGGCGTGCGCCGAGGTCCATGAAAGAACATGGCCTCGGATTTATGCAGAGCCACCTCAAGGCCCAGCCGCCGGATCCGTTCCACGACTTGAGCAACCGCGGTCGTGGCCCTCAGGGTCGCTTCGCGGTATGTAGCCCCGCTCGCCGTCACTAGCGTGTCGTCCGCATAGCACGTGACGTCGGCACCGTCCGCGAGCTCACCGCGAAGCACCCAGTCGTATCCGATGTTCCACAGGAGCGGCCCAAGAACCGATCCCTGTGGAACACCGCACGACATCTCACGCCGACCGACGCCGGTCGCACTTGGGTAGATGACGGCTCTCTCCGTCAGGTACGCCCCGACTATGCGGCGGAGGTAGAGAGGCACACCGTGGTACACGAGTGCCTCCCTGATGCAACTCCAGGGCAAGGTGTTGAACGCGTTGGAGATGTCCAAGGACACCGCCAACGTCACCTCGCCCCGGGCGACTGCCTCCTCCGCCAAAGTCCTCACGCGCATGATGGCATCCACGGTGGACCGCCACCGGCGGAAGCCATATTGGGCATCCGCCAGGTCCGGCCCCCTACCAGAGAGGTGCTCGACGAGGCGCTTCGCAATAACTCTTTCAAAGAGCTTGCCCACCTCGTCGAGCAACACAATGGGCCGGTAGCCGGACGGTTCGTCCGCCGGGCGACCCTCCTTTCGGATGAGGACCAGTTTCCCCGTCTTCCACATCTTCGGAAACTGGCCCCGCTCCAAGCATGCGCTGAGGAACCCTCTCAGTCGGGGTTCGAGACCGTCTTCTCCCAGAGCTAGGACCCACGCGCGGCCTGGAATGCCGTCGGGTCCCGGGGCGGTGCTCTTCTTGGCTCTAAGCCTTCGCACCGCCAGCTCCAGTTCTACCCAAGTAACCTCGGGGACTTCGTCGTCAACTACCACACTGGGCGCCATAGGCGACCGAGGTGGCGGAGTCATCTGCGGCGGAACGTGTTCCGCTCGCGCCGGGAACAGGGACTCGACCACTCCACCGAGCAGAGCTGGCTGGAGAACCCGGGTCAACGGCGGGGCCCGGGGGCGCAGCTTTCCTCTTACCATAAGGTAAGGCCGCCCCCATGGGTCCCGCTCCAGCGTCTCCATGAGCTCCTTATAAGCCGCGGCTTTCGCCCGCTTAATCTCCGCTCGGAGGGCATCTCTGGCCTCCCTGTATCCCACATGAAGCTCCGTCACTCGGGGCTCCGTATCTGCGGTTCGGCTACGCCTCCTACGGAGTCTGGTCCACCGGCGGTGCGCGATCACGCAGGCTTGCCGTAGCCTCGCGATCTCCACAGACCACCAGTAGACCCGACGCCTCGGACTATAGGGTGGAGCCCTAGGCATACCCGCATCGCAGACACGAGTCATGGCCTCCCGGAACCACACCGCCTCATCGTCAATATCGACAGGCCCGTCCGGCGCAATGGCCCAGGCCTGTACGATGGCGGCCTCCAGGAGGACCTCCCGATTCAATCTCCCAAGCACCCAGCGTGGCTCGCGTGGGGCCGGTATGACCGGCGCATCACCCGCGGGAGGGGAGACATCAAACCGAACGTATCGGTGATCCGCCAGTGTCTCCACCCCCACAACAACACGCCAGTCCCGCACACGGTGCGACAGCGAAGCGCCTGCGAACGAAAGGTCAATAATCGAACTGCGCTCCGCGGCCACAAACGTGGCTTCGGCCCCGCGATTCTGGAGAACTAGACCGTGATTAGCGGCCCAGCTCTCCAGAGCCCTACCTCGTGGGTTCGTGTGCCGGGACCCCCAGGTCACTGACCAGGCGTTGAAGTCCCCGAGCACAAGAACCGGATGAGGGTGACAGGCGTTGACGACGTCGGTCAGTCGCTCCAGCGACCGCCGGTACTCCCCTATGCGTCGGTGTAAGCTCGGCGTGAAGTAGACAGCCACGACCGCAATCTCTCCCACACGCGCCGCTACGATGCCATGCTCCCTTGCCACGACAACAGGGGGGGGGGCACCCATAGCGGCGTTGTACACCAGTGCCGCCGACCCGTCCAGGTCGACCACCCAGGCAGGCCCAAGGGGCCGGTGAGTGTACGGATCGGCGACAGCGGCGACGTGTATGGACCACTGTGCCATGCTCTGGAGCAGAAGACCCTGAGCATCGGCACCGTGGCCCACGTTCGCCTGCAGGATGCGGAGCTGAGGATCCATTATGGAACCATCTCCGCATCCCGCCGCGAACTTTGGGTGGAGCTCCCGCCTTGCGGCTTCGGCTCCCCCCCGGTGCAGGCCTTGCTGCCAACCCTATGGTCGGCCGGTTTGCCCCCCGCTGCACACCTGAAACAGTGCAGCGGAGCTTCGCATCCACCGGCCGTATGGCCGGGTTGGCCACAGCGGAAGCAGCGGTCACCGACCGTCACCGCCGCCGTGCACTGCACCCCCACGTGGCCGACCGACAGGCACCTAAAGCACCTGGTCGGTCGAGCCTGCAGGAGCTGGACCTGCACCCGCACCACGCCTCCAACGGCGAGGAACCCCCGGTCGGCAGCCTTTTTGGCTGCTGCGATGGGGCAGCCGACAACTGCCGCCCCCAGTCCACGGCGGCCGAAGCGGATTGCTCCGACCTTCACCGCCTCTAGGGGGCAGCCCCCGGCCTCCGCCACGGTGAGGCGGATTTGCTCCGCCGTGATGGAGTCGTCCAGGTCCGAAATGCGCATTTCTGCGCATTTGTTGGGCCTGGACACCCGGACGTCGGCTGCGTCTAGCGTGTCCCGAAGCCTAGCCGCTAGGGCATCGGCCTGGGGACCGCTTGAAGCGCCGGGGATCTCCAGTAGCCGAGCACCCGTCCGAGTGGGTTTCACCCGGATGGGGCCCGACAGAGAATCTACTGTTAGTATATGATATGCTTAAACACTTTCAATAAAAGATATATCACACATCCGTCGATTGACTTCACCCCGCTGGATGGTGAGAAGTTAGGGTTTGTTTCTATTGAAAATGATTTTTTTTTTTTCAGAATAATGCTCTGCTGCCCTCCAGTTTTTTCATCTTATTCCGAATTAAATCGATCATCAAATTAAAATAATTAAAAATAACCCAGGTTTTTAATAATGAAGTTTCATTACAGCTATACAAAATTAGAATATATATATATATAATAATAAAATGAGCCGCTTCCCAAACCCAGAGGCTGAGGTTTTATTGATACTACTGATGTGGTGATCAAATCCATTGGAAAAGATAATGAAAGTTACCCCAAGTCAAAGATTCCCTCCCCTTTCCACGATTAACAAGGAATACCTATTTACCTTTTGTGTTTTGAGTGTATAGTAAGAAATGAGTTTTGTAGCTCTCAGACAAATAAAATTTTATTAACTTAAGTTGTATAAAAAAAATAGTATAAAGGAGGGATAGGCCCAAAAAGTGCTAGCTTGACGTCATAGAAGGTTATATGCATGCTAATGGTCTCACTGCCACTGACTGACACTGGGATGCCAGAGACTGTGCAAAGTGGCGTAGGAAAAGAAGGCAGATAGAACTCAGGTTTCGAGAGCACAATGCTATTTTGATGGTGATAATAAATTGGATATATAGGCTTAGTGCTTTGAAACACAAATGACACACACTTAGGTGGTAGGGGTAGGTGTACAGCAGTGTTGTTGTCCGTGCCGCTTAATTTTTTCATGGTTACTATCCGTTTCTGGTTAGGGTTATAAAAAGGCAGGTCCATCATTTCCAAAGATAGAGAACCCATCCGCCCTGCCTTCCCCAAAGCAACAAGGTTTGGCATTGCATCTTAAATTGCCCAGAAATAGTGAATAAACACGGCGATGAGTTATCGGCGGCAATCTCGGGTCGTCGGCCGCGGTACCGTTCCCTTTGTCTTCTACACTGACGACAAAGAAACTCTGTACTTACAGGGTTGGCAGCGCGACTGTGACTCCTCTGGTGTTACAAAGGTCCATAGGCCACGGTAACCACTTTCCATCAGGTGGGCCGTGTGCTTGTCTGCCACCTAAGTGGTATAAAAAAAAACAATTTAAAAATATATTATCGTCCTATTTTGATAAGAATAGTGTGTTCAATGTTTTAATAATATTTAGTGAATAAATAGATAGTGTTTAGGTATATTGATTGCTCCTGTAAACTGACCCAAAATTTTAAAACAGTGACTTTTTTAATTGTTTTTTTGTTTTCTTTGTGATTTAATATTATCAATGCATGTTTTGCTTATAAAACTAGTTACTTCCCTGAATTGGGGGTTTTAATTGGTAAGCACTTAGTATGTCCTCAAACTCTAAACAAAGCTTATTACGTGGTAGCAAATCAATATTAAAATCGCCACATAGAATAACTTTTTTATTTTTATTTTCAAACTCATCAATTAAAGCTGCTACTAATAATATGTCAATTTTATAAATTTATATGGAATATATTAATAATTAGATTAAACTTCTCAGCTTTTTCGGCTGTTGTGTGAACCTATTCTCACTTGGCTTAAGCCAGTCGGTTCATTTAGAATTGTGGTTGGTGTTTGAGTTTTTTTTGATGAGCGCAAAATCCCCACGAATACCTCTACACAATTTGTTGAATAAAAATAAACAATAGGTAAATATCGAGAACGTACTCGAAGGTCAGCGGCTGCGGCAAGATCAAAAGAATAGGTTTTTATCGCTCGCGAACTTTCCAGATAATTCGATCCTCCTAATTGAGAGGTATAAAAACATGCTCGCATAGCAACACGATTCATTCAGTCTTTGATCGATTGCACCAACGATTTATTTATTTATAAAACACGAACGACACTTTGCACTAATCACAAAAATCGGTGTGGATCTTCCACAAGTGTACACAAATAAACCACCTACGAGAGACTACTTGCGAAATGATATGTCAACTGTCATCCTGTTCACAGATCTAGATATAAATCAAGATTCATGACTGAGTATCATTCTGAAGTACACACCGACACCTTTGAAACTGTTGACAAACACACCTTTGTGATAAGACTAGTCAATATTAATAAACACTTTATAATATATAATAAATATTGCTTTAGTCCTTTGATGGATTCTAGACAGGATAAACTCATGATGCATATTGAGAGGCCTCACAGGTCTGCAATAATCACAGATGTGTATGTACGTATTGTGTTCTAAAATAATATAAATAAAGAATAAGTTTGAAACTAAAACCCGATTATCCTTGATATTTTCTTCTTTAACACTTTTTAGAGCGTGATTTTTCAGTAGTCGGGTTTTAGTTTTAATACGTTTGTCACTACGCCAGTAAAACTAAGAGTTGATAAAAATTACTAGTTAAGTTTTCAGTTTAAGCCCATGCGGTACATCCAGGTTTGAGGCGAAAAGTCCAAACCCTCCATAAGGAAATGTAGATGACCGAAGACAAAGGTCCAAAGAAAAGATCCAAAGGCAAAAAGAGAAAAAGGAAAAAGAAAGAAGACGGTTCAGCAGCTTCTCTAGGCAAAGGATAAAAAGAGGGGGGGTATGTATAATGGTAAAGCCGGATACAGAGTTTGAAAACATAGCATGGTTGGCAAATATCGCAGTAGAAAATGATTTTGAAATATGTGGTATACGAATTAAGAATCAACATTTGAATTTAATATGTATCTATAGCTCACCACTGGGAACACAACACGAAGTTATTATGGCCGCGGTATTCTGTAGGACGGAGGTACTTCCCCAGTCGGACTGCTCAATTGAGCGGAAATACTGCCGTGTTCTACCTCCTTTCTTTCCAATGACGAGTTATTTTTTTTTTGTCGCCATTTTAGAGTACGGATAACACATAACGCATATAAAGTTTATAATATACACCATTGGTGGCGGGTACTGTCACTATGTATAGTTAGGTACTTACTTATAATTTTATATCCACAAATAATAAATTCATCATAAGCATAACATAAACTCACGCCCATATACCCGAAGGGGTAGGCAGAGGTAAACTACTATTATTCTCTCTAACCCCTCTAGCTGAGACAAATTGCTTGTATTGGGAGTGGGTTCACGGTGGTAGTGTAATGGCCAGGATTCGAACCCGGCACCTTCCAATCGTCGGTCTTAACCACTAAGCTAATGACGCAAAATTTGACAAATTTAAAACGGTGCAATGAAGCATCAAAAATAAGTTCTCTACCGAACATGAGAAAATTAGGAGTGAAATCTGTAGCTAGATTCACACTACTATTTAAAGCTAATTGAACATGAGGCAAATATTTTGACCAAGTTCTATGATCATCTTTAACAAAACAAGAAATACGAGATAGATTAGTAATATAGTTTGGGAGATAATAATAATATAGAGTTTGGGAACGGACTATCTTTTATAGGATTAGGCTACTTTTTACCTTACAAAATGGGTTAAAGAGGGGGCAATAGGGAATGATTAAATTGTATAAAAGTATGTCTTGATGAAATACATACTTATAGATCGATTAGGGCTTGAGGAAGGATGATGAAGTCAAAATCAAAAATCATTTATTCTGTATATACCATTATATCGGCACTTAAAAAACGTCAACAAAAAAGGAACATGAATATCAGTTTAGTAAATGGACCTATGACTAATTTTGCAAGTCGACAAGACTTGCTGGAATTCGAAGAAACCATACTCCAAGGTGTCGAATACAGCAGCGAGGGTAAAATAAGTCGGAAGCAGCTCACCATGATACTCCTAGCGCTCGCCAAGCACCATCAGGAAGAAGAACCGGCTACACCATAAAAATATCCAAAGATAACCTCCACTCCGTCCCGTTTTCCGAACCTGATTGGATGTCATTTTAGGGCTCAAAAAGGATTTGACGCCTTGGTGACTTCGATTAGTAGTCATTAATAAAATAACGGATATCGCGACAAATATAGCCTAAGTCCTTTCTCAAGGTCACTTGAGTCTATGCCTACCCCAATGGTAAAGAGGCGTAACCTTATATGTATGTAACAGTTCAAATAAAACAGAATACGATAATCTTGATTGCACATTAAATAAACTTTATAAAACATGTACGGCAAGCACAAGAAATAATATAATTAGCGCTAAAAATAAGTTTATTTCGGCAGTTCTTACACTTAAGACTACTGGAGAAACATCTGTAAGTAGCAATCAACTCATAAATGTTCCACATGATGACTCAGCTCAATTACAAATTGCGGGAATTTCTAAACCTTCATGTTCCAATTTTGAAAAAGAGATTGAATCAGAAAGCGACTATTCCTACGACGAAAGTGCAACGACTTCAGTAACTTCACTAAAACCGACAACTCCGACGCAAACTTTTCCATTGAGGTGAGAGGTTCAGGTGACAGGCGTTCCCGTAAAAGCGAAGATTAACCAATTCCTACAGAGAGGCAGAGTCGACTTCTTCTTTTCTTTTACTTCTTACGATTATTTTGGGGATGTGGCTCATCTATGTTTTATAGAAGCGACTAAAATAATAATAATAATCATCATTTTAATCTCAGACATCGGTCCATATATATTAATAACAATAATCTTATAACTATGTTAGTACTCCATTAAACACAAATTACAAAATTACAAATGAATTTAATTGAAATGATTTTTATTTGTCTCTTCTGTAGATAAGATTTAAAATGATTTATATTTCGCCTCAAAAAGCCGTTGCCGGTTGCTACTCTTTCAGTGAGAAATGGTTCTAAAGGCAACAACTATTGACAAGAACATCACTATTCGGTCATGTGTTTGATGTCATTTGGGATTTTTTTCATTGAATCTTAAGTGCCCGGAATACGGCAATAGGCTCACCTCCTATTACGTGGGACTGAATTTAATGATTGGTGAAATGTGGGTGTAACCCTCCGGGGATAAAGGCGTGATTATACGTATTGTTACGTGCACGGGGTACAATTAAATGCCGTTTACTCAACGAAGAGATTTATTAAACTCTGTCTGTTTCATATAGAACTCATTCCACCCTCAACTATATTCAATCATATCAGTAAAAATTTCTATCGTCCATTTTTTGCTCATCCCGTTACCGAAACAAAAAAACCCCTCGTAGCGAAAAACTCGCAGTACAAAATAGATCGTCCATTTCACCAATCATTAAATTCGGTTCCACATAAGAGGGGGTGCTTCCGGGCACTATTATTGATTCAACCCATGCTTCTGAGGCTGAGTCTGGACTGTATATATTTGTCTGATGTTAAAACAGCCCAGACTAAGGGAGTATGATTAATAGGGATAACTGGGGGCATTCGTATTGCGACGTTAGAGGTGAAATTCTTGGATCGTCGCAAGACGAACATCAGCGAAAGCATTTGCCAAAGGTGTTTTCATCAATCAAGAACGAAAGTTAGAGGTTCGAAGGCGATTAGATACCGAATCGACTTGCCCACCACCCATCATATGTGATGTAGTGAAGTCCACAAAAGACAATAGATTAGTTGTGGTTGATCTATTTTGGATGAAACCATGTTGTTCAGCAATGAAAACGCTCTTTAAAGTATTGTATACCTGTGTGTGTACAATTCGCTCCAGTAGTTTCGCAAAAATGCTCCAGTACTTTTTGAGTTTATTCGTTACATACAAAAATACAAATCTTTCCTCTTTATAATATTATATAGTATAGAAGTATGGGCGTCGGAGGGCGATGAACGACTTCCGCCCCCCATGAGCGCCGGCCTGGGCAGCCGCTGACAAGTTTAGATATAGTCACTGACAACAAGTGTAGGTACAGCCACTGACAACAAGTGTAGGTACAGTCTCTGACAACAAGTGTAGGTAGAATCACTGACAATAAGTGTAGATGCAGTCGCTGACAACGAGTGTAGGTACAGTCACTGACTCTAAGTGTAGGTAGAGTCACTGACATCAAGTGTAGATGACAAGAAAGTATTTCTAAGGTATACTGAACTGAGTTATTAGTGTAGAATTTTTGTTTTAAAATACAATAAAGGATTATATATGTGTGACGTTATTGCATACCAATCTGGCTGAAATGTGGTGGAACCTAAATGTATTTACTTGTAACCTGTGTACCCATATCTCGCAATAAATTGATTTAGTTCCTATCATTTTGTTATAGTGAGGGTATACCGTTCAGATGATGCCGATGAAGGAGCCAAGAGACAGCACGACACTTAAGCTATTCCGAAATCTGTCAACGGTGTCTAAAAATAACACGGTAATAATAGCTGGTGATTTCAATTATCCCCTTTACATAGCTATTCGTATTTGCGTATTCGACATATATAACAAACCATTACCATGTGTGGACAGTGTATTTGAAAAAGCATTTGCCTTATTGCCTATTTGACAAATATGACCAATACCAAATACGTACAATTGACAAGGTATCACACTCGTGTTGTCTACCCTGTAAGAACAGAAATTTTCTGTGCCGTCAGTGCAGAACACTAATTCTGCGAAGTCTTGTCTCATGGATTTCATATTTCTTATAAAGAATTATTGCTAACTATGTTGATAGTGTTTTCAGTATTTTTTATTTTATATTTTTTTCTTAGTATCCAATTTTACTGTCCAAATTGCCATACACCCAGAAGTTAAAAGCGAAATTGATGGTGAATAAAACCTTGGTTTTATTTGCCCCTGTTATTGTAAAGTTCATAGGACCCGTTGCCCGACGCACATGAATATGCAATGGGGTGTACCAAACTATCGATATCTAGATACCAATAGTTAGTCAAGTCGTGACCACGGGTCCGACATCCGAAACGTCGGCAGAAATAGTAAGTTCCAAGATATAATTCGCGAGAAGTCCCTATACCTAGTATAATTATGAATTCACACCGCGAAAGTTTAAAAATAACCGATAGTGAACGCAACCGCTACGTAGGAGATGCGGGTTCGATCCCCGCTAAGTGCAAATATTTGTGTGCATGAATATGGGTATTTGCATTGGTCTGGGTGTGTAAAATGTATGTATTAAAAAAATGTATTACATTTAATCGCATTCTTGATGAAGTCCGAAACGTTCACTTCCAACCAAGACTGCGTGGACCGAGCTTTATGACCCGGCGCTGAGTCTTGTTGGAAGGACCATACTTGGTTATTGAACATGGTGTTGTTAAGGGGTTTAACTACCTTCTCAAGAATGGTATCTTGATACACTTGTGCCGATGTTTTAAGTTTTTTTTATATGACTTGGTTGGCAGACAAGCCCACCTGATGGAAAGTGGTTACCGTGGCCTATGGACGTGTGCAACACCAAGGGAGTCACACCATCAGGCAAGGCGAAGTCTAATTGACGTGTTCTATATAACAAATATTTTTAAAAAGAGTGTTGACACACTTTTTTCTTCGTCCAAACGACTATACTTGTCTTGTCTCGTCATAGATGTTTCTATGACAAGATCAGACCAATGAAAATACCCAGTCATGGACACAAATATTTGCACTGAGCGAGTATCAAACCAGTGCCTCAAACGTGGCCCACACCCGAAGAGGGCCGTCTCATAACAGACGATCCTGGGCCGGCCGGGATGCGAGGAAAATGTCTCAGATAATTTCACCTGCGGCCCACACAGACGGCGTGCGTTTTAGTCGGTTCAAGTCCGACATAACCTCCCCCATCGGCCGGGTAATTTGACACCCTCATTTCACCATCATTGTATTCGGTCCCACGTAATAGAGGGTGAGCCTATTTTTTTTTTTTTTTTTTTTATACCACTTAGTTGGCAGACAAGCACACGGCCCACCTGATGGAAAGTGGTTACCGTGACCTATGGGCGTCTGTAACACCAGAGGTGTCACAGTCGCGCTGCCAACCCTGTAAGTACAGAGATTCTGTGCCGTCAGTAGAAGACAAAGCAGGACAAGCCTTTAGTCTTCCCACTGACAGCACAAATTCTCCAGTGAGCTCTGACTACCCTACTCACCGCTGGTCCGCTGCGCGGATGCGTGGGCGGCCGGCGCCTCCTTCTGCGAGCAAGTAATGCTCGTGAAGGAGGAGGCGGAGCGGGAGCGGCAGCTACATACCTATACGAGATTGGTAAACCCTGATCGACGTTGGTTTGCTCAATCACCTTGAAGGTTGGCACATCGAAGTGTTTTTCCATGGAGAAGGTTTTTATGTACTTTTCATCCCAAAAATACCCCTGGGGATAAAACCACGATGCGTTGCTGTTTTAAGTGTCAATGTCCAATCCTATCTAGATTTAATCCATTATTGAATTAGTTATATTTATGTGTATATTTAGATATAATATACAATTACAATTCAAATATAATAAGTACACTTATTATATTTGAATTGTAAAAGTACGCCAAACAACTACCACTCACTTCCTACAACTTTAATCGCATCCAAAGGCAGAAATCGCTTAAAGCATACGTCTTATATTCAAAGTGTATAGTGTCCTACTCTACCCTAATGTACATTCAGGCCCTACAGCTGTACATTAATATAATACCTATAGGATAATAACACAAAATATTGAAAACACCATATAAGTACTTACATCGAATTATAAACTCATTTAGGTCAATTAGGTACTTACTCGGAAAATACATTTTAACAGGACATGTGAACTGATTTTGTAAACATTTGTATATTTTTTGTTTATCGAGTCAATAGCTGATTATTCCTGCTTTATGTTAAATTGTATCGGCTCAATACTTAGCCACAATTACCTTACACAGGTCCTCATTAGTACAGGTGGCACAGTTAACGAAGGACCACGAGACGCAATTCTCCTCCCTACACTTATGTATGGTAGTGAATGTTGGGTGATTGAAGAAGAAGTATGAAAGTAAATTGAATGCTATGGAAATGAGAAGTCTGAGAAGTATAACAGGGGTGAAGTTGACAGATCGAGTGAGGCACAGTGTGGTAAGAGAACGTTGTGGTGTATTTGAAGATGTAGAGCTGAAACAATAGTCAAAACCCTATACGAAGGATGGATCACACGCTTCGGATGTCCTAACTATATCACGACAGACCAAGGACGACAATTCGAGTCTGAGCTATTTAGAAGCCTAACCAAATTCCTGGGAATCGCAAAAATCCGTACTACGCCGTATCACCCTCAAGCAAACTCCAAACACCGCGAAAGTTTAAAAATAACAAGAATGAATTGTTATGTTAGAGTAAGTGGCATACGACCACGGCTATCCTTGATAATCTCGTGATTAATATTTTTAGAGCGTGATTTTTCAGGATTTATATCTGTAATTAAAGCTCCGCCCTATCATTGGAAAGAATCTTCCCTTCTGAATCATCAAAGTGGCCTTGACCTATACGGTAAGTAGGTAAATAAACCAAATAAATGTAATAATATTTAGAATAAACACATAATAAAAAATGTACCTACTTAGGTATACCTATTTATTTATTTGAAAAACCCGACTAGACCATTGGGTCATTATCTTCGGGGGACTCAACATTTTTGTTAAAATTTTATTTATCGTTTAACCTATTCTATAATATTCATATTAATTTATTATATTTCCTTATTTTCAACAACTGTTTTTGATGCAACGTTGAATACTTAAACGGTTTAGCAAGTTCAATATTGATTATTTTCCGTGATCATAATATTAAAATAGTTATAGGTACTTTATGGTAACGACTCCATTGCTGCACCAAACTCTCTTTCAATATGCACCTTAGCAACCGAACCTGGCAGCTATCAGGTTCGGTTGAGGCCTTCTTGAGACGCAAGATGACTTTTTAGGATATGGTTGCACTCGAAGTTGTGAAATTTTTATTATACCATATAAGTGGTAGACAAGCACACGACCCACCACTGATCTAGCCATAGATAGCTCGAGGACATCTGAGATGCGAGGGAATTGCCTTATTAACACCTTAGTCCCCTGTAATGGAGACCTGAGATGACGTGCGTTTTAGTCGGTACACCCTCACCAGCGGTATCCGTCGGTTAGTAGGCAGTTCAAAACATCTTAAAAGAAGATGTTCTGATGAATCAATCAATGAACTAGGCCTCTCCCGATGTTGGGAGGCTTTTATGGGAAAGGAATGGGAGAAGGGAAAGAGGTGCGGGAAGGGGGTGATAAGTGAGTTCATAGTCAAATAGAGAGTTAAGTGAACATCACACCTTGTTCCTTCTCATGTGTGTCTCAACAGAAAGACAGAAAACAAAAAAAAGTTCAAAAACTCGGGCG
>OY759251.1:14902336-14975144 GCA_963662185.1 Eilema griseolum
TCGGAGGCCACGGCGGTGGCGCGCCTGGCGCGCCTCTCCGTTTCCGGGGACAAGTTGGGGACTCTGTAGTCCCCACACCCGAGAAGAGGGCCAGACCGTGAGAGATGGCCCTGGGTCAGCCGGGGTGCGAGGGATATGCCTATCAACCTCACCTTCGGCAACAACTGTGATGTTGATCACAATGGACTAGGTGATGGCCATGCAGGATTAATATGCGGTGTGACGTACAGTAATATATCGAATATTTAATTATAAGAACAGAAATATTTATAGAAATAGGTTAGTAAATCAGAATTGGAACAGTATGGGTATAAATAATAATTGGTGAAATGTGAGTGTTAATGCACCTCTGCCTAACCCTTCGTCAAAGGCGTGATTATATATATAAAATTGGTAAAAAGAAACTGCAAGTTTACAAAAAAATATGAAGTAATTGCGAGAGAATTCCTTAAAAAAATATTTTTGCCAGGCACAAGAGGAGATCCGCATATTGGAGTATTCGAAATTTTCCCTATAGGTATATAAGTAGGTAGGTACCTAAGTAAAGTATGTCTACTGACTTTTTTATTTTTTTACATGTTTAAGCAGTCACAGCTGCTTAACCCATCAACAGTGGCAGCTGACAAACTCGCTCCCTTAACCATTATACGAAGTATCATCTGGGAGGCGATTGGTCATGCGAACCTGTCACTGGCTTGAGAAACCTATTCTATATTTCATTTTGTTTGTCCACTTCGATATGTGCGTAAATCGTGATTATAATCAGTTATTTTTTTTCCGGAATAACCGCGGTAGCCTAGTGGTATGGGTAATGGACTGCTGAGACGAGGTCTCGGGTTCGATCCCAGGTTTTATCATGGCACACAACAATGACTTTTAACCCGTCGGTCGCTATTTGACAGATAAAGATACCCAAGAGAGCGGAGCAGTAACCATAAATAACACCAAATCCAGCAAATTCCCATACATTATTTGAAAATTAACTTTCATAGCTGTATTAGAACATAAAAGGGTAATACGGAGTTTTCAATTATGCCACAGTCGAAGCCGGGGCAGATGAACATAGGCCTCTCCCACAGACTTCCAGAATTACCGATCTAAAGCAGCCCGCATCCAGCGCTTCCCGGCGACCTTGTGAGGTCGTCCTTCCACCTAGCCGTTGGGCGTCCTAGGCTACGTTTGCCCGCGCAAACGGGGCAGATCTACTAAATTTGGTTTAACTGTAAACCCATCAAAGTGCCAGGCCATCATACTGGGCAATGGTAGGTTGATGAATGAAGTCAATACCTCGACACTACCACCTATTTTCTACAAAGGAACAATAATTCCTTTCAGTTCTTCATTAAAGGACCTGGGACTCTACCTCGATTCCAACCTTGACTGGCGCGTGCAGGTAGTGAACTTGAGCCGAATTACTTTGTACGTCTTCCTAGGAAGTCTCGTAAATATGTTATACTAGTTAGGTAATAAATATTCCACAAATTTGGCTTCGCTTACATACTTGAACGGTTGGCAGCTATTTGGCAAGACGCTTTGAAGCCTGTTCGGATAGAAATAAATAAAAGTTTACTACATTTTGATAGAGAAGATGAATGTGATGTTATTGGAAGACATGTAGCACTGCAGCTGAAACAGTTATCTTCGATTGATAGAATTGATGCGACAGATGAAATACAGGCGATACTCTCTAGATACCGTAAGAGAGCCCTCTGTGGTAGAATTGTGTACACACCTTCTAATTACAGTTCCGAATGTAATCCCTGTTAGGTGAGTTGAAAATGTTTGTGTTGTTTGAAATAAAACAAAACATTGAAGGTTTATTGATAAGATGTTTACAACTGGCGATTCTATTATAAGAATCATTGTTTATTATTATATTTTGAGTTAATATACAGCGCTATTGAATGCCACAGCGGCGACCAGAGTATATTTTCAAGACCAATCAGTGAATTCTGTCCCACGTAATAGCGGGTGAGTCTTTTGCCGTCTTCCGGACACTATTGTTGACTCATGCATCTGAGGCTGAGTCTGGGCTGTATATATCTGTCTGATGTTGAACAGCCCTATCCCTTATTCGCCTTGTACGACACCGCATGGGAAGATGGGGGCACTATTGTTGACTCGAGCCATGCCTCTGACGCTGAGTCTGGGTTGTATATATCTGTCTGATGTTAAACAGCCCTATCCTTTAGTCGCCTTGTACCTACGACACCGCATGGGAAGAGATGGGGTGGTCCAAATTCTACTCTGCCGGGGACCACGCGGCTGACCTCTGACGCTCACGCAGTACGCGGGCAGCTTGACTTGCAATCCTTTTTCGCTTCAGTACGCGGGCAGCTTGTTATGACGTGCCCTTTCAAAACATGCAAAGTATGTTCGTCAAAGCAATCGAAAGTAATGGTTCATTTATGGAGTTCACTTGCTTATTGTGAAGTCACGAAACAATAGTTCACGGAAACATCGAAGTGCAGCCAAACATGCAGAGACTGGAAGGTGTGGACTACAGACTCCGAGGTGAGAGCTTCGGGAATAACAGGAAGATGATCATGAAGAAGAATTAAGTAAGTACCTGAATGATGACATGAAATTCATCTTTACTCTCCCTCTCTCGGAATTTGACACAGCTTTGATCTTCAATATCAGACAGTACAGTAAGCATCGTGTCGTGAACGTGATTGAGATCGGGTTCGAATTTTTAGTGAGAGTGAAACCAGTGGTAGTGCAGATACGCGTAGTAAGAGAACTCGAAAGAGGGTAGATCGATATATTTACTGCTAAAAAACTTTTTCTCTGTTCAATACTCCAGTTCCTCCGTGATCATGGTGGTTGCAACAGTGTCGAAATATCGGAAACTCGAAACAATGCAACATTGTAAATATCCCAATTATTTTGATACTGAAATTGTCGCCTAGTGATCGTTATAAATTTGTTCGCGCTCTAAGCTTGATAGATTAGTCACCCTCTATAAAGAATGATATAAGTCAGTCTTGAAGCATTTCTAACTATTTATGAGAAAAAATATCTAATGCTAAATATTCTTCAACATTTCAACATTTCTTAAGATAAACTATTTATTGCAAAATCGCAAACAAACAAACCCTATTGACAATGTGTATCTAATCTTTTATGCAAAGAAAATATATCGTATAAAAAAGAAGAGAAGCGCAAGGTATCGAATCAACCGGGATCGTATTCCTTCTCAATCCGCGTTTACAAATAATCAGATAATCCGATTTCCGCGAGAAATCGAGAATGCTACGGGTTCCAGCCGGAGTGCCAGGTCGTGGCCTTCACCGGAGACAACTGCTCCGCTCTGGCAGGTAAACTATACAAATATACATTTAAATGCGTAGAGATGTTGCGTCCATGGCTGTATTTTACCGTCTGTACCATCAATTTGAGCTTGCAATATCGAACACTATGTTCAGACTTGCCGCTAAGCACAAGACAACGTGGATGCATCCTTGATCCGAAACACTGGCACTTGATTGATTATACTTGTCAGGCAGAGAGATACTGGTCAAGTCCAAGTCCAACGTAGATCGATCATCTGATTTACAAAATGCCTGCGTAGGCGCACATGGACAGCGTGGTCTGGCACAGCGACTGCTGCGGTTCCGGTAACACTTCCAGCGCAGCCATCGTCGCCTCTGTGCGCTCCTTGCAACCTGCACGTCGGGTACAGAACATTTCATTGTGGAATTATATCACCGCGGCTACCATTACCCATATCACTAAGCTACCGCGCTTAAAATAAATTCATATACATATAGTCACGCCTGTAAATCCCCGCAGGGGTAGGTAGAGGTGCTTAAAATATTCAACTAGGATTCCACTAGGATCCCCTATTTCAAGCGTCCAGGAGATCTATGAAAAAGGGGGTGAGCCTACTGCCGTTTTTCGGGCACTATTGTTGACTCTAGCCATGCATCTGGGCTGTATATATCTGTCTGTTGTTAAACAGCCCTATCCCTAAGTCGCCTTGTACGACACCGCATGGGAAGAGATGGGGTGGACGAATTCTGTGTTTGTTACTTAATCACATTTAAACGAATCTGCGGTTCAGGTTCAGAATGTCCAATTCTCAAAATGTCAAGCGGTTTCAAAATGTCCAATTCTCAAAATATCCAATATTTTAGAAGATTTTTTTTTGCGCCCTGACATATCGACACGGTCAGATATAGGTTAGAAGTTTTCATGTTATGTTTCTTGTGAGGAGTGGCACAAAAGTTTTCAAAACTGGTTTGATCGAATGAAAAAGTGCAAAGACGCCAAGGGAGATTATTTTGAAAAACAATAAATTAATTTTGTACCTTTAATAGTATTTTTTCATATTCATTCCGGAAACTTATAGTGCGCCCCACGTAGATGGATCGAGGGATACTAAAATCATCGCTATCGTCTGCATAGCAATGTATGCTGCCGGTGGACAGCATGTCGTTGATATGCAGAAGAAAGAGAGTAGGAGATAATACAGACCCCTGCGGTACGCCAGCATTTATTTGCAAGAACTCCGAAGCCCGTCCATCACAGAGGACGCGGATACGGCGCACTATCTACCAACTATTTAAATGCTGGTTCCACGTCTGAATGACGTTTATCTGTCAACTAAATGGTATCTACAATTTAAAAAGAAAATATATTCAGAAAACCAAACAAGGTATGAGCATCCCATCACTATTTAATTGTCCCTCCACAATTTACAGGTGTCGTGTCCTAATTCCGTGGCGTGGGACATTGAAATTTGGTACAGTTAAACGACTATTGTCTAGAATTACACATAGTATACTTTTAACCTTGAATAGATGACCATTGGTTGCGGGAACAGTATTCCACGCAGGTGGAACCACAGGCAACATACATCATACATACATAAATATAAATCGCACTTTTACCATCAACCAATTTACTCAAACTCAATATTCAAAATACTGATTATTTTCCAGATTCAAGAAATGTTTGTAAGGTGAAAGGTGTGCATATTACGCCGTGCGAAGGTGTTCGCAGATGTTCCCTTCAAAAAGGACAAAATATTTCAGTACCCCTAGCACGAAAACCTATCGTAGTTGTAATATAAACGTATCAAGAGTACGATGCACTGCGATTGGACGGCTTCATTCACACACAGGTTCACAATAAGCAGACGGTCAATTGCAATACTCCGTTGTCTCGATACGTTTACGATACGATACACCAGTAGGAAAATTGCCGTTTCAATGAAAAGAGGGTCAATATTTTTGGATTTAATTGCGGTCTTGGAGGACAACACAACACGAAGTTGGACTTCGTGTTGTGTTCCCAGCGGTGAGTAGAGTAGCCAGAGTTTACTGGAGAATTTGTGCTGTCAGTGACGTTTGTATTTCTTTTTTTCTATTAATGTCACAGACTCACATTGGGACAATAAACTTTTTATTAAATTTTCATTATAATTTATTGCAGATATCATAGGTGAATGCTCGCGCTCTAAAACAGGTAGCTCACCTCTCTCTAAAACAGCTACGTCCATACGACGCCGAGTAATTTTTTGTGAGGACAGACTCCCACGTCGCCACCTTAGCTAGTCTTCATTATGAGTCGTACCACCGATAACATGACACGCTTTTCGCTCGGTCGCTCTAATCGTTCCTTCCACTCCACTATGATGTCCTGGTGATGCTGGAACTTCACGGCATCGATTTCCAAATGCTCAGGACTCAAAAATAGCCCAAGTATAACGTCATTTGTCAACGCCATTTGGTGACATTTCGCGCCTACAGTGAATCTTAACGGAATAGGCATCACAATTTTTATTTATAGAAAGCTAAAAATCTACATGGATCCACATATTCAAAAGTTACCGCCCTATTGTGTGTATTGGAGTACAGAACTCTTAGAGGTATATCAGCATCTCGTTTTCCACTCCGATCAATTGAACGAATCAACCAGTTGATCAGAGTGGAAGTCGATTCAGGCATATGTTCCTTTCGAATCAACTAGTTGATTCGATATTTTTTTTACTAAAGTTTCTTTCAAATGTGTTATTCATTAAAACAATTACCATGTTTAGGAAACGTTTACGATTATTCCTCTTCGAAGCTCAAAGGAGGCTGGATAACGTTAACTCTAATATTTCATTGATCTGATTGTCTTCGAACTTATCAGAAGTATAGCGCAACCGTTTTACCGTTTTACATTTTTTACTCACTTTAATATATTAATGTATTTACCTCCTATTCTTATATGTTATTGGTTGCAAACAACAATTATATGTATTAACTTATTTAGTTTCATAATGCATGAGTGACTCTGATGATTTATTTTGTGCCATTTATTGTTTTTTGGTTGAATATTAGTAACAAAGATTACTACGATTATAATAAATTATTACGATTGAGGAGCGAGTTCACATCTATAGACATGGCTCAACTGATAAGAAGTAATCCATCCTACATAATCTTTGATTTAGCTCAGTAGATAGAACAATTTTTACACGGCACTCCTTGGTTTGTTTTTGACAGTGTATTGCAATAGGTTAATTGTGTTGCTTCGTGTGCTGCTTACCTATAATTTTCTCTTGCACCAAATGTTACAGGTGCGTAGTAACATTTAGCTATTTCATTATTTGCACCTTGACATGGCAAAACGTCGCGTCAGAGGTCAATGCAGCCGTATACTTCAGTTTTTTTAAACCTTACAACCTTGGTGGTTCTTTCTAGGCATTATTATTGGCGTCTGTAATGATGACCCTCTTTCTTGAGATGACGTTCATGTCTTTAGCTGAACATCAGGTGAATTAAAGTTATGTTGATGTGTCCATTATAATAAAAAAATAGTTTTTACGTAATCCAGTTTCACGGTGTGGGCCTCTCATCCGGGGGAGGCAATGCCACCTATGGCAAATACCGACCGCAACGGGAGCGGCCTTATAGAAGATTGCTTGGAGGCTTCCCACATGTCGCTCTGTCCACCAAAAAGTACACTGGAGAGCAGGCAAGAGGTGAACTGCTTTTTGGAATATGGTTACCAAATATGGAACCCATACTTTATTAAAGATATTGACTTGCTGGAAAGTGTACAAAGAAAAACAACAAAAATACCTTATGGCTTCCGACGGAAAACATATGAGGAACGGCTAAGACTATTGAAACTGCCAACACTCAAAGATAGAAGAACAAGGGCTCTCATATATTTGATCTCTAGCTACATTAACTCAAATAATATTAACCTGTAGAACTGTGTTTGTCTGCTATAACCTCCAACCAGTGTGTTTTGCTTTGACTCAGGAGAATAACTTGGATAGATCTAGCATTTTGAAAGATTGAGATGCAAACTTTTCCTATAAACTTAAATCGGAAATCAACATCCTGGGCAGGACTTGCACCCATGACTTGTATCATTCTAGGCACACTGAGCAACACTGAGATACCTGGAAATGTCCTGGTGAAGTATATTCTTAAATAATTTATCATACAATAAATCAATTCCTAAAACTTGTAATTATGCATATTATAACTCGTGTGCATTAATTAACATGGCACCTGGCTTCCCAAATGTAACAATAACAAATCTACAATAACTACGAAAAAAATAGAAGTGAAAAAAAACGTTAATGAGCAAAGGTTGCTATAAAGTTGATGAGTATCTTAATGATGTAAATGCGTGGTCAACATAAGTCTCTTGCTTGCTCGCGCAAAATAAATTGTAAACTAATGCAAATTTAAAAAAGAAAGATAATCTAGTTATATTTACATGAATTCTTCGCCAACCAATTCTAGAAAACTTTGCGAAGTATTTTACTGTCTGTCCTGCTAATTGATTGATATACTAAGTAGAAATAACTGGTATAAAAGTAAACCGTTGTAAACAAAAACAATCAAAGTAAACCTTGACGATTTCTGTGTTGTAGCAATGGGTGCGAAAGAGACAGATGTGTTTCCGTTGTTTCCCCCATCCAAAATGCGGCCAATATAAGAATGACGCGTCTAAGGCCGTTGACCTTCAGGGTGGAGTCAGTTTGGTAGAAAAGTTTTTGTTCCTATTTTTATTTATTTAAAGAACGAGCGAAGATCGCAAATTATAACTGCTTCTTCGTTATAATTTTTGTGTAACCTTCGAAACGACAAATGCGAAACAAATCTAAAGTCTAATCTAAATCTAGGTTTGGGAAATAACAACTAAAATATAAACCTAGATTGGAGCTCGTGCCTACCGCTGGCTAGGCAGAGGGCAGAGGCGAACAAACAACACAACGCAACAGTCTCGACCAAGACGAGACGCGATTAGCCAACAACAAAATACTGATTTTAGCGTCGTGTGTATGCCGTTGTAGTGTTTTTCTTTTGCCTAGTATTACCTATAGTTGCGGCACGCTATGATGGCCGTTTTGACACGACTGATTTTGCTCGTTTCCTGTTTTTGGTGCGCTTAAAATTGAACAACGAACTGTTAGACGAAAAATATGGCGAGACTATCGCAGAAGAAAATGAACTTCACACACTAAAAAAGAGAAAACAAGCAAAACCAGTTGTGTTGAAACGGCCATCATAGCATGCCGCAACTATAATTAAGCAAGTGACTGGGTCCCAGGCCGGTGGTACCTTAAATACCAAAAGAAATGAAGTGTTTTAAGTGCGAAAACGAGTTTAATGATGAGAATACGGTGCAGTGTGATGGTTGCAAGAGGAATATCTGCCTGCAATGCAGTAATTTGACGAGTAGCGAGGCGCGCGTAATTGTGAATGACCATGTCAATCTCAAATCATACATATCGTAACTTATTGATAAAAACTATTATATTGAGATAAGCTGTGTTGTGACCACACTGTCAGTTATATAGGTTCTCTTTGCAATTGATGCTATCAAACCAAAGGTAGGTAAACGAATTACTTAGCAAGTGGAAAGATGTTGTCTCTGTTTATCTCTGTGATAAAGGGGTGTGAATCCAAGAATTATAACTGGGATGAACGGGAACAACAGCAGGGATTCTAAAAAGTATATCTAAAGATCATAAACTGTAAATAGTAAATCTAATTGGGAAAAAGTTCCCATCGTGTCACAGTGTTACTCAATGATACTTATAATCATAAAATTCGATCTACTGCTGAAAAGTTTAGTCTTTTACGTGGAAACGTGTTATTCAACATTTCAACGAAAGGATATTCAGTATAAAAAAGGTTACCTGTATAAGGCGCGGCGAAAATGTGAATCCTGCAAAGTACCACTCTGAGATAGTTCCCATTGTATAGGATGCTTGTTTAATAAATGGGATCGTAGATTTGTCGTGTTTCCGAAGAATTTGTATTGAGTTTCACATAATTTACACAACACTGCAACACATCTCTTGTTTTCAACAATACGCTCAAAAAATCTCCACACCACTGATGAACATCAACACACACGCGTAGCAAACACCAGTCCAAAACTTGTTTCATATACTATTAACGAAAAAGTATCAACATCATTCATAATGTTTTAATGTTGCCATCAGTTTGTACAAGTAAACAGCCTTTGATAAAAATGCAAACGACAAATGTTTAGTAGGTATTTGGTTAGAAACTCCACGAGCAGAATGCAATGCGGTGAGTATTACACAACATCAGTGTTATCATAATGATAAATAAAAGCTTTCTTTCTTTCTTTCACATGCACACAAATAGATCTCGTTAGAATTTGTGGCACGTAAGATTAATGTTACTTACTCCAGAACAGAGATCATTGACCCACTTCGTTACAAACTTGTACTCAATGACACCTCACTATTCGTATATAGAAGTATTACCCTGTATAGACATCCCATATTTTCTCATCGGTTTCTTTCATAACTCTCTCAATCAACACTTTCGCATACAGTTTGCCGACGACGCTGAGTAGGCTAATGCCCCTGTAGTTTTTGCAGTCTTGATACGAGCCCTTTCCTTTGTAAAGTGGAACTATAACGGCCTTACACCAATCCGTCAGGCTCACGAATCATCACGTCCATTATCGAGTATCATCAGGTGTAGTTTGTATAAGTAGAACCCACTTACTAACTCTTTCAGAATGTGTGCGTGCATTACGCACATATTTGTGGTTTGCGATTGGCATTTCTTGGATTTCATACTTATCATTAATACATCTAAATTATCTCTGCTTAACCCTTCGGTGATGGAGGCGTGATTATATGTATATGTATGTAAGAATTTCAAACATTAGATAACGATTAACATTGTTCTTATATTTAGTACACACCTTTACTTCGGACGATAATACATTTTAAATCAATAAAATAGTCATTGTGAGTACTTTGTCAAGGAGACTCGGACATTTTGCGACTTTGACATTTTGCTACCACTTGACATTTTGCAAATTGGACCTTCTGCGACTAAACGAACAGAAGTGTACTTACTTATACATTGAGCTTATTAATAAATTATCTGTAACAACCATTACACTGGCCAATTGTATGATTAATAAATTATTGATTGTAAATAATAATCAAATCAAATTTGCCAAATCTTGCAAAAGAATATTAAATAATAATAGACTATTTTGTTTACTTTATTCTTTGGAAAAATGGATATGATATATGATTAAATATATGTTGTTGTTTTGATGTTATTTTATGTTTGACTTACATTTAATGATCAATAGATCTTCCCAAGTTTCAAATCGACATCCTTTAACAGGAAAAAATTGTGGAACTAGACTAAACTGTTTATTAGAAGTCAAAGATAGTGAGACAAAGACACTTTATACCATAGTTTCTTACGCTTATTATCTTGCTTATACTTCAAAATTAACCGATGAACATTGTAATATGAAACTTTACGCCCTAGAAAAGGCTTAGTCTTTGGGGACTGCCGGTAGATGTTATAACTAAGTACCTAACTTGTGATGCGTTCGGTGACGATAACGCGAGTTCCATGATTTATGTTCACTCAAAAAGTGCTCGACGCACCTGATCAATATTTGCCTTCAGATTTGGGTTTAGATTTTCGATGTTGTCTGTGTATTTTTCCGTTTTTTTATACCACTTAGTTGGCAAACAAGCACACGGCCCACCTGATGGGAAGCGGTAACCGTGGCCTATGGACGTATGCAACACCAGGGGTGTCACACTCGCGCTGCCGACCATGAAGAAACCTTCTGATGCCCCTCTTGAAGAACCCCATATTGTAGGAATACAATGATGGTGAAATGTGGGTGTTACCGGTCTACATTACCGCTTGTAGTTTTTGAAATCTCTTTTCAAGAAGCATTTTTCTTGGAAATTTGCTATGTGCGCAGCAAATGCTACTTTTGTGTGTGCTCCCTCTATGTGATAAGTGTAAAATAGCAACATCTACCAGCGTCAAGCATCTCTTCGGTAGAACTAAGAAATGTTTTGCTTTTATCACATCTTAAAAAATATTTGGAAAAGCTCTTGAGTAGACTATTAGAAGGTAATAAGATACCGATTTGTAACGAATATAAATTATATTTAATATGCATAGATTGAAGCTGATGTTGTGTTATGGAATTCTCAATACTCCTAGTATGATTTTTGTAACATATATCTTCCATTTCCTTTACTCTAGCACATAGCAGATTAAAGGTGATCCCATCAGAATTATTATTATAATATCTGTATTTTTTGAAGTATTTAAATTTTTCTTTAATACATTTAATCAGCGCTCCATTGTACCACGGAGGGTATTGTGTGTTGTGTACTTGGCGCAAAGGAATATATTTAACCCTAAGCCTAGGAAATAATTTTCAACATTTAAAAAATATGGAGTGGCATGATCTGGTACCGGGATATCTGTATCTCTCCTCAGTTCCGGGACTTGCAAACCCTATTAACGTTACAGAAGCATTGTAACTTAGTAATTATAAAATCGTGAGCAAGATCAATTATACAAAACGATTTTTTAACAACAGTGAAAAGGTAACCCAAGAAAAAAACCTATGCGACAGTCTTGCTTGTCAATGTGTTGCATTGGGGTTCCTAACAGCTCTAAGTATTTGACTTCTTTACACATGATAAAGAGTCGTAAATAAATAAAACATGAATATAAAAATATTTTCAATCAAAAATGATTTTATTGAAATTTTCCAGGAAATACATTAAACGACTCAGACTCAGACTCAGACTCAGACTCAGACTCAGACTCAGACTCAGACTCAGACTCAGACTCAGACTCAGACTCAGAAAATTATATTATTATTTATTATAATTGCAAAAGTTCATAAAAAATGCTATGCAATAGCTTTACCGCGGCGGTTCAGGCGGGATTCGAACCCGTGATATTTGCCTTATAGGGGAACGCTCTGACCACTAAGCCACAGAACCTTCGCCCCCAAAACAAAATCAATGTTTAAAAATGATTGCAACATCATTCATTGGTTCCTATAGTTCGTACGAATACTACAAAAACTGATATTTATTTGTATTGTGGCGAGGAACGGCTAATCTTTTAAAATAATAGTGTACTTCGACTGTTGTACTGATTAAGATCTGAGATTTAAACCTCGTTTTTACTTGCACGCTCGCGTATGGTACTGATTTCGTACCCGCAACACATAAAAGCCTACTCCAAAGATATATATGCCTTTCTGTCAAGTCTAATTGACGGGTCCTATACATAAAAAAACGGATCACTTCTTTGTTCATATATCAAGACCATTTTTACAGGAATGCGAGGAGGTATCACGTTTAAATTCATACCGCATGCTCAAGGCTGTCACATAAGGGCGCGCCGTAGACCTTATGTCCGTCAAAGGACAGTTACTTCCTTTGATTTGTACAGTTGTTTTAAGTCTTATAGTTATTTTCGTTGAATGAAATATCAAAAAATCCGACAACAAACAAACAAACAACAGGGTTAATCTCCTAAAGCATAATTTGTCTTAATACAATTTTATAAATTCTAATTATATTAGACTACAGTGGATTTTACCAGCTGTTACTCATACATCTATATTAAGGGTGGGTTCTAACAAAGTGTTTGTACATTTGTATGAACGCTAATGAGCGTTAGGTCAGACAGGGACGAAGTGGCCATCTTTAACTATTACTTTTGGCAGTGTCTATAGGTAAACATAAAAGTGCATACAGGGGTAAATGGTCTAAAGAAGTAAATGAATTAACATATAGCTACCACGAATTTCAGATGCCGATACCGAGATGGGAAGGCCAGCAAAGCCAAAGTAACTGCAACTCTCAGAGCATCTGCATACCACAACCGCAATAAAATTATTGGAAGTAAGTGGTTATGCCACGAACCTAGTTATATTTGTAGTGTTGTCGATGATTATAAATCGTAAAATTAGAACCATAATAATGCATGCCATGTTCAAAAAAAAGTTGAATGTGTTGGCATGTAAAAATTATAATGAAAAATGTGAATGAACACTTGGTCCTTTGCCGATTGAACAATTTTGTCTACAGATAAGTGATAAAATTCTTACATATTCTTAGGACATGCAGGTATAGACTTGGGTATTTATAAATGGTTTTCTTTATCACCCCACTCCATTTTATAAAATATTGTACAATGTATTGGCGCCAAAATTAAAAAACACAATGAACAATCGTATAAAAATGTCAGATTCCAAATTCAAATGTAATATCTTTCTTATTTTAATTGTAACGATCCTGTGAAAATTAGAGGCTCGAGGCTTCCGTGCCTAGGCCTGACAACTGCAGAGTGTGCAGTCTCAGGGAATATTTTCTATTGAAGGCAGACAAAGAGATGCATGAAGAGGTGAGGTACATAAAGTGATAGGGTGCTTACACAGAGAAGCAGGTTACCGGTATCGGCGAGCCCTTTCTCCGAAAGCCCTGAACCATACGCTCGATGACGTTTCAACGTAACTGAGGTTCGCGCAAGTTTGGTAGGTGGCGCATCGCTGCTGTTTATTGTCTTGAATCGTTACCCGATTAGATATTTATGTACAATAATAATTTAGTAGACTGAGTAACCAATCTTAATAACTTAAGTACCCCTTATACCCGCAACAATATAGGGCTCACAACATAAAAACAATATCCACAGACTGATCAATAAGTGTAAATGTGTCTTCCAGACATTCACAATATTCGATTGCCTTCAAAGGCGGCGGCGCGTAGGTCTGCTCGTCAGTTGGTCGCAGGCCTCCAGTCTCAGCATCAAGTGGTTGTTAGCGATCAAACTGTCAGAAGAAGACTACACGAAGCCAATCTTTATGCTCGCAGACCGCTTAGGGTTCCAGCTCTTCGACGTGGAAATCGAGGTCGTCGCTTATTGTGAGCTAACGCATATTTACAGTGGACCAAATAGGTCTGTCTTTGTGTTGAAATTTTGCACTTGCATGCATATCTGTGTTTCGTGTTATTTATTATAGTTTGTATTATGTTTAAAGGAAGATATGGCAGCGAGTTCGAGGGTGACATGGTGCTGACGGCGGTGCAGCGTGCAGAGATCGAGAATGCAATAAATAATCCCCAGGATGACTAAAAATCTTTTTTCACTGTTCATCGCCAATTCTACAGTTCCTCCGTTATGATCGAAATATCGGAAACTCTACACAATACACATACATACATACACCTTTATCCCCAAAGGGTTAGGCAGAGGTGAAACAATAGTTGGAGGTATGCACACAGCTAAGAAGTGAAACTTCCTGCCTGAGTCTATGTTTCGGGAGTTATAAAATTAGGAATCTTTAAGTACCAATCTCGAGAGAACAGAGGGGCCAATTGTCATAACAAAAACCTGTTCAAATGTCAAAAACAATCACGATTCAAAGCCAATAGTCAAAGTAATAAGTCATTACAAGAAGTAATAACATCAGACAGGTACATACAACTCGGACTCAGGCAAAGATACAAGGCTTGAGTCAACAATAGTACCCGGAAGACGGCAATAGGCTCACCCCTATTACGTGGGACCGTACATATGAAATTGCCGTTATTTTTTGAAGAAATTAGAAGATAGGAGGTAGGACACGGCGATAACTTGAGGAGGTAAGACACGGCGGTATTTCCGCCCAATTGAGCAGTCCGACTGGGGAAGTACCAATTTGGTTAGCATTTTCATTAATGTTTAAAATGAAAAAAGTTGTTGTAGTGACATAACTACAATAGTTGGACATATGCTGCCGCGGAGTTTTTTGTAGACATTATGATGTTCTTCAATATTGTTGTACATTATTTTGTTCACAACTTTCGACACTTTAAAGTAATTTAGACCGAGATATATAACATGGAATGTATATTATCTAAGAAGATACAGAATAAAATACAAATAAAGATTATTATTATTATTATTATTAATAATAATAAAGCAGAGTATTATTCGTAAGGTGACGGAGAAAAAATTTTGGGAACTTGAATCGGACAGTTTCACACTGGATAAACAACATTTTACGTTGGAGGAATCCAAGTGTGAAAAGCTTTTTGAAGAAACTACAAGGCGTGATTCTCAGGGTAGATATATTGTAAACTTACCGTTTAACGTTCCGGATCCTACATGTAAATATGGAGATTCCATGGAAATAGCAAAGAAACGCCTTAGAATGCTAGAGAAACGCTTTTTAAGGTTACCAAGGTTAAAGGATCAATACGCTGAAGTTATATCAGAATATATAGAACTCGGTCATATGGAAATAATACCGAAAGAAGAAATAGATAAACCATCAGTTTATTTGCCATATCACGAAGTTATTCGATCAGATAAAGCTACTACCAAGTTTCGGGTAGTGTTCAATGCATCAAGTCGGGATAGTAATGGTGTATCACTCAACAGTGAGCTTATGGTAGGTCCCACTCTACAATCAGAGTTAAGACACATTATTATGAGATGGAGGGCTCATCCAATCAGTATAGTAGCTGATATAGCAAAAATGTATAGGCAGATAAAAGTGTCCAGTGCTGATGCCGACTACCAACGTTTAGTTTGGAGAAATCACTCAGATGAAATACAACATCTTCGTTTGGTTAGAGTTACGTTTGGTACAGCTTCTGCACCATACTTAGCAGTAAGGACACTGAACCAAGTAGCTTATGATGAAGGCAAATTGTTTCCATTAGCTTCGGAGCGGGTATTACATGATTATTACATGGACGATTTAATATCCGGTTGTGAAACAGTATCCCAGGGCCTAAAAATAGTTGAAGAAATGATTAAGCTATTGAGAAAAGGTGGGTTTGAACTACAAAAGTGGTCAAGCAACAGTGAGGTGATACTTAAGGCAATAAGCGAAGGAAATACAGCAACGGAAGGAAATCTAGAATTAAAGATAGGTGAAACCATAAAAATTTTGGGACTTACCTGGAACCGATCAACCGATGTCTTCGAGTACTCCATACAGCTTCAGCCAATCAACATGCCTGTAACCAAAAGAAAGGTAGTATCAGACATTGCAAAATTGTTTGATCCAATCGGTTGGATATCTCCAGCAATAGTTAAAGCCAAAATCATTATTCAAAAGCTGTGGCTTTCAGGAATTAAATGGGACGATGAGCTACCGCTGCATCTAAGGAACGAATGGATATCTTACCGGGAAGAGCTCATATCGCTTACAAAGGTTCAACTACCACGCTGGATAAACCTTAAAGGTACAAATAGTCTTGTAGAGCTTCATGGCTTTAGTGATGCGTCCAGCGCAGCTTATGCAGCAGCTATATATGTGCGCGTTGTGGATGTTAAAGGTGATGTTTATGTTCATTTATTAACATCCAAAACTAAAGTAGCACCAGTTAAACAGGTATCAATCCCAAGGCTGGAGTTGTGTGGTGCGGTTTTATTAACCAAACTATTGCAGGAAGTTTCAACGGTTATGAAGATTCCTAAATCTAATACTTACGCGTATACCGACTCCACAGTGGTGCTAGCTTGGTTAAGTAGTCATCCAACGCGGTGGAAAACTTTCATTGCCAACAGGGTTTCCGAAATTCTAACCATTTTAGACCGAGACCAATGGTCTCATGTTTCCTCAGCTGATAATCCAGCCGACTGTGCATCACGAGGTATTAATCCATCAGAACTTCCAAATCTTCAACTCTGGAAAACAGGTCCTGTGTGGTTAAAAGATTTAAGTTTAACCGTTGACAGAGCAAAAACCCAGGACACTCATCTAGAAGAGAAGGGAACAACAGTTTATCACGTGACTAACCAGGAAGACTGGGATGTATGGTCCAAGTTTTCATCACTCAGGAAGCTGATTCGTGTTTTGACTTATTGTAAACGATTCATCAACAAACTGAAGAAGCGTCAAGAATCTGAATTATCTCCATGGCTAACAAGCAAAGAGTTAAATGAAACCTTAAATTATTGTATTAAAGAATGTCAGTATGCTCATTTTGACCAAGAAATTAAAGACATTAAGAAAAGAAAAAGCGTAAATAAGAAAAGTAAACTTACCACTTTGAATCCGTTTTTGGATGAGTCCAATATTATGCGAGTCGGTGGACGCTTAGAAAGAGCTGATCTCCATAATGACACCAAGCATCCAGTTATATTACCATCAAAGTGTCACCTTACACACTTGATAATTACCGAAGCTCACATCAACACTTTGCATGGTGGTCCTCAATTGATGTTAAACTTCTTGCGTACTAGGTATTGGATTCTCGATGCGAAAAATCGCGTAAAACTGTTCGTGCGTAAGTGTGTAGTTTGTGTACGATACGCTGCGCAAAACAAAACTCAACTTATGGGTCAATTACCTCCAGCCAGAGTTACCCCCATCAGACCCTTTTTACGAAGCGGTGTAGATTATGCAGGTCCCATACTGATGAGGACATCAAAGGGTAGAGGTCATCGGTCCTATAAAGGTTATATCTGCCTATTTATATGTATGGCAACACGAGCCATACATCTGGAAACGGTTAGTGATCTCACTGCACAAGGGTTCCTAGCAGCGTTTAAACGGTTTGTATCAAGAAGAGGCCACTGTGCCGAATTATACAGCGACAACGGAACCAATTTTGTTGGTGCCGCACGAGAACTAAAAACATTATTCGCTCAAGAGAAGTCAACCTTGGCGATGGAAATTGCCGAGTGTTTGGCTGACAACGGTACAGAATGGTACTTTATCCCACCACAGGCTCCACATTTTGGTGGACTCTGGGAGGCCGGTATAAAGTCCACTAAACATCATTTGCGTCGCGTGATCGGTAATTCGACACTCACTTTCGAAGAAATGACTACATTACTCTACCAAATTGAAGCCTGTCTGAATTCCCGACCATTGTCACCGTTGAGCACAAATCCACAGGATCCCACCCCTCTGACGCCTGGGCATTTCCTAATAGGCGATTCCTTGATGCTGGTACCCGACAATAATTATGAATCTTCGTCTATCTCGTCATTAAAGAGATGGCAGCTGATACAAAAGCTGCTTCAACATTTTTGGCGGAGGTGGTCTAGGGAATATTTAAACCAATTTCTGCAGCGTTATAAGTGGGCAAACCATACTCCGGAACCAGAAATCGGTGACGTAGTTTTAGTAAAGGAGGATAATCTCCCTCCTGCAAAATGGCTTTTAGGAGTTATAACTGAAAAACATACTGGTTCGGATTTAGTTACACGGGTAGTAAACCCTTAAGTGTAAGGGAATATTATTGAAGAGACCGGTAACAAAATTATGCATCTTACCTGTTGTCCATTGACATTAATGTTAGGAGATTAGTGAGTTAACTTCTAATAGGGGTTTAATTTGTGTGTATTGTAAACATTAAACCTCAACTTACTATTTTTGGTTTCGGAAATTATAAACTCACACCATTGTATACCAATTTAGTATCTTTTACTATATAAGATGTTTACTTAAACTACTTGTCTGTTATTAAAAAAAAAAACTTATATATCTTTTAGTAAAGTGTAGATTTTAAACTTCAATATTGCTGTATGTTACATTATGAATGAGTTCAGTTGTTACTGTTGTGAATCTTTCTGAGTCATTGATTTTTTGTTTGGTTTGTAGTAAATCCATGGCGGAACCATAGTAGGTTAAACGATAAGATCACACAATATTGTCAACAGTAAATAGTTTGTTAAAAGTAACATACTTGTAAATATGTATTAACTTTTCTTTGGGCACATATTTTTGACTACCATGTCTTACCTTTAAAATTTATTTACTAATTATACAGTCCACTTTTAGAAGGGGTTAATGTCATGGTGGGCGGAAGTATGGTCATTTTGTCCATAGTGGGCGGGATGTACAATCTGTAGATTATAAAATAAGTTATCAATAGTTTAGTTCCATAACCCTCGATAGATGGCGTTGTTCTATGTCTCTGAATCGCGTTATGGTTTCGTTACATCGGGTACGATAAGTAGTCAGAATGACTTTTAATAAATTGTCTTCGTCCTGAGGCAGCGTTTTATTCATACAGTTGGCAAAAAAAATGCAAAAAGTCCACCATGGGTCTAGATAGCATTGTGTAGAATGTTGTAGAATATTTATTTATTACCTCATTTCACAGTGAACTTCGTCCGAATTATAATAAAAACGAAAACTATACCGTCACGATTAATTTTAAACCAACTGGACTGACTAATATAACCAATTGTATTACTTCAATGTATTATACAACGGTTCTGTTATCAATGAAGGTGGAACTAAATAGGCGTTACATTGGTCTTTGTTAAACAAATTGTTTGAAGTAGGTATGTTATCGCGGTATGCTGAATGTTCGACACCTGTATTGAAGTTGAACGTAAAATGGTGATTCATTAAATAGGTATTTTGCAAAAATACTTTATCACAGATCTTATAGACGTAAGTTAATACTCAAAACTCAATACATTATTGCGTTCCATAATGTAGTACAGTTGTTCAGGTTAAAATAATGGACCCTGTCGGGCACAGCACAATGTTTGGAGAGAGGAAGAGTTTGTCATACACAATAATATATGTTTACTCTTAATTACAGTTCTTTAATATTACTTAATATATTAAATTTCAATGACTTGTCTTCTACACTGAACAGACACTCTGTGCTTACAGGGTTGGCAGCGCGAGTGTAACTCTTCTGGTGTTACACACGTCCATAGGTCACGGTAACCATCCGTTTTTAATTTCGTTTCTATTTTTTTCTGTGATATAATTCTGATTGTTACTCTCTGAGAACTGTAGAGCAAAGTTTTCAGGGTCAGGGAGGCCCCACGGCTTGCAAAGGAGCTGAATGATGCTCGACAACGGCTGGCTTTGGTCAAATTCGATGAACTGAGGTCTTTTTTATGTCCGTTTTCCTTGGCAAATGAAACCGCGCGATTGCAAATGTTTCAAAGGTTATGCTCAAAGCAACTAGTAGCAGGTTTGAGTCCCAATCTGAATTATTTTTCTTTTCCAATTTATTAAAAGTCATTATAATTTTTAAATTGCGCCTTATCCTTCAGCTTGCTTATTCTGCGAGCTATGACGGTAACTTAAGTTCTTTGTCGGATGACCTCGTTTCGAATTCTATCCTTCAAGGAAACTCCAAGCATAGCTCGCTCCATAGCCTGCTGCGCAACGATCAGTGCCCCCTTTTTGACACCGTTAGTCACCCCTGTGCGTTTGATTCTGCACACATTCCATCAAAATATGGTACAGGTCATCGAGTGTATTGCAGGTGGTACAGTTTGGGGATGTTGATTGCCGCATTAGGAACGTAAATTTATTTGATGGAATGTGTCCGGAACGAAGCCGAAGTGAAACGCATGCCATCTATTTGTGTTGTGGTTGTCCGAGGTGAGATTGGCAGGCTAACCCCTCGCACCCCGGCCTTACTAGAATGTTAATGGCCAGTTTCGAGATGGCCTCCATGGATATCTAGTGGCAGATACTTAAATTTTTTTTATACCACTTAGGTGGTAGACGAGCACACGGCCCACCTAATGGAAAGTGGTTACCAGAGGAGTCACAGTCGCGCTGCCAACCCTGAAGTACAGAGTTTCTGTGCCGTCAGTGTAGAAGGCAAAGCAGGACAAGCTTTTAGTCTTCCCACTGACAGCACAAATTCTCCAGAGTTCCCCACCACCTCCACAGCTTGGGTATATACAACCATATTAATAGCTTGTATTTTCTTAAATCATTTTTTCATTATAACTCCAAGCAGAGTGGTGACCTATTTGCATTTATTACTAAAATAAAATTATGTCTCTTAGTTTCGGGATAACAATAAATCCAGCTTTGGTAGATTTTTTTATTTGCGTTACGATAATACTTTTGTATTACAGGTTTGTTGTTTTTAAAAGGCTATGGCAGGCTGATGTCTATACGGAAATTATTACGTATAAATAATAATGTTATAACTTAGGAAACCACGTCCTCTGCCATAATAGAATCGCTAGTCAGCAAAAATCCGTTATAACCTTGACAGGAACGTTCAAGCAATGACAGACATCAAAACTGAAATTGGTTACGCTCGTGCTTGGGTCCGATTGTCGTTAGAAAAGAAATTACTATCAAAACATCTACGAGAACTTCTAGCGGACACTACATTACTACGATCTCTCTGCCTACCCCTTCGGGGATATAGGTGTGATTTTATGTTATGTTATGTCTCAATAATCCTAATACCAATACTAGATATATTAAAACGATGAATCAGTGTTGCCAGGGCCAGATAGTAAAGTGTAAATGTAAACAATAAGCTTAAACAGTTACTTTTTTTTCGTTTGGGCAGTTTTGCTTCTACAGTGATTTCACCGTATATTTGTTACAAGTTACACGAATTGGTTTTTGATTTAATAGAAATGTATTGTATTGTAGTATCTATAATAGCACTAGCGTATATATTCTGGGATGTGAATCGTATTCCGGACACTATTGTTGACTCGAGCCATGCATCTGAGGCTGAGTCTGGGCTGTATATATCTGTCTGATGTTAAACAGCCCTTAGTCGCCTTGTACAACACCGCATGGGAACAGATGGAGTGGCCCTAATTCTACTCTGCCGGAAACCACGCCGGTACTTTTTCGTTCACTTAGGATGTATAACCAACAAGTTGTAAACAAGTATAAAACACATATACGTTCACACTGTAGCTTGTGACATATTGCAACTTGTCAAATATATGTTTTATACTTAGGTGTAAACAAGGAGTAAGAACTTGACGAAATCCCACACTACCCAGTCCAAATAGTCTAGCTATCTCAAACCTTGATTTATTCAAAGAACCATGGAGGCCGAACAAAGTTATAAACAAGTAATACCTTTATTCCCTTCGTGTCCTCCTCATCAAAGCTGCCGATATCGAACGCATCAGCTGCATTAACCTCAGGGTAGCCAGAGCTCACTGGAGAATTTGTGCTGTCAGTGCGATGACTAAAGGTTTGTCCTGCTTTGTACTCTACACTGACAGCACAGAAACTCTTTGCTTACAGGGTCGGCAGCACGAGAGTGGTTTCTCTGGTGTTACATACGTCCATAGGCCACGGTAACCACTTTCCATCAGGTGGGACCTGCGCTTGTTTGACACCTAAGTGGTATAAAAAAAGAAGAGATAAAGATCTCACAACTTTTCTCCAAGTATGAAGGACCATACAAGGAGGGTTAAAAGGTCATGTTTGTAAACGAGGTTCAAACTTTGGGGTCGTACGGGGAAAGAGTCAAATAACAAATATAAACTGCTGATATATGAAAATATTATTATTATTATAAAAAAAACCGCGGTAGAGCTAGTGGTATGGGTAATGGACTGCTGAGACGAGGTCTTGGGTTCAATCCCAGGTTTTACTAGTCATTGTGTGCCCACCATTACAAGAATGCCATTTTTAATATGTATCAAAATAATCGGAATATTTACCATGTCGCATTGTTTTGATTTTCCGATATTTTGATACATATATGAGTGACCATAATAGTTTAAATACCATTTTTTATATTTAGAAGTATAAGATTAGATAGATACTGAACTTTGAACAAAATTTTATTACGAGAACAACATCCCTTTCCCGATCATACCCGGTGGTGATCCCGTATCTGTGGTATTTTTTACAGGGGTTTCCGGTCGGTTATCTCTCGGTTTATTTTTCTGACATTCCGGGCATGACCGAAACGCTGGGATGCGTCAACGTCATCTGCAGTGATGTGTGTTCTCAATGTGTGTAACAATAAATTCCACCAAGTGTCACCAATCAAAAGTATAAATAAAGAAATATTAGTTGATCATGTAAGGGTACAACGCGGAAACTACACCTCTACGTCTTAATATTCCCTTGAAGTAAGTAATTGCTCATAGTGACGTCGTTGTGACAATGACAATGTTTGATGACGTAGATTCACGTCATCATTGAGTTAAAGGGGATTCAGAGATTGTTTGGTCGTAGCTGCATAACGCAGTAGTAGGTATTCACGGGGACTGGACCAACTCTCCAAACCCCCACCTCCCCCTGTCATTCCCTCCCCCCGCCATGCCCTGTCTCTCGGCTTCAGGGTGGCCGTCAGGGATACAAGCTCCATGCGTATTGATTTTATGTATACTGTAATTTTATTGGTTAATATACGTTAACCGCCAAAATACCCAAGGACCGGCCAATAGGGCCACGCCATTCTACAAATAACGCACTTTTATTTTACATATATACATAATGTACATGAGAATTATCTAAATTAAAATGTAAAAACAATAGATAATATACCTATCCAAACCGGCAGGTTCAGGTGTCAAAGAATTCCTCGCCATCGACGTCAACCAGGGGGTGGTTAGAAGGCTGCTGGCATTTCATGATCTTAAACGGATCATAGTAAAAACTACAGATGTACAATAGGCGTATGGTAATTTTTTTCTTTAATTATACCCATATCAAAATAAAACAAATAAATATGAAACAAGTTATCATGTACTAATAAAACTTGCCCCAAATTGCTCTTATAGGAAATATCGAAATTCACTCGTTAGATTATAACTTTTCTGGATTAACGTTCTGAGAATGATGATAAGATAAGATAAATACATACATGCAGACACGCCTCTTTCCCAGTGAGGTATACAGAGACCACAATTTTCCACTTAATAAATTGTCTAAACAACTTGTCACATTCTAAGCAACTAAATATACTTATATAGCCTTAAATTACTTATATATAGTTATATTATACTATTCTTTGTATTATATAATTTTTATTAATATAATTAATATAATATAATATATATATAATTATAATAATATATATAATAATATATATATAAATAAGTATATAATATATATAAAATTTATATAGAATATAATATATATTATATATATTATATATATATAAGTTTAATATATATAGGTTTAATATTTATATATATATATATATAATATATATATATATATATAATACATGTATAGGGCAGCATATATATAGTATTATGTATATTAGTATAGTAAAACAATTATGGATAGTATGATGATTTTTCTATCCTTACTAAATAGCATGTTAGATGTAATTTTAAGTCAACATTTTTTTGTGTCTCGTAACTATTCAATTTTTGGGATAGCCGCGATTCTCTCCATTCTTGATTTTGGTTTAAAATAGCGTGATATAATGATGTTTTGGTCTTCTCGTGCTGTGGTACACCTGGTTCTGCCCGTTCCTGGTCTGCGTAGGTTAGAACCAGTTTCTTCGTAACGTCGGAGAACTCTTTGTACTGTTGACAGCGACACACCGACAGTCCTGGCTGTATCGCGCTGACTCCGGCCGGTTTCCAGCATTGTAAGTACTCTTATTTGAGATGTCATTTTCCCTAAAAATTTGTTTTTTATTACATATTCATCTAATATCAACTCAAAACGTATGGCAAGGGATATTGCTTCTTAGAAAATATTTAAAAAAGCATCTATCGATTGTGCCCTGCAATCTTACCAAAGAACACTAGAGACTGGCGAACCCTGCGAGAGAAGGAAACCTTGAAATAAAACCCTGTACCAACCCGTCTAGCCAGCGCGGAAACAGTGGGTCAAAGCCTACCAATATTTGGAGAGGCGTAGTCCAGCAGTAACCTGCGATGGACTAAAAGACTGATTGCTTGACATGCGAGCTAGTATTCAAAGACCAGGGTAACCATTTTCTATCAGGTAGGCCAAAGACCAGGGTAACCATTTTCTATCAGGTAGGCCAAAGACCAGGGTAACCATTTTCTATCAGGTACGCCAAAGACCAGGGTAACCATTTTCTATCAGGTAGGCCAAAGACCAGGGGAACCATTTTCTATCAGGTAGGCCAAAGACCAGGGTAACCATTTTCTATTAACATTGAATTATAATAATTATATCGATAAGTGTCCGATTCTCTTTTCCTTGTCCCTTTCTCGTAGGTTTCCTATATATATTTATATATATATATATATATATACATATATGTAGTATATATATATAGTGGCGGATAAAATTGATAAAACGTATTGATTAGATTAATGATTATTATCACAAGACAATGTAACATATTTCAATGAGTATCGCGACTGCGACTCGATAGCTCCGCCCGGCGACTGAAATGTCCGTGCGCCGGATTCGCGCGAATTAGAGAGAGACAGCAATATTTCGAAACACATGGAGTCATTTTGACAAAATTGCGGTTTTGGTTTTTTTTTTATACCACTTAGTTGGCAGACAAGCACACGGCCCACCTGATTGGAAGCGGTTACCGTGGCCTATGGACGTATGCAACACCAGGGGTGTCACACTCGCGCTGCCGACCATGAAGCAACCTTCTGATGCCCCTCTTGAACACGGGGTTCTAATCGGGACAAATTGTTTGGACAAATATTTTCATGAGATATTGCTACCGTGTTGTGAGCAAAATATTTTTTTTATCACATTGGCGCTTCGTATTAATGCTGGAGTAATGGATTTTAATTCAATTCAGTTCGCTATATCGGAAGGGAAACTCGATTATATAACGTTTGGTACGAATTTAAATAGGGATATTTTGATGCTGCTATTTAGGGTAAAGGGTAGATATATACATTTTCTTCATTTCTAAACATAAGATGCGTCTACTTCGTAAATTTGGCTAATAGCCTAGCATCGGAAAACTTATTACTGAATCTTGCGGGACGGAAGCACTAAAAAAGCGAGATACTCTGCCTCTGACATTCAACTTTATGAAATGCGAATGCTCAACATTGTTGCACTTCTGTTTTCTTTGAATCCTTATACAATAGGACTATAATATTTATCCCGGAAATAGGTATTCCGGTGAGTTGCCAGTGCGCGATCGGTACAATAATACACGTCGGCGGAGCCACGGGCAATTGGGATGAACTGCATGGTAACAGAAATCCAGGCGGATGATATCGAGGGATCAGTTATTCTTCTTTAAAAACTTCATTCAAAAACGGATCACCTTCTCATTAGTACTTGGTATAAACCTATTGCTCTTTTTCTGTATTTATATATCTGTCTAAATAACCCAAACTCAACCCTCTTTGTAAACTATCCAAGATGTTTGTCTTGGATAGTTTGGTTCAACTGAATGATTTTCAGGATCAGGCTATACTAGTTCTTCAAAATGAACATATTTTCTCTTTCATTTCTCTCTGAGTAGGCTGTATGAACAATTTTATTTTTTGACCGTTAGCCAAGAGTTGGGTGGTTCTGGGGTCGGTACTGGCAGGTGAAACGGTCCATTTTGAACTCTATTTTCCCTTCGTATTAGTATGAACTATCTACTTTATGTATATATTTATTTAATACATGTATATGTATTTGTATGTTAGAATTTATGTTGATATTTTTTGTGTAAAGCCGTATATTAATTTTATTTTACTTACTTTTCTCTCTTTCTTTTGCAACTGTTTCAACAATTTCTCAAACAATACAGTCGTTATCAATACGGTTGGCGAATTGCTTAATATTCACCCTTTTGCAATACGCCAAAAGTAGCGTCAAAGTAACGTTTTGAGTTATATATCAAACGCAGAAGAAACATAAGAGGGTCCAAAGTAGCGCAAAATATTAGTTAGTTATCAACGGTGCGACGGATCTAATCGTGTAGGAGAACCTGCCCCAGCGTACTGATTTGAGGCCACTATAAATTGTTCTCTTCCTCGCGCAAGTGCTACACAATAATTGTTCTTATCCTCTATTCATAAGTCATGGTTTTATTTTATTATTCACGAGTACCTAGCTACTAAAAGCTATTTAAACATAAACATAAACTGGCGAAATGTAGGTGCTAGCACCTCTGCCTACCCCTTCGGGGATATAGGCGTGAGTTTATGTTATGTTATTTAAGATATGGATATTGTATTATTTTAACAAAACATCATTTCATATAAGGGATTATTTTTAAAAACATGTAGTAGGCAAAACAACGTATAGCATAAATAACATTTGACAAAATGCATTGCTTGGTAAAAGTTGAAATATTTAAGAACACATATAGAATATTTTATTTTTTCGCGATTTTGTTTTGGCTTGTTCCCGGTTGTTTTTGCAAAGACGGCTATAGGTTGGAAGATGTCAAAATTCGATTTTTATTGGCAAAAATAAAGTGTGCATAACGGTAAATACCGAACTTTGTATTTTTCAATACTTAATTCAGCGATTTAGTAGGGTTACGATCTATCTTAGATTTTTGTAACAGTGAATAAAATGTGTTTTTATGCACCTCCATCTCTTCCCATGCGATGTCGTACAAGGCGACTAAGGGATAGGGCTGTTTAACATAAGACAGATAAATACAGCCCAGACTCAGCCTTAGATGCATGGCTCAAGTCAACAATAGTGCCCGGAATAGGCTCACCCCTATTACGTGGGACCGAATTCAATTATTAGTGAAATGTGGGTGATATTTCGTCGGAGTTGGGGGGTTGGCTGCCTGCCCGCGTCGCGTACCCTTCAAGTGATCCATCGCAAACGATACTGAAAAGGCACGAGAAACAAGAGACGAAGCCCTTAGTCTGTCTAGAAAAATGGGAAATCTAGAATTTATTATACTGACGGAAATCTGGAGTTCACGTAATGGGACTATACTTATATTGCATTTGAAGGCTGCCAAATTAAGAGTAATGGAGGGAATTGTATTTTTTCATAGCAGTTTTTTCCTCCTCATCTGCTTAGGGGAATATCCGGACATCAATGAAATATAAATCGGTAATTTAGATCTCACTCATACATACATACATACATACATACATACATACATACATACTTAAATACATACATACATACATACATACATACATACATACATACATACATACATACATACATACATACATACATACATACATACATTATAATCACGCTTGTATCCCCGGAGGCTTAGGCAAAGATGAATTAACACCCACATTTCACCAATCATTGAATTCAGTCCCACGTAAAAATGGAGCATTTTAAGGAGATCCTTCAATAGTTTTGTGCAGTCAAGGTGGTCAAATAGTATGGGAGGTAGTTTTTCCAGTTCTCGGGCCACAAAAATAGGAACAATATCGGATTCTGTCGATTTCAAAACGTTTAATATATCGACTAAATCCCTGCTTTGACACAACTGTATTTTCGTCCAATTAAGCAGTCCGACTGGGGAATTACATGAGTTTTTGTGCTGTCAGTGAGAAAAGACCAAGGCCAAAGTCTTGTCATGCTTTGTCTTCTGCACTCTCTCGTGCTTATAGGGTCGGCAGTGCGCGTACAACTCCCCTTGTGTTATTCATTTACTAATTACAGTCTGAAAGTTGAAAATCATCTAATCACAACATTAGAACAGTTCAACAATTATTTTAGTTTGCAATACGAAGATATAAAGTAGGCCAGCATCAACAGGAGGTGTAATTAAACAAATGCTAATGAACTAGTCTCCGTGTCCTGCAAGTGCTGTGCTGTGCCGTGCTGTGCCGTGCTGTGTTGTGCTGTGTACGTGTTGGAGATTCCTAAAAAGGGAATACACCGGTCCTGCGCACCGATACAGTGTAAGGTGAACATGTATTCACCCTACATCACCATCATCAATATCATCAATATCCTGTAAGTGTTTGTCCAGAGTGGACGCCAAAAACTACCTACTGAAAGGATTTTGATGTAGATTATTTTTCTTTTTTAAATTTGTTTTGAAGCAGGAAATAGACAACTATTATAAATAGTTCATTCATTTCTGTCAATAGGCAGGAATCAAACAAAACTTTGTTATATGCTCATGGTACCAATATGAGTAAGGTTATTATTGAGCCTGGAAACAAGGAAAAGAGACACCGCTATACGTACTGTATAGCACCATCTCTTTTTCACAGTAAATGGACTCGTGTGTATGGTGATTACCGTCCTCGGCTCTCTTAAGACCGACTCAATGTCGCCTCAGCGGTAATCACCAACTTTACACACTTGTACCATAATGTACTATTATTCGTAATGGTAATTAACCAAAGTAAATTTCAGTACCTACCACAATTAAAATATATTTGATTTGATATGTCGAAATATTTCAAAATTTTGCTTCCTTATGAAGTGAAGAAATGAATGAAAACTAAATTAATTGATTCAAATTAAATTATCCATTGAGTGCCTGCAGTGCTGAGATAATATTAAGATTGAGTTATTGTGCGCGGCCGCGAGCGAACGGAGCCATCGTTAAGTTTCATTCGCGACATTTGACCACCCTTTCTAATAAAATTTAGAAAGATTACTATCCTCATTTCTCAGATGCGTCAAAGTACCTATGCTATAAGACCTCGAGGTCCACCTATTGTTTTTGTATGACCTCGAGTGTGAATTCGATAGTAATCCCTACGCCACTGAGGTTGGTTTGACCATCTACAATAATTACGGTACTTTCCCTCCATGTGGCATTGCCGTTGGACGCTCTGTTTAATCGTACCCTCAGGGAAAAAAGGCATAAGACGAAAATGCTGATTTTTCAGTATGGTGAAAAAACTGAATTTATGGGTATATTTACTTTATTTCCAAACGTAGAAGAATTCAATTGCTTCAATAAATAGCATGGTTCAATTGGAACTTGTAAATATTTATAATGATAAATTTTAACTATGTGATTTTGGTAATCAAATACTTGATTTTTATTATGTATGATGTAACTGGTTCTGTAACAGTTAATATTTTCAATCAATACTGGGTATTCTTTGAGATTTTGGTGTTTAGGTAGTCAGTAATTCAATGTTAGAACGACACTCAGCCATGAATCTTGATTTATCTGAGTACAGATTATATAAGCAAATTGACAGATTTCACAGATAGTAGTAGTGTATACAATCTGTCCTCAGTTATAACGAGATTCAGAACTTAGTACCATTCTATACCACGGACACTTCTAAAAATCCAGTTAATTTTAGACTTTAAAGCAATGCCGTTAAAGTCCAAAATTAAAAGGCTTTTTGTAGACTGAATGATAAAATGTAATAAAACTTTTTTATTTAATTTTAGACTTTTAGGTCATAAGTTTTTAATATTTTTCAGATAAGTTTTTTTTTTTCATAAACTTTATTTTCTCGTAAAATTTGACCCAGGTCGCCTGTATATGGCCTGTACTTTGTTTGTTCATTTGGTAGGCATCAAGGTCAATTTTCTAGGGTTAACAGTCGCCACGCCCGCCATGCCCGCCATGCCCGCCATGCCGGCCATGCCCAGGCTCGTCTCGCCCATACTGCACAAAACATATCATTAGCTGCGAACTGACTGACCTGACAGCCTCGCGAGGCAGTCTCAGTCGAACAGGACGTGGCTCACCTGAGGCATGCGCGTGAACGTAGGTATTTGTGTACCTACCTGATTTATCTGTTTAAGTGTGACACGAACATTATATTCAACACCGAATGGCGTAGAGCCAGATACTGGTCGCTGATATGTTGTGTCTATTTAATTTTATTAATACGTAAATTATATTTAAATATTTACAGTTTTAGCACTAGTTAACACATCTTAATTAAACTAGAAATAATGTATGTAGTCTTACAGCCTGTGAACCCTTCAGCCAATCCTTATTTAGCATTTCGCATTTAGCTAATAATGTTACCCTGATTTTTTCTTCGTGTGCATTGTCTTTGAGGAATACATTTATTAACGTTGCAGCATTTTCAACCAGCTTACAGAAACTGGGCTGGATGTATTTAAGGCTCGTATTTATCTCGTCATACTCCTTAAAGGATGGCCTAAAAGATGATCTACATTTATAGTTTTGCGCCCGTGTGTGCCAGGTATACCTAGCCTCGGGTTCTTCTCGCAGAAACCTGGTGATGACTCCAAATAGACAAGATCTTTAGACCCTGGTGATTTGTGGTCTGGATTATGAGGCCGCAGCTGGAATCTATATCTATCTCTTCGTGGTACCCTGTGTGGCACCGCGTCGTTCCGTTGCGGGAATAACTTCTTTGACGTTCGTCATGGCAGTCGCCGAGTATTCCAATTTATTCAAATAGTTCCAATACTTTGAACTCTAAAGTGGGACACTTAGTTATCTCGCTTTCGAGCGAGTAATATTACGTCTACTACTTTGATGTAGAATTAAGTTTGGTGTTTGCAGTCGAATACCTATTTAACAAATAATTACCGATACTTTATTACGCAAAAGCGGTATCTCCCCTTTCGATTGAATGGAGTTACGAAATTCACGTATTAAGTTGTTGCCTACCTTTTCTTCTTACTGAAGACTAGATCCGGTTTACAATAATGTTAACGAAAATAAAAGGCGTCGGTAGGATGTTGAGCTCTCTGGTCTGGCATTTAACAGTTATTCTATAAAAGTTTCCACCTTAACCAAAACCAAGTTGACAGATTAAACACCGCAGTGACTATACTAAAAAGTACAGATACTATATATTACTAACAAGTGTTTCTATTAGCGATGTTTTAATAATATACCTATTTATGATAGATAGATAAAAATAATAATAATTTATTATATGAATAATATTTTTCAGAAAAAAGAAGTACAAGGTAAGTGATCAAGAAAGAAATACAAGTAGCTAGCTGTAATTAAAATACAAGAGAAAATACTTTGGTGTCGACGATAAAGTTACAGGCGACAGCGTACCGACACAATTGTTGTACTATCTACGTGAACAAAATATTATGTTCAGTTTCTAACTAAGAAAATATTCTGTTCACGTAATGCTAAATATTTATGTATCAGTTCTTCAGCTTTATCAACGATGTCATTCAATATATTCATTCGAGAGTCAAGAATTTTGAAACTTTTCGTTCAAAAATAGAATTAAAACCGGTGTGACGACGTTTGCAGAGCGCGTCGTTACATGTGTCAGACTTGAAATAAAAAAATTCTTCCAGTACATGGTACCTACTGATCAAATCTCTGCCTTTTGGCACCCACTCAAATGTTACCGATAATCTAAAAATCAATGTTATATATATACAAGTACATTCATAATAATCACACCTTTATCCCCGGAGGGTCAACACCCAAATTTCACCAATAATTGTATTCGGTCCCAGGTAATAGGGGGTGAGCCTATTGCCGTCTTCCGGGCACAATTGAAGAAATTCACCTTTTTTCAAATCAGGGATGCTTCACACTAATCATAATTTTTCTAACTGACTAATCGAGACGACCAGTGACACTCGTTCCGGGTCGTTCCTGGTCCAAAGGCTGTTCATCGCCATCCAAAATGGCAAAGCAGCAAGTCTTATGGACACTTTTGCTCCGGGAGCGATCAGGGGCGGGTTATTTGATTAGTTCTCCTCCTTTTTTATACCACTTTGGATGCAGCCAAGCACACGGCCCACCTGATTGAGAGTGATTACCGTGTCCTATGGGCGTGTGCTAGGCCAGGACCTCGATTCTGCTGATGTAAAACCACTGTAATACCACGAACGCTGCTAAAAATCCATTCAATTTTAGACTTTAAAGCAATACGGTTAAAAATTAAAAGGGTTTTTGTAGAGTGAATGAAAAAGTGTAATGGAACTCTTTTCATTTAATTTTGAAGCGATTTAAAATAATCTTAAATGTAATGACAATTTTAGATTGTAAAGTATAAAATGTCTTTTAAATTGGTGTCTAATGCAAATTTTTAATGAAACAACCACTTGCCAAACTGTTCATCTCTGATCCCCATTATATGTAGGTTATAAGGAGTGAGAATACTGCATTGTACATATTAACCACTTTTCTAGACCCTCAAGCTGTCATAGTCGCGCTGCCAACCCTGTAAGTACAGAGTTTCTGTGCCGTCAGTAGAAAACAAAGCAGGACAAGCCTTTAGTCTTCCCACTGACAGCACAAATTCTCCAGTGAGCTCTGGCTACCCTACTCACCGCTGGGAACACAACACGAAGTTATTATAGCCGCGGTATTCTGTAGGGCGGAATCTATACAGAAATAATATTAAATAATTTATAAATATTAACTACAATAAAAATAAAATAACTATTATACAACTTATAGCTAAGAACAATTAAAATGCGTCGTAGAATTCCTCCGCATCGCATGCCTCTTGTGGCAGCGTTCCCATAGAAGACATCGCACCCCCAGTGGAAAATAGGCATAAGTGATTTTATTTTGATTCATCGATTTTATCAAATTTGAAAGGTATGTTTAAAGATACATATGCTAAATTTTTTCCATATTTTTCTTGTTAAATTTGACGAGTTAAAACAAGAAATTCGTTTTGAGAATTTTTGTTCCATTACATTTTTTCTTACGGATTAGAATTTTGAAAGGTTTTTCACTGCAGATAGCTGATATTAAATGTCTTATTTAGGTTATTTCTACTTTAGAAAACGTAGTATCCTACTGTGCAAAAATTACAATACCCAGATCTAAGTACACGCGGGTATACCGCTCAGCGAATAGATATCGGGCGTGGGTGCAATTCCCACTCAATGCAAATATTTGTTTTCACGTCGGTTTCGGAGAAGTTTATCTATATCCATACTAATATTACAAAAGCGAAAGTAACTTTAACTGTCTGTCTGTTACGCTTTCACGCTTAAATTCGATTAAAACTGTGACAGGTGACACACAGTTCCACCGACTGCTGCGTGAGTTTCCGGAGCTAACACGACCTGCAGGTACCTTGAATCAGGCTAGACCTATTAAGCATTCGACGGTGCACTATATTAGGACAACACCTGGACCCCCAGATTTATATTCCGTTTTCGGAATATCGTAAACATTTTAAACGGATTTCTTCTTCTTCGAAAGTTTCAAGGTATTGAGATATTGGAAATAATTTCTAACATTTCCAAATCTGATTCTGAAGAACTGCTCATACCTGCTGCTATTGTTACTTAGCTAAAAATAGACATAAAGCTACACGAATATCTTTGGCAATTGACTAGATTGTACTAAAAAGTTCGACAAGTCTAACTACAGAACTACAATATCACTAATTGGTTTTGCCGGTTGATGGCAGCCGCATCACATACTGTAACGTGACGTGATCAGATGTGAAAAGATCGTGAAAAGTCTACTCCAACGTTAAACCCCTTAACAACACCATGTTCAATAATCAAGTATGGTCCTTCCAACAAGACTCAGCGCCGGGTCATAAAGCTCGGTCCACGCAGTCTTGGTTGGAAGTGAACGTTTCGGACTTCATCAGAGCTGAAGACTGGCCGTCGTCTAGTCCCCCAAAATCACGTCATGGTACGAATTGAATGAACTCAAAAAATCAGTAACTTTTTACGTCTTTTAATGTTAGCTAATGTCAAAAGACTCAAAAGTAATTAACACCCACATTTCACTAATCATTGCTATGGGATTGAGGTCGGCAGACTGAGCAGGCCATTCCAACGTCGTCATATTGTGCTCGCTTAACGCATTGACCACTACCCTCGCGGTGTGTGACCGTGCATTATCTTGCATGAACATAAAATCTTGACCGAACTGGGAAAAGTGCTGCCGCCTACGACAAATGTGTCACAATATAAAAATCATAGAAGATCCAAACGCAAACGAAATTGCTTGCTCTGCTACATCGCTACTAGTACGTTGCGATAAGAAATTCGCTCTTTCTTTTTCTAACCAAGCGGTACCTTAGTGGAGTAAAAAGGATAGCGTGAATTTCTCTTGGTTTCCGTTCCACGACTTGAGCAACCGCGGTCGTGGCCCTCAGGGTCGCTTCGCGGTATGTAGCCCCGCGGCGGAGGTAGAGAGGCACACCGTGGTACACGAGTGCCCCCTGATGCAACTCCAGGGCAAGGTGTTGAACGCGTTGGAGATGTCCAAGGACATCTAACACGTATAAATATGGTTTGTTTTTGTGTTGCAATGTGCATAATTTAATTTAATATGATGTTAATGATATACGACCAATCAAAACAATTGTCTACTACTGGTAGTAGTGCAACGAATTATTATCTGGTTGTATCTCTATACAGGTATGTTTTTCTATGGTTTAAAAGTTTTTCGTAAAAAATGTGCAATAAAAAACTATAGGTGTTTAGTTTTGGTATTATTTAAAGTACTATAAATCAAAGTTGTGTACAATTTTCTCTTTATTTATGTACTTTTAATAGCCCTTAAAGTTCAAATTGCGGTGTCTACCCCAATGTTTAATGATATTCTAAAGAATGAAGTGGTTCCAACGCAGTGGACGAAATCAACCATAATATTGATACATAAAAAAGGGGATATTAATGATATCAACAACTACCGACCCATCAGCCTTCTATCGAATGTGTATAAGGTGTTTGCCAAAGATGTCGGGGCTCGGAATAGTCTGTAGACGACTTCCGTTCCTGGCGGGGTGTTGTGCTCGGTAGAGCAGCGTCGTGCTGCGATCTGTTGAGACTCAGCCCTACGCCAGGTGATTCGTCCGAGGACGATGATATTTCTTCATCACACAAGCGATGTCTTTTTTTTTTTTTTACATGCGCAAAATCCCCACGGATACCTCCCCACCGGAGCCGGTGGAGGAGGTTATGTCGGACTCGAACCGACTAAAACGCACGCCGCCTGTGGGTCGTTTTGGTTGCCGAAGGTGAGGTTGACAGGCATATCCCTCGCACCCCGGCCGACCCAGAATTTTCCTGCGTTTAGGTTGAGCGCATGAATTGTATTTCTCAAATTGCCGTTTCCGAAGAGAGGAGACTAAAGCATCATCGAACAAACAATGTAAGAGGGTTAGCAGATTACCTCGGTTCTTATTTATTTTGGTATTAATGCTATAATTCCACCCCTCCACGGCATTGTTTGTTCGATGAAGCTCACCAAAGTTACAACATAATTTATAACCATTACTAAATTAAACGATTTTACGAGCATTTCACGAGGGGTCTGGCTCAAGCCAGACATTTCTATCTTTTAGGTAATTGTTTGTCTGATAGTAGTGCGCTCTTTTACATAACATTGTCTTAATAAAGGTTTTACATTTATTGTCAGGCATACCAAACATCTAAGCCCTGTACGTGTTGTCCTGTGTAGGAAAGGAAGAGTGGGACTAATTGGAAGGGCTCATCAGAACATTCTCCATGGTACATGTCATCTCCTTCGTCCTTGTAAGCGTCAGTAGCTTTATGGTTAAGGAGTCGGCCTTACCATCGAGAGGTCCCAGTTACGAATCCTGACCATTACACTACCGACGTGAACCCACTCCTAATAACCAATTTAGCTTAGCTGGAGGGGTTAGGTAATCTGTTCTGTAGACATGAACTGCGCTGCGACAGAGAGAACATTCAACCTCTTTTCCTTTCTAGGCTGATGACTCTATTAAATTCTGGCAAAAGAACAACAAACATCCAAAACGTGTGTGCAATAATAATAAAAAAAATAATGAGTAATTCTTAGAAGTTGATAACGAATTTGAAAGACCAAAGGTTTCTCATAAATTCCATCACCAGATCTAAACCAATCTTCTAAGAAAAGACACCTGGAAACGGAAAAAGACACCTGGAAAGCAGTGCTGGGCTTCTTTCCTGTTCGCTCGCCGCTACTAAGGAAATCCTAGTTAGCACGTCGGACGACTCGACGCACCAAGCAGCAGGCGGATGCTGAAACTTCGGCGTCTGTGGACGGCGAGTGTTCTACCGCTACCCAGTCTACAGTATCTAACAGTAACCAAAGTGACCCTGAAAATGGTCCAATTGAAGAAACAAGTACTCGCACCGAAGGTGCGCGACGTATGACCGACTTATTCTGTTGAATTTTTTTACAATTTCAATGTATGTATGTTTGTATGTAACGAAATAATTGAATTCGTTTTTGATGCACTTTAAAATGAAAACTACCTCTGTGATATATATGCTTCACCCGAACCAGTCGCAAAGTAGGCGACCAGTTCAAGGGGACGACCTGTGCCCTGCAAAAATATATTCGCCCTTTTAGGACATAGCCAAGAATTACCAAGGCCCAATAATTTCCTTACTCAATAGATTGAGGCACGATTGTGTAAGGAAAAACAATTCTACTATTCTTTTTCAGTAAAGAGATAATGATATTTGTCTTCAATTAGTTGCCTAAATATTTGGGACTAACATATCTTAATAGCTTTACGTAATTTCTAAGTAGCGGGTGTGTATGGCCCCATTCTCCGGCCGGCCACAGACAATTTATTGACAGGAAGGCCCCAAATCTTCAGTTCTTTAGTAACAAATTTCTATCGCATAAAATACGAACAAATAACCTTAAGACGATTTTTGATTTATTATATTGGAATTTAGGATTTCTAGAATGGGTGACTAGCAGGTCTAATAAGGCCACTTTATTGGAATCATAGATAATATTTAGCAATCGACAACTAAAAAAAAAGAAATAAGGAGACTATTTTTTTAACTTTATTCATATAACGAGGTCAGTGGTCTCATTGAAGTTGTTGATTATCCACGTAGTCTTCCCGCACCCGGGGACGCCGTTTACTAGTTTTATCTTTGGCACCGCCCAGTCTTCGTAGTTGCACGCCTCCAACAGTTTTCCTGCTCTTTCGAGTTCACTGTCGTCCAGCCAGATCTCGGCAAACGTTGTTTTGCCATATAATGTTAAGGGTGGACAACCCTTAACATTTAGGGGGATGAAAAATAGATGTTGGCCGATTCTCAGACCTACTCAATATGCTCACAAAATTTCATGAGAATCGGTCAAGCCGTTTCGGAGGAGTTCAAGTTCGAACACCGTGACACGATTTCTATAACATTATCAAATTCTGCATAGACAATACAATTAATAGTTTGTGTTAAAGCCGTATCAAAGCGAACTTCTATTCTTACGCTACCATGTTTTATAAGGTTCCAGTGATTAGAAGCATTCGCTGATAAGTCAGGTGTTTTCCGTGATGACGACACGACACTTAGATAATTGTTATAGGTAGGTACATTCAGCATAAATATAGACTGGTAAAATATTCAAAATGACCTTTATACCTTGGTTCCTGTTGACTGATTGTTCTGATAGTTGGTACACACCTTTAGTTGGGACGATAATACAATGTAAAAAAATAAAAATTGTTTGACTAAAACGATAGGATGTTTGGCTTGTTCGCTTATTTCTGCCTTTTCGATTCTACCTCTTACTCTCATAATACCCCTGTCATCAAGATAGGGACACAGTGACTTTAAGACACTTGTTTTTGATTCCAAATACCCTTTGTCTTGTAATTGCTTGTATTCCTTTGTAAAGGTATCTATTTGTGTAGCTCATTTCCAAGCTTGTTCATCATCAAGTGTTATTAATCCAAGTAATTTACTTTTAATAATATTTTTATATTTATACACAGGTAAATCCCTAATTTCATTAGGGAGCTTGTTAAAAAAGCGTATACACTTGCCCTGGAATGAATGACTAATTTTTTCAAGTCGACTACCACAGACTAAATTTTTTGGAGATTTGTGAATTTCACTTTTGTATAATTTTGTAGGTCAATATGTCGAAACGAGCGGCAGACGACGGTGGTAATGGCAGTAATCAACCGCCCATCAAAAAGGTTCATTTTGAACCCCATCTTATTGGTCCTGTGTCCACTTTGGAGGAAATGGACATCAAAGTTCTTCAGGCTTTTTCCATTGTTAGTCGACAGCGTTCAAGAACAAGATCTTCTGATTATGAGGTTTTCCTTTAAACGATATTAGCTTTTTATTTAACTTTGTACAGGATATTTATCAACATGCTATGTTTTTTATACATAATTATTCAATCCGTCCGAAATAATATAGATACATTATATTTATAAAAATATATGAAAATGGTTGCGTGGTTCCCGGCAGAGTAGAATTTGGACCACCCCATCTCTTCCCAAGTGGTGTCGTACAAGGCGACTAAGGGATAGGGCTATTTAATCTCAGATGCATGGTTCGAGTCAACAATAGTTAGCCCGGTATACGATTGATATCAAGCAATAAGGTTTTTATACATCGGGCATATATCTTGAACCTAAAATGTGCTCTATACACGAAGTATACGTTTCTTACGTGTCTTTTACCGATAGCACAGGGTGCTACTGCGGAGGACGAGCTCAAATTCACCAAGCAATAAAATTGAGGATTAGGTACACCAAGGATAATCGTTCACATTTTGTGTAAATGATCGATAGTACCCCTTCCCTCACCTTGACCGGACATTAGTAAACGATAAACTTATCAATAAAGTACTATCTCTTATCTAGCGGCTAGATTCTTACAGGTGATGTTTACTTTTAATTGATTATCACTATCACTTGCACGATATCGTGTGAATTTTACGTTACGTTGCTAATCCTTTGTACTACAATAAATAGTATTTGTAAATGTGTACTTCCTTATATAAAATTTCGGTATGATTGATAATCGGGCTATTTTTTCATAGGTTTCAGTGTGAACGCACTTGTGTTTTATACTTGTTTACAACTTGTTGGCTAATACATACTATGTAAACGAAAAAGTATCTGAGACAATCACAATACATGTATAAAACATGGGGAGTCTGTAGTCCCCACACCCGAGGAGAGGGTCAGATCGAGAGAGATGGCTCTGGGTCGGCCGGGTCCTGTTATAGTGTATGCATCCACCAATGTCCCGGGTTCGATAGTTAGGTCGAAAAAAAGCGTTATTTAATGTCGGTCAGGGATGTCTCATTAAAAAAAACAAAAACAAAACTACGTGGAGCCACGGAATGTACCGTTCCTCCGTGATCATGGTGCTTGCAACAGCGCCGAAATATCGGAAACTCAAAACAATGAAACATGGTAAATATCCCGTTTATTGTGATACTGATGAATTCTAGTTTGATGTAATTTTGTAATGCTTTGTGCCAATTATTACATTAATCCAAAGATTAATCATTCCATGGAGACCTCGTTTGGATACGAGGCAATTTAAATGCAAACCAATACATTCAGGAGGTTATACACCCCATGGTAATCCCTCATCGACAGCAGTTCGGTCAAGATTTTATGTTCATGCAAGATAATGCACGGTCACACACCGCACGGGTAGTCGTTGAAACTATTAAGTGATGACATGTGAACTTGGGTTCGATTGTAACACGAAAACAATCTGAATAAACTTTATGATATGCAAATAAACCTTTTGTTCGTATTTCGTATTACGTGCGTGCCTGAAATTTCAAACGTAGGTATGCTTAGTGGTAACCACAGATATCCATGGTAGTCCACCTGTCGAGATTATTAACACGGATGAAGATTGTCGTCCATATAGATAATAATAATAATAAAATAACACCAACAAAATCCCGATAGAATCCATTAAAATAACTTTATTTCACCACTAGGCAGGTATACAAAAAGTACGTGGAAGGTACATAGTGACATACAAATATTATAAAGCTGGAAAGTTTGTTATTTTGTTTGAACGCGCTCATCTCAGGAACTACTGTTTTTTTTTTATACAACTTAGGTGGCAGACAAGCACACGGCCCACTTGATGGAAAGTGGTTACCGTGACCTATGAACTTGTGTAACACCAGTGGAATCACTGTAAAGTGTAATTAGCGTAATATGCTACAGAAAGTTGGATGAAAAATAATAATGAGCATTAGAAATTATTAAAATGACCAATTCTTACAATATACAGTATACATTCATGTATATTTATATTGCAACACGAAGTTATTATAGCCGCGGTATTCTGTAGGGCGGAGGTACTTCCCCAGTCGGACTGCTCAATCGGGCGGAAATACCGCCGTGTCCTACTTCCTTAAATAGCTTGTGTTATTTCCCCCTTACAGGAGGAATGATATGGACCACGAAACCTTTTACAGTATTTTGTATAAATTCAGTTTATTGTCTGATGAGCAGTCAATTTTGCAGACTCAACAAGCTCTGACACTCTTGTCTAAATCGGACTATTAATGTTAGTTATTAATAAAATATTATTCCCTATCCATGATGCCCGTAGCTACACTCTATCATCGCACCTCTCGCCATAGGCAGGGAATTCATCCTCACACATTGCGACCTGAGACGGTGCGCACTGTGCGGTATGAAAGAAACTTCATCCCACGCACACTCAAGCTGTGGAATGACCTCCCTGCTACGGTTTTCCCAAGTCGCAATGTGTGAGGACGAATTCCCTGAGGCGAGCTGAGGGTACGATATATATATATAATTAAAACACAATTTAAACACTTTTAACTGAAGAAGATAGGCTTGGCAGTTTCTTGGGACTATTATTTTTTTGTATAATTATAATAATTAAATATTAAAAATTATAATTATATATATATATATTATATTATTTAAATGTATATATATTATATATACATTTAAATAATTCTTTTTTCATTGGAAAGCTACCTTCTTCGTGAGTAACATAGGCTACTTTTTATCCCGATATACCCATGGGATCAGGATTAACGCGGGTGAAACCGCGGCGTAGTGCTAGTTTTAATTTTATTTATTACACAAACAAACACTAAATAAAATTCTATGTGCATTGCTTTCAATTTAGTAATACTGTTTGGGCTAATGTTATGCTACAGCAAGGGTAACTTTGAACTCAACAGTCACAGATTATTTTTATATGAAGCTTGTCAATTATCTTCATCCATTATTTATTAAAGGATAATTTCCTATAAGAAGAAAGTTTACACATATCGCAGTGCGAGTGTATGGCACACCAAATACAACAGGAATATCTGAAGATCAAATCTCCTAATAAAAATATATTCTAAATACAATTTCCATCTGTCAAAATCAAATGCAATGTCAAAACAACGGTTTTTTTTGCCATGTCATTTCAAAACCTATATTTTTTATATCACTTAGGTGGCAGACAAGCACACGGCCCACCTGATGGGGAGTGGTTACCGTGGCCTATGGACATATGCAACACCAGGGGTGTTCGAAGAACCTTATATTGTAGGTGCTTGGGAAAACCGGGTGTCAAGACCGCGGAGTACGCACCTCGTCCCCGGAAACGGGAAGGCACGCAACGCCCCAGGCCTACGCTCATGGGGGGCAGAGGTCATTCTGTAACCTTCGAAGCTCGAGTTATTACGAAATGGTTTAGGTGCTGCCCAAAAGTAGACACTTTTGTTTACCGACACAAACACTTTTGTTTCTGTGTTCGGTAGAGGCGATCGGATACGGTAGAAATCGGTACTGAAGGGTTTTAAACTGACCACAGACACCGATTTCAAAGCGTTCATATGCGCGCAGCGCTCCCTGCTCAGTGCAAATATTTGTAAGAATGCATGAATATAGGCATTTGCATTGGTCTTAGGGAAGCAGGTTAAGCCGTCGGACCTGGTTGCCATACGAACATCTATGGCAGACCTTACAGGTAAGAAGTTGTAACTTTCCTATTTAGGTTGAGAGATCAGACGGAAGTCGCACCCAAAAATGGTTGACTTGAAGCTCTTAGTGGGCCTTATACATCCATACCACACATAGGTGATATGCCTGTATCTGAATATAACAAAACGAATATCTAGATATTCTGAAATAAATGAAATCTACATTTTTTAAAGGAGTGGCCAGCCTTTGCACCAAGAACGCTCCGGAACGGAAGTCACCTGTTATCTCTATGAGCCTGTTTCCGATATCTTTTACGAAATTTTTGGCCTCCTTGCTCCAGCACCCTAAGGTCTCCACCGCTATCAGCACAAAGATAACAAAAGCCAAGTTTAAAGGTAAAGTTTCAGAAAAGACGTCACCATTTTATTCCTATACATGTTACAATGGTGACACTCAGCTTGACGGCATTAATATATGCTTTTTCACCCTCTTCAAAACTAGTATGTACGATCATATTCATGAAAATCCTCCCACAAATATGGATTTAGTCATACAACTAAAAAAATTAATCACCAAAGTTTAATTATTAGTCTCCTAAAATAATTTATGTATGTGACCTCCACATTCCACTGGCTATCATCAGTAGAAATATTTCCATATTGCAGTTAGATGCAATCATTTTCATTCACCAAGTATATGCCATATGTCACCCATTCCGACCAATGGCAATCCCTATCAAGGCTGTCGCAGCACTGTGCTCGACGCTTTATACTTAGAGAAATGGACAGCTGATGTTACACACGTCCATAGGCCACGGTAACAACTTTCCATCAGGTAGCCTGTGTGCAGACAAGCCACATAAGCCGGTGCAAAAGTGCCCATAACACTTGCTGCGTTAAGACATAAGGCTTATTGTTACTGAATCATAGAAATAGTATTTATAGTTATTTCATTTCAGATTATCTGAAGTTAGTGTAGATTTAGTGTAGCATTCCCTTGCGTTCTTCGCGGACTATCTACGGGGCAGACGTCAATACGTAGTGGTCTATTTACTTTAACGGCATTTTGAAAATAAGTTGTTTAGCAATTTAGGCATTTTGCTTTATAGACGAATTTAAAAATAGTCTTTCTTGGTGGCTATTTGATTTTTAGGTAACATGATCAGGATGGTTTTTTACGTGTAGTGCTACATAACGCCCACTAATGTTAGTCCGTACGTACAGTCAGCGTCAAAAGCAGATGGTCATTGTTCAGATTGAAATAATTTATTATATGTGTAAATTGTAATTGTAGGTTAAAAATTCTAGTGCTATTAAATTAGTGAGCTGTAGTCGCATAGGTAACCTAATTAATTTTACCCGCTATTACGAAACAAAACTTAACTCGTTTTTACTGTTGAAATTATACTTAATTATTAATTAATCGAAGAATATAAAGGATATAGCAAAGAAACGAGAGACAGAAGAGATGATATCTCTCCTTTTTATTTGACGGTAAGTCATCTAAGGAAGTAGATTAAAAATTATAAACTGATATAAGACGGATCACTAGAAGCAGGTAAATATTATTTATCACATACCATACCGTAGATTTAATCACGACAACAGAACAGAGTTGTTACTGTAAGGATGATAATCAGACTTCTCCGTCACCACACGGATAATATATCTGTGAAATAATGGACATAAAAACCATAATAACCGCATCAGTAAGCTGGTTCTTCTTGAGATTGGCTGGTGGTGCTCCAGATGCGGCTGCCAACTTAGTATTAGCTTCTGTTAGTTCCCGTTGCAACCTCAGCGCCACCTCAGTTGAGCGAGCCACATCTTGCTCCAACTCTTTGATGCGGTTCTCACGTTGCAAGCCTTCTTTGCCGCCAACTATCTGTAACATATATATAATATTGTCACATGAGTACTCGTAGGCCGCGTCACATCACAGAGCACTCGGCGTGCGAGTGACTGGTGACTCACTGCGCTCTGGCGCCAGGCGAGTACGCGCTGTAGTAACGAGACAAGAGACATCACATGCCAGAGACCCCTCACTAGCGTAGCAAGCGTTGCCTCTGTAGGTATGTGCATTCTGTCCAGTCTGAATCACTGGCTAGAGGAGCCAGTTGTGCGGGCTATTCATAAGTGTTTGTGGTGTCGTGTGGTAGGTGGCGGCGGCGCGCAACGGAGGGCGCGAGTCCCGCTCGCCGGCGGAGGGCGGCGCGGCGGGGAGTGCGGGGGGCGCGGGGGGCGCGGCGCGGGCCTGCGTGATTATATCTTAAAAAGCTACCTGTAATCAAATGGATTATAGTATATTGGCATCAGCCTTGGAATAGGATTAAAACAATCTTTGATTTCTTTACACTAACTGAAGGTCAGTTTAAATTGTATAATAGCTATAGCCCCTATTAAAATTCTTCTTGATAGCCAATTTAGTTTTATACGAGACTCATACCTACGCGATATTTTTTTTTTTTCAAATATTTTTAATCTGTGTCAATTAATTCGTGTAAGTTTCATTCGAGATGATATTACTTATGATTTACTCACTCCTGCATTTGTTCTCGGAGAGACATGCATCAGCTTATGCTGCTAGTGTATTAAATAATAATAATATTTTTTAAATTAATTAACGAGTACTTATTAACAATTTACAGATCCATCCTATGGTCCAGATACAAACCCCGCCCAAAGGCTGTCAGCTAACACTCGCCAGTACTTACAGATGGCGGCCATAACGCTCTGCGGCAATTTTTAACAGACAACCATAGGATAGTGAGAAAAGAATAGGAGAAGAATGTTTCAGGGCAGGAAGGTGTACATAGATAATATATAAAGAAAAAAAACAATAATAATTAAAAAGAAAACATATAAATATAAAAAATAAATTAAATAAATAAATTCTACAACATTCTACACAACGCTATCTAGACGAAATTCCCGCAATTTGTAATTGAGCTGAGTCATCATGTCAACAACTTATGAATTTGGTTTAACTTCTTTAATCTCCCAAAAAGATCTCCTCTTTTAGCGTTAATCCCAATTGCATTCGAGGCTTTCATCTCGGAGTCTAGGGTCCGTTTTACCAGTCTACCTGCAGATTTGGCAATACTTTGATATTTTTCGTGAAGCGACTGCGAGTAAGGGCAAGTACCTTAACCGTTGCAGTTACAGCAAAACGTTCTTAGAAGACCTTCCCTAACTTTTTGACATATTTTGAACTGCATTCACAGATTTTGTAAAAAACTTACAGTTGGCAAAAAAAATGCAAAAAGTTCAAAAAAATTTTTTTTATGCCAATCGATTCTAATGCAAATACCCATATTCGTGCATACAAATATTTGTACTGAGCAGGCATCGAACTCGCGCCTCCTGCGTAGCGGGCGCGTTCACCACCGCTACCCCATGGGGGCTGTCAACCGATCTAAATACAATCAATAGGACATAAGCGTAGTACAGCAGCAGTCGTAATATCATCTAGTACAAAATAAAACAACAATAATAAAGTAATTAATATTTCATGTTTATTCTTTTATTTGAATGTGAACAAATAACAAAACTAAAAATCTTTTAAATGCTTTGTATCAACAGAGCAAAACCTAACTATATTTTGTCAGAATGTCGACTTCCCAAAATGTCCCCTGGTTCCAAAATGTCAACTTCCCATAATGTCCCTTTCCTAAAATGTCGCTTTCCCAAAATGTCGCTTTCCCAAAATGTCGCTTTCCCAGAATGTCCCCCATTCTTAGGCTTAAACCAACGAAATAAAAAACCGCCACAGAGGTCGCCTAGGTATTATACATCTTTAATGAACGTTTATACATTTCAGCTGGAAAACTCTGGTGACCCATTGGACTTCGAAAACTCTCAGAAGCTGTCGTACTGGACATGCGTGTACTTTCTCATAGTCACGATGTCCACCGTAGGTTATGGTGATGTGTATTGTCATACAGTACTGCGCAATCTCCAATAATTGGAAAGACGAAATTTGTATTCAAGCTCCGTTCATTCGTTTCTAGCCAGAATCGTTAATTTATAAATGACATCCCTATTTATACAGATACCCTTCTACCCAAAGTTATTCGAACAAATGGATTCTATTCCAGTATACAAAATAATCTTAATACATACATACATACAATCACGACTCCATCCTCGGGGGGTTAGGCGCAGGTGAATATCGGCCGGGGTGCGAGGGATATGCCTGTCAACCTCACCTTCGGCAACCAAAACGACCCACAGGCGTCGTGCGTTTTAGTCGGTTCGAGTCCGTTCATTCACTCGCGAAGTTCGTGATTTTGACCACTAGGCAAAAATACAAAAAGGTATACAAAAAGTACGTGGAAGGTACATAGTGACTAATTTAACCCTGGCGTCGCCGTGACACAACACGCGACCCGTGACGGATTGGGGAAAAATAGGCTATTTTAATACAAAAGGCCGCTGAGCCGGCGAACATTTGTGTTTATATATGTATCAGCAGGCATGGACCCTAGTGAGCAGTGCGGTAACAGAAAAGAAATAAAAAGTATTCTAAAACTTAAAAAAAAAAAAGAATATTATGTACGACAACTAACGCCGTAAAGTTTATCTATACCGTTTATTTGAATTTATTTATGCACATAATAGTGTCTGTGCCTTCTCTTAAATCTGTGAGAGTTAACATCTCATGGAAATATCAAATAAATCTCATAATAATCTCTAGAGGATAGGGGAATGGGGGGGGGGGGGGTATTTGATCCTCTACAATACTCTTTATCCCAGCCGCATCCGAAGCTCCCACCTCGAAGTCTTGGGTTCGAGCGCCTGATCTCCACAACGCACCCAAAGGAGAAATCGAAGAATTCCGTTAGTCATTGTAGCGTGGTGAACTGACAAATATCCATAAATATATACTTTCGTATTTATAAAAATACTAACATTATTCTATTCTTACGAATTATGTAACTATTTCGTTTTATTTTACGTAATAACAAACCATGCTACTGATGCGTGTTAACCTCTCATCGGCATCAAGCCCCAGTTGAAATATCTGGGGCTCGTGCTCGACGGCCGGTGGGACTTCGGGAAGCACTTCCGAAGTCTGGGCCCCAAATTGGCGGGCACAGCCAACGCTCTGGCGCGGCTACTGCCCAACCTGAGGGGCCCGGAGGACTCCTGCAGGAGACTCTACGCGGGTGTCGTGCGGTCCATGGCCCTGTACGGGTGTCCCGTGTGGGCGGACACCCTGAGTGATCGGCACATGCTCCTGCTGCAGCGTCCGCAGCGGAAGTTGGCGTGCCGCATCATAAGGGGGTACCGCACGATATCCTTCAACGCAGCGAGTCTAGAAAAGAGGGTCACCATTACTTACACATACCATGTGACAATGGTGACACTCAGCTTGGCGGCCTCATCATATGCTTTTTCACGCCCCGCTTAAAGGTCCCGGGACTGTAGGAAGAAGGAAACACGTTGCTCGTATATTGCACAGTGAGAGTAAACACCGGCAAGATGGCGTCATATGAATGACATTCATGACATGTACATGAAATATAGAGTCTCGATTTCAGACACAAGTTGTTCGCGACTCTTCTCCACCTCGGACTGAGGGTTATTTGCACGGCCTGTGTAACACGTGTCCCTGGTACTGTCGTCCACATAACAATGATGTCTAAGCTAAATCAAAAATAAATCAAAGTGTTAAATCTTTTATAAATGTTTTCTATTTTATTTTAGTCTTCAGCAATCATTACATTGAAAACTTGAAGCAGGCCTGTATGCCAATGATCCAACAGAATGCAGAAAAAATAGTTAAATCGGGCAAATATCAACAGTTCTACTTAGAAAAGCAACTACACAAATCAAGTGATGCACCAATAACTTATGTTGATCACAAAGCTGAGAGGAGAGAAGAGCGTAGAAGAAAAGCAGCGTCTGGTAAAGGAGGTGGAGGTACTCAGGGTCGAGAGACTAAAACGAAGGCAGTTAAAAAACATGCAAGATCGAAACAAACTGCTTATGAGATTTTGTAATACCACCTGAAGGGGAAGTACTCTTAATACTATAGATACTATATATTTACTATAGATAGAAAATTTTACTCAAAGACAACGAAAAAAAGTATGTTTTCATTGAGTAACATTTTCTATATATATAGCAATCTCCGTGTCGATGTCCACACGAGGCTGCCGCTTTCTTTTGAAAGAACCCTGCAATTCCAGGTTTTTCAAAAGATTTGTAATAACCTTTCTTGTTGGCGCATGCCGCAACGGATACTTATTGCGGTACCACACTAATGCAGCTTTCGATTATTGACAAAATACGCTTCTAATAAGTCAATTTTTTCATCGGGAATCAGGTTTATGATTGTTTTATCAACATTCATGCAGGTGGAATAGTTTCGTTGGCACTAACGTGCTGAAATTATGTTTATGGCTTGAATACATGACCTACTTGGCTGTTTCCCTAGTCTAGCAACAACCGCCAGGCTACGTGGGTAATAAATGCCTGGCAATGGTGCCCCCGACGGGTCCAGGTAGAAGGGGTAGACCCAACAAGTCCTGACTTGAAGTCGTGGAGGGTGACAGGCGTGCAAATAGTCTCACTACCATGCACGGCCATGTGGAGCCGGAAGGCAGGCCCTAAGCTTCGAAGTCAATAAGGACATTGCAGTATTATAATCATAACTGGTATTTCCCCAGGCGCGGCTTATCCGCCGACCTCTTTGCGATAAGATCACAATAGCGTCGGTATCAGGGTATGCAGTTGGAGAAGGTTTCGAACTTGCCCTGTCGTGTGACCTTCGAGTTATAGAGGACACAGCTTACCCATTTATTTTTCCGGTTTATTATTGGCAAATGGGTACCGCCTGTTATCAAACTTCTTTCGATCTTTTAGACAGTAGTAGGGGTTTTCATATTTAAAAATATATTATATAAACTCAATTTAAGTCTCACGAGTCAAGTCGTGACCAGAGATAATCTCTATTTGCTTATGGTTTAATCCAAATATGTATGGTGGCACTTCTGGTTTTAGTACATCTTCTTTTTCGAGTCGATGGCTAGATCTGGTATATAGTGACTAGATTTTTGAATTTTGCTCAAAATTTGGTCACAACATCAGCATTTACTGTTGGTCTACAAAGGTCATCGGTAGTTCAGGTGGAGAGGACTTTGGTTTTTACGACAAAGTGTATAATATGTAGCTATACAGTACTTAGGAAAACAGTACAGTCAGGTTCTAATGCGTTATCATACCTACTGTCAAAAACCAGACCGCTGGGATCGTGAAAATCTACTAGGTCTAAGTAGGTCAACAACTTATTTACATATCTATAATATCTATATAACAATAATTGGTAATAATTATTATTGATAAATAAAATACCTAGCTGTGCTATTAATACTAAACACCACTCTTAAGTTAAAAGAAAAAAAAGAAAAAAAAGTTACAATGGTCGCCAATTTAAAATTTACTTACAACAGTATTGCGATTTTTTTAATATATTCCACAATATTCCAAATTATGTTCAACGAACATGTTGCACCGAGACCGATTGCCATCGAAGGGGCGACACTCGAAGTTGTTCAAAAATATGTCTACCTGGGGCAGGTAATCCAGCTCGGTAAAAACAACTTCGAGAAAGAACTAGCCAGAAGGATCCAACTGGGTTGGGCAGCATTTCGCAAACTACGTCGAGTTTTCTCTTCACCCCTACCGCAATGCCTCAAAACAAAGGTCTTTGAACAGTGCGTCCTACCTGTTATGACTTACGGTGCAGAAACGTGGATACTTACAGTGGGGCTGGTCCATAGCTTAAAAGTCGCGCAGCGGGCTATGGAGCGAGCTATGCTTGGAGTTTCTCTGAAGGATAAAATTAGAGTGCGGAAGTTTCATCTGGTACCTATGTCCAACCTTAATCAACTTACAATACAAAATCGAATTTGTCGCTTCCTCCTGAAGTTAAGTTGCCACTCTAGTCACGGACCCTGGCTTGCCTTCCCCTAGATCCAAGACTGCTCTTAGATTTTAGTCTCGGAAGTGATAAAAATAGATAGATAAAAATAGAAAAAAATACATTAAGATAATTACTTACCACAATCAAACTTACAATAATATTTTAAAAATCCAACTTGTAATCCACTTTTATCACATGCTTTACAGAATAAACTATAAAATAATTAAAAATCATAACATAAACTCATAAACTCACGCCTATATCCCCGAAGGGGTAGGCAGAGGTGGAATTTCTTACCAACTTTTCCTTTAGTTAGTTTACCTGATGGCAAGGTAAATCAAATGGGCGTGTTCCAGTTTATGTTTAAGTCCCAATGTAATAGGTGGCGAGCCTATTACCATTAACCGGGCACTTATAAACCTGCGATAAATACACACATAACTTCGAAAAGCATCGAAAAGTCATTGGTGTGTGCCATGGTAAAACCTGGGATCGGAACCGAGGCCTCGTCTCAGCAGTCCATTACCCACACCACTAGGCTACCGCGGTTTTCTTTTAATTCTAAGAAACATATGTCCTCGACTATCACTCATATTATAAGTTAGAAAAAAGCGAGAACTTAACCGAACATTAACAGACCAAGTTTCTATGTAAGAGTAATCTCACTCCCCCAGTGATGTATTGTGCCCCGCCCGCCCTAACCTGCCCCCGACCCGAGCCCATATTTCAGCCAGGAAAGTAACCTCACCGAGTGTTTTATACAAGCTTTTGGTCTTCCCACTGACAGCACAAAAACTCTCTAGTGAGCTCTGGCTACCCTACTCACCGCCGGGAAAACAACACGAGGTTATTATGGCTGCGGTATTCTGTAGGGCGGAGGTACTTCTCCAGTCGGACTGCTCAATTGGACGGAAATACCGGCGTGTCCGAAATTCCTTTGAAAGGTATCTACGCTCACGAAAAGAAAATCATTCCATTACCGCTTTGGGACAGAGCCAACTGCCAAAAGTCTTATAAACACAACATTCTACCACAAAGTATTATTTGCGCCGGTGGGGAAGAAGGTATCGATACATGCAGGGGTTGCGCTTACGGTCGCTACGCTATCAAAGCGGCAATTAACTATAATTTGCATATAATATACCTACCTACTTATGCTAAATAGTAGAACACTGGAACTTCACATCCGAAGGTCATAAATTACCTTCCCAGCGGTGTTAGAAATAAATCACTACTTTCACATTGACAAACCGACAGCAATATCTATTTATTATTAACCTAATTAAAATTCTAACATTATGGCTCCGAAACTATCGAATTTCTTATGAGATATTGAATTTGGAAATGGAACGGATTAGTATTCCAGTTTTGAAATATATTTTAACACTATAACCATATTTACTTGGAAAAATAATATAGGTGTAAAAAACTGTTGAATTTTGTAAATGTTTTCGTTCATCATTGTCATTCTCCAGATAAAATTAGTTTAATTGCGCACATAATAATATTTAACATGGCATTTTAAGACCTTCCGTTTCAAATAATCCGTTAAAACTTTCATTTTCGTTTATATTTCGGGTGCCGTTTGCATTATCATTGTGAATTGTTTGCAGTTCATTACCTGGGTTCACTAACGCCAGGCAAGTGAGAAGAAAAGATGTTGCAGCTAAAGCTATATGTACCCAAGCCAATCCAGAAACTGTGGCAATACACCAGGAGTAATAGCAGACGTTAGCAATGGCGATATCGCGGCCGATTCCTATAACCAATACAAGCGTGACATAGAAATGATGCGAGAGCTCGGCATCGACACGTACCGCTTTTCGCTATCCTGGCCAAGGCTTTTACCCACCGGTGCATCTAACTAGTAATATTTACATCAATGATGCAAATACAAACCATGTTCAAGTTGCGTTATTGCCAAGTAGATATCGAATGGGCGTAAAGTAAAATGAAGAAGAGTTTTCATGTTATTTGTATTCATATACCTGTCGTATAGCGAACAGTCGGTATTTATTAAATGTACTTTTCTTTTTATTATGATTCTCTTCTTTCTTTTATTTGCATATTTCACTCAAAGTGAATATAAAATGAATTACTAGTGCCGAATGAATTCCTTAGTTGAGTGATTCAACAATTTTGGATTGTCTCACTATTGGCATCTGGTATATATATCTTTCTTACCGTCTCTACCATGTTGAGTTTTCTGATGGGCTCTTCGAATTAGTTCCACCCACTCTTTTCCTATACAGAACAACATGTGTAGGGCTTAGATTTCATCCGCACACGGTGCAGAATATTCGATCAAGAACCAAGTGGTTCAGAAACTCTTTGCTTTGCCGCAATTTATTTGGTGTAATATTAATATTAATATCACCTATGAAGACAACATGTTTACAGCTGAACACCATTGCAAGTGTTTCATCCAATTCCTTTAAAAAGGTGTCTGTAACACGCCTACAAGGAGGACGATACAGTGCAACCATCGCAAGGTTAAGGTCACGCTGTCGCACCGTGTGCGGGACTGGCGTGTTGTTGTGGGGGTGGAGACACTGGCGGATCACCGATACGTTCGGTTTGATGTCTCCCCCCCCGTGGGTGATGCGCCGGTCATACCGGCCCCACGCGAGCCACGCTGGGTGCTTGGGAGACTGAATCGGGAGACCTCCGCCCTACAGAATACCGCGGTTATAATAACTTCGTGTTGTGTTCCCAGCGGTGAGTAGGGTAGCCAGAGCTCACTGGAGAATTTGTGCCGTCAGTGGGAAGACTAAAGGCTTGTCCTGATTTGTCTTCTACTGACGGCACAGAAACTCTGTACTTACAGGGTTGGCAGCGCGACTGTGGCGTATCTGTCATCACAGAAAAAGGAGAAAAACGTTTTTCCATTTAACCTAACACATTTAATACACTTATGAACAATAGAACGCGCTAAATTTCTACCACCAAGTGGCCACCACTCTTCGCGAATCGATGCGAGTAATAACTGTGGACCAGCATGGCATAAGTATATATGTTTATATTGAAAGAGAAGTGAAGTGAATGTGTGTTTGCTGCGATCCGCGATTTTTGCGATCCGCGAAACGGCACTGGGGAATTCCGTATCCCACCGCTGCCACCAAATGTTATGGGGTCCCTTTCAATCGTCGTTGTAAAAAAGAAAGTTAACTTAACTTTCTTTTAAAAAACCTATTTATTTAACTTTAAAAAATACAAGGCTCGCCTAACATTCGGAACGTTATACACGTCGAGGAGAAAGGAAATAAGTTAGGCGCGGTGACAACATAGAAAACTTTTATTGCCATGCGATACACCGAAATTCTCTACACTACCTACTTATACATAGTCTGACAGCATATAAGAACACGCTATGATATCAGGATATTGAACTGAGTCTCAAGAAAATTCTATCAATCTCGTCTCATGTATATTAGCAACAAGTTATTAAGAAGTAATAATTAGACAACAAATTCACATTAAATTAAGTCGTTTTAAATAATACATATTTATAGCAACACCGTTTGGCGGCGCTATGCACATATTATTTTATTCTTTCAGAAAAAATTACAGGTAGAATACAGATTACAAACACATTATCACAACCACAAAGGGTACGGCGTAAGTCTCTGTTAAATCTATACAGGACAACACGTGTAGGGTTTACTATGTCAGCTTTCCATCAGGTGGACAGTGTGCTTTTCAGCCACCTAATTTGTATTAAAAAAATGTGGTTCTTAAAATATGAGTGCGAGTTAAAAAATCTAGCCGTAGGAATTTTTTTAAAGTAAATAGGTATCACACGACAGGTGGAGCTGCATGTATCAGCTAAGGTAAACTGTTAATATATGTTACTATCGATAAAAAAACATTACTAGTTAATTCATGCAAACAACTTAATCCACTAAACCAAAACAAAAACCAGCTCAATCAAAGTATCAAAACACGCATACAAAAAACTACAAGAGACACCGGATGCTCGAACTATCTTAAAATAACTTACTTATTATTAGCTCATCAAAGTTGTTGATTCTCTAACAATCTCTTGTATTGAATACATGTTGTATACACAAGTTATACAAATAAATTATTAATAAAATACGCGCCTTTTCGCCATTTTTGTATGCTCGAGTTTTTTTTTTTTTGCGGAATTTTGGCAATGATATCTAAGTGATTCGGCCAATGAATACTGATCAATCGATTGGATTTATTGTGTAATGTGATACTTAGTTAATTTAAAATCAGTGGATGTTTTTAAAAAAGTAAGTTTGTTTTTAATTTGCGTTTATTTTATAAGTTGTGACATCATTACTGCTTGATGCGGGATACAGGTTATTTTTACAATAATTGACATATTGTGCTGTTGCTTCCGTGTGAAAAACCTCTCCCAAGACCTCATCTACACCGGTAAATATATTATACCTATGTATGTATAAAAATACATATAATACAGTAATCCTATCTAATACATACATATTATTACAAATAATATATATAAAACACATAAATATAATACATATACAATATATATCAGATAATAACTTGATAGCCTGGCAACCCACAATTCAAGTTATATCTTATAGCAACAGTCGATGTATGCACTCGCTGTTAAACAAATTCGATAGCGCGTTTTAAAATAGTTCTGGATGCTATTACAGATGGCGTTAGGTGTCTTTTAAATGGCAGTCAAAATGGCAAAACGTAACATAGACATTACAACATCGGCTAGTCCCGTGAAGCAATACATTAACGATACATTCCAATTAAATCTGCTTAACAAAAATATGTTACATTGTGGGTACATATATAGTGCAACAATATAATTTCACTTTTGTTCTGTGTTCATAATTTAATATATTTTTTAAGTGTATGGTAAAATAATGTGCGGGTAGATTGGTAAATTTACAGCGGTGCGATGAGTATAATGCAATCAATTGAAATTATATGGCCTCTCGAGATAGGCTCCGGCTTCCAACAGATATATTAGAATAGAATAAAATAACATAATAAATCTGTAAATTCAGTAATTTTTTTTGTCCTGTCTTTATTATGTTATTTTATAGTTTTTATATTATATTTTGTTATATAAATTTAGGATTAGAATTATTTCTCGCTATACTGTTTTTTATAAACAATTTATATTTTAATAAATAAAAGATTATCCAATATTGATAATTTCATTCATAAAGTTTTCTTGGTGGTTCACGGTATTTATTTGGAATTTGCTCTTAGTTTACAATATAAGTTTCAATAATAAGAGAATGCTAGTTAAACCACACTTTTGATTTAGTTTTTAGTACTGATAGCCTTTGAAATTTTTAAGTTGTAAATTTTATTCATTTATTTTTATTAATGTACCTAATGAACGCTTAAAAAAGAAAATTCGCACGGTTTTAGCTCGTTTATGGGGCAGAGGATAGCCATCGCGATTCAGCGAGGCAACGCCACCAGTGTCATGGGCACCTTTGCGCCGGGAACGATTCGGGGCGGGTTATTTGATTTGACATAACATGACACAATCTATGATTGCAAATAATGATGTGACATTTGTGCAATACAAATGTCACATCATTATTAGCCCCGTTTTGTGCTTCAGTATTGAAGATGTTATTCCATCACAACCAACGGCACAACTGTTGCGTAGTAGTAGAATGTGGGATTCAATTTCCGCTTCGTCCACTGAGAGCAGGACCAACGAATTAACTGGCGTGGGATGAATTTTAGTTGCATCTGAGGGCTTCGCGCTGTGATATCTAAGTACCTTATTTATTCAACATGACATCTTATTGATTCATATACTTATAAAGCGATCACTACAGCTGTACCGCGCTCTAGATACGTGCAGCGTTGCGGGGGACGAGGTAAGGAAAGAGAAAGAAAGATTATGAGTCGAGAGCAAAATGGCCAACTAAATTCTGTACCTAATTAGTTTCTTTCGAATGATACTATGGAGTAGATCAATTATCTAATAATATGTGGTCATATGGTAGTAGATGAATCTTATTTCTACTCGTACAATATCGTTACGGCACTTTCAATTCATATTTTGCCCTCGTAAAGTCTCTGAATTACGACATCGCCACTCAAGGATACATAAGTAATGTTGTCTAGAATTTATGTTCTGACGAACCTGTATGGCGTGTTGATGGAACGATCAACGTGTGCAACGGGTTCAGTTCCCGGTCAATGCAAATATTTATTCATGTCCTTTGTTACTAAACTGAATAATCGAGGAGCTGGTGATCATAGTCTGAGAGCCGCTCCTGCGTGGAATACTGTTCGCAACTCTGGGGAAACAAATGTAAACAAACCTTTTCCTTTAATGAATCCGGATCATGGTTGTGTTCACAGTTTGAATTATTGAGTAATTTATACATTTTCTTTTCCTCATCAAACACAGTTGTTATTCTTGAGTTGCATTTATATTTTTCACTGCTTTGTAATTCACAGATCAATTCAAATCATTGACACTGAACACACGCTTCCTGTAAAATATTTAGGAATGGTTATTGATAGATTTTGTAACTGGAAGTCCCAAATAGATAGTGTATGCAAAAAAATTAATAAATTCATATTTGCACTTCGTAGAATTAAAACTCTAACGAATATTCAGACTGCTATCATGGTTTATCACAGCCACGTATGCTCTGTTTTGAGATACAGTATTATAATCTGGGGAAATTCCACTGATTCTCAAAGAGCCTTTATAGTTCAAAAAAAGTGCATCAGATCCATCTTCAATTTAAAATGGACTGACTCGTGCCGACCCCTATTTATAAAACACAAGTTGCTAACACTTCCGTGTCGCCTGTGTGAGATTCCACAGTTTAGTTGATGCCACATTTAGCTTTTAATGCTTTAGGTAAGGTACGCAGGATAATATTGTGTTCATAGACTGAGGATTGATGGAACATAGCGGACGACTTGTGCCTCGAACGTGCTGGTCAGCGCTAGCCGAGTTTTCTTACTCATACAAGGGTTTGTTCTTAGGTGGCAGACAAGCACACAGCCCACCTGATGGAAAGTGGTGACCGCGGCTTATGGACGTGTGCTCGCTCGCCAAATCGGTAAACACTAAACACACATCAATATCCTGTCGCATCGATATTATGCACTATCACTTTCACTGCACAAGACTACGTACCCTCACAAGTGAACTGGCCGTAGTGTTTCCCCGAAGACTTGTCTCCGCAGACCACGCACTCCCATTATAAACAAGTCTATTATATCAACTAAATTCCCTACCAGTTAGAAAACTGCTATAATTAAGCCCATTCCTAAAATAAATAATGTTATTGACACCAAGGATTTGCGTCCAATAAGTATTTTGCCCTGTTTGTCAAAAATATTAGAGAAGGTGGTTAGTTCGTTTTATATTTACTATAAAATTTTAATCACAGTAATTCCACTAGCTTCTTCGTCCTTGTACTAATCCTAGTCGTATCTTGTATAGGCTCAATTTTCACCGCGGCGGAGTGGAATGAAATGGAAGCATCAATTTCGCCTCATGAAGATGAAGATTTGTTATTTCATACTTGTGTTTAAAACAATGCTCAAAGTTAAATGAATTTGTTCATAATATATGTAGATGTATACCTAAATAAAGGTGCCTAAATTAACTTCATAACTTTATATATATTTCTTATAGATACTTGATGCACGTAACATGTCTTTATAATATATTTTGTGCCTTCAGGTCGATATAGCACGCATCAGAATAGTCGAAGATAGGAAATATTAGTCTGCATAAGCATTGTCTTGGCGCCGACATAATGTGGAGCCGACATAATGTCGAAGGAGGTGATAGAAGCCCTAGAAAGTTGGGCCGGGGCCCGCACCGCTTCTATTTCGCTTAGGCGCCTGCATACAAGTTTACACGTTGCCAGTTAATTGTAAAACGATTGTGTAGTGATATTTCATCCTTCTTCCTACTATACGAATGAATATTCACATTAAAATTATTTTACCACTCAAAGTCGTTGTCACGTAAAACTTTCGCCCGTATGTAGCAATTGTGTTGCATGCGTCAGGCGCGGGCCAATAGACGTGTACCTTTAACCGTACTGTCACGGCCTGAACCAATCAACACACACTACGGCCGAGTATGGAACACTCACCATGGTAGAGACGGTAAAATACAGCCATGGAAGCAACATTTCCACTTAGTGCTAATATTTTAATGGTACCCCTGAACACAATACTTATTTGAATAGAAGAGATAGTTTCATACTGATCCAAACTGTTTAGCTTGGATGTAGGTTTCCCCTGTACACGCTTATCCGCCTGAGGTCTGACGACTTTTGACGAGCCCTGAAATGACGCGGCTGGAACATAAAAGTTATTTCATTATTTTCTCAGAGGCTCATCGACCGGTGACACTCGTTCCGGGTCGTTCCTGGTCCAAAGGCTGTCCATTGCCATCCAACGGCGACATCTCCACGTACATCCCTCACCTGAATTTTCAAGGTCCGCAATACAGGCGAGCGCTGTTAATATCACTTAGTAGTTGTTCTGCGAACTGATTATGTTTATTACAGAAAATGTCGTTTGTATACGAACTTACTATATACTTAGACTATATATATAAACGGTAGGACACTACAAATGCGGCGTAAAAAAGAACTAACCCCAGCGATTGAATACTTGTAAATATTTTTACAATAACGAAACGCACAATCGCGTGACGCGAGCTAATCTTTGATTACGTCGGCGGCCATCTTGTCACCAGTCTAGCGCTCGCGCTTGTACATTGTAGACGGAGTTTTAGCTGTTTTTGGGTTTGTCATAGTACTTTTAAAAAATCAGTCAACAGTAAAAGTGGTATGTCACCAGGTCTCAGACTAGAACTTGAAAATGGTGGGAAAATGCCTATTGTTAGCAGTGGGTTGCGATTGTATAGTCTAATGTTTGGCCCTTCCCAAGGTCACCACTCAGCCTTAATTAACAGCGAGTCCTTTCTACAGAAGGTTGTCGGGCTTGGTAGGGAGAGGGGGAGCCCACTGTGACGTCACCATTTGTATAAATTTGACAAAACAATATATCTCAGGATTCAATACCCATTTATAAATTGACCTATTGTAGAACTTAACCGCTTGATTTGTAGCTATTCTACGACATTCTACACAACGCTTACTATCTGGACCCATAGTAAGCATAGTTTAACTAGTTTGTGTTATGGAATCTAGAATGCGGATAAATATACTTAGCATGCAGAGACCGATGCGTGCATACAAATATTTGCACTGAGCAGGAATCAAATCTGTACCTTCTGGAAATTCATGTGCACAATATAACAAACTTGACTTTTAATTTTGCTGTACTCGTTGTGATTCAATATCTTAATCATACAAATATAATTGCATGAAAAAATTGCGTAGATATTTGGAAGTTCGAACGGCTAAACAGATCTAATATAGTTGTAGGCTTTTTCTTGATAACACTTAGGTGGCAGACAAGCACACGGCCCAAATGATGAAAAGTGGTTACCGTGGCCTATGGACATGTGCAACACCGGAGGAGCCACACTCGCCAACCCTGTGAGCACAGAGTTTCTGTGCCGTCAGTGTAGAAGACAAATCCGGACAAGGCTTTGGCCATCTCTCACGATCTGGCCCTCGTCTTGGGTGTGGGGACTACAGAGTCCCCAACTCGACCCCAGAAACGGGGAGGCGCGCTAGGCGCGCCACCGCCGCGGCCTGCTTCTGCCAGGGTGACAGGCGGCTCCACCTGTCACCCCCAGCCGCTCCGGTGACACTCGTTCCGGGTCGTTCCTGGTCCAAAGGCTGTCCATCGCCATCCAACGTGGCAACGCAGCAAGTGTTATGGGCACTTTTGCACCGGGAGCGATCAGGGGCGGGTTATTTGATTAGTACATGGACTAAGCATTGTTTGTTGCAAGCTTGTTTCTGCGGTTTGGTGAGTTAGATTCGTAAAAGACAAGATGTGCCAAATAAGAGAAAGAATTGCTCAACCTGGGGTTCCAAAGTAAGTACAAGATAAAACCAGGACGAAGTCTTTGATGATGTTAATCGCGGTTTTGTCGGGCCGTTTTCGATTAATATCGGTTCATTTTTCCTAAAATGCAAGGATCCCAAATATTGGATTTTTTAGAGAACAAATTGTGATTTGTTTGCGAAATCTCAGCAATACCTGCTTAGCTACTTTTGCGTGATTGAGAAACAAACAGTCAAATAAGCAAACAAACCAACAAATAAACTTCCATAAACTGATATGAAAAATTACTTTAATTTGTTATTTTTTATAATTCAATTACTTTTTAATTTTCGGTCTTATAACATAACATAACATAACATAAACTCACGCCTATATCCCCGAAGGGGTAGGCAGAGCAAATAACTGGCAGCAAATAAATAAAAATAGAATAAAGTAGATTACAGAGTTGTTCGAAATTTAAAAATAAATTTAAATAAGTAATGATTTTCGAATATGTAGGGAAAACTTTTAAAAGTGTTTGATTGTGCAGTTTCTCTGAGGCAGCCCTCTGGTCACGGGTATCGTCTATTAAACGTTTAGAAATGCATCTAAACAAAAGAATACCACTTAGGTGGCAGACAAGCACACGGCCCACCTGATGGAAAGTGGTTACCGTGGCCTATGGACGTTTGTAACACCAGAGGAGTCACAGTCGCGCTACCTCATGAAAACCACAGGTTTTATTAAATAAATACATATATAAACATCAACACGCCTTTATCCCCAGAGGGTTAGGCTGAGGTGAATTAACACCCACATTTCACCATCATTGTATTCGGTCCCACGTAATAGGGGGTGACCCTATTGCCGTTTTGAATATTAGAGCTATCGGGATATTTACAATGTTGTATTATTTGCTAATTTGCCATTAGCCATGATAATTTAAATACCTAAGAATTCTATCTAGTGGATCTTCTCGTATCTAAGTTCACCTCTATTGTATCCATACTGTACTAAGCGTACCAAATATCAGAAGAATACAGGAAGGGGTGGAAACTGAGGCATTAATATCATTTTGAGTACTCTGTTCGTCAAGATCCATCTGAGGCTGACTGTACCACAACAGGACGGAGCGTTGGTTGCTCGGAATAAAACATGTTTGTTTTTTAAATATTTTGGCGGCAATAATATATAAAAGTAGTAGTTCCGTAGGTACTTATATATTACTATTTAATAAAATACCTACCAATTAGTCTGTGCTGCTTCTCCTTGCTGCATATCCACTCGGGGTCACCGTGGCCTGCGTCTACGCCTTCTCCACGCCCGTAACCGAAGGGTGATACCTGGTCCTCGACGCCTTCGAACGCACCACCTGAAATGTCCACAATGCATACGATTAGTATTGAAGGTAGTATAGGGCTTTTGCAAAGTTCTGTATGCAAATCAACAAAACTCTTCTTATGTTCTGTCACCGTGGCCGTCTCAAACGTTTTTACTCTTTCACGCAAAAAGGGTTGAATAATATCGATGAACTTTGGCCAAGAGATAGATTTATAGTCTGATAGACCACTAATATAATCCTTGAAAAAATTTTCATGTGTGTCGTTCGTTGTTAAACGATTACTCATACAATTACAATCTAGACCTTAGAGGCTAATAAGTAATTTAAATTTAACTTAATTTACTAACACTTACAAGTTAAGAATGTATCCATTGACACTTTTCTTATAGTCTCTATTGAAATTAAAAGACACTTTGTTCTTGTGTTCTTTAAACGTAGGACAACACTTGCAGGGCTCAGTTGTCACCCGTGCACGGTGTATCCGATCAAGAACCAAGCTGTTCGGAGACTTTCCTTTGCTACACCACTAAGACCTGGAATTCTTCACCAGCTCACGTGCTTCCTTCTTTTTACAGTCCCGAGACCTATAAGCGGTTTAGGCGTGAAAGCGTAACAGACAGACAGACAGACAGACAGACAGACAGAGTTACTTTCACATTTATAATATTAGTAAGGATACAGAACATGGTTTACCAAAAATGCCTGTCCTTCTAGACAAGTGGTTGGGGTATTATAGAATAGAATGACATGTTTCAAGCATAGTTCGCTCCATAGCCCGTAGCCATACTAACATATTCTGTCATTTTATTCACTCAATGAAACCCAAGACAAAGCAAAATACAAAAGACTTCATAAAAATATCCTACCGTGGATTAGCTTCGTTTTTATTTTGGTTTTTAGGAGTCGATATTCCATTACCAGTTGTTGTTTTAATTGGAGCTAACTCTTTGACTGGTGGCATAAGTCCCGCACAGCCATCTGCCTTGTATGCTCGCACCAAAGAAGTTGTTTTTGTACGTCCGAATTTTAGACTGGGACCTTTTGGATTCCTCGCTCTTGATATATTATCAAATAGTAGATATCCACAGATATCTGGCAATTACGGCCTAAGTGATTTAGTAGCAGCATTGCAGTGGGTAAATTTGAATATTAAACATTTTGGAGGAGACCCAGACTCGGTAACATTGCTAGGTCACAGAGCTGGTGCAACACTGACTGCTGCATTGACTACTGTTTATCAAGCTCAGTCTTTATACTCCAGAGTGTGGCTATCATCCCCTTCAGTCATATTTCCAGGAGAGCCCCTCGACCAATCCCAGCAAGTAAATGCTAGGTTTAAGGAAATGACGAAATGTAACGACGCCGAATGTTTACGTCGAATTTCTGACAGGAGCGAGCAAACGCCCGTGGTTTAATAGGCCTTGCAGGGAAGCTAGAGACCGCAAGCAATCTGCATACAAGGCTTGGACCACGGCTCTTGCCAATAAGGATCCGAACATCGCTGAGGTGAAGCGGAAGTTGAATGCTGCTTCAAGGTCCAGTAAAAAGGCAACGTCTAGAGCAAAGTTTGAAAAATAGCTTAACACATTTCAAATTTACATAATTTTATCTTATCTGGCGGTTTACTGGAGTCGTTAGCTACGTGTATAACAAATGTATCGTCGCCAACACTAGGTAAGAGGGCTTACTCCTCTTCGGACAAGGCGTTTTGACTTCCGAAAAATGATACGTAGGTATGCCAATGGTCTAATTGTTGCGGTTAAAAAGCTCGTAGTTGCATTTGAGCACCGCACCGCGGTTTCACCCGCGTAAATCCTGATCCCATGGGAATATCGGGATAAAAAATAGCCTATGTTACTCACGAAGAATGTAGCTTTCTAATGAAAAAAGAATTATTAAAATCGGTCCAGTACTTTTTGAGTTTATTCGTTACATACATAAATACAAATCTTTCCTCTTTATAATATTAGTAAAGTTTGCCTGGACCAATGTCAAAGTCAAAGTAGTAGTAGACCATTTAATTGGCATTTACGACACGTCAGTATAAAAAAAAGAAGACTAATTTAACAAATGGACCACCACCGGTTCGAAACGCCGCGCCGCTCCGCAATGAGAAGACTCCGGAAAGCTCAAAAAATAACAACCATGATTCATAACAAGAGACCCCAAAACAATATATGATTGCACGAAACCCATTTGGTATGTTAATGAGACATACAGACATACATACAACTCGATTAATTATCTGTTGCATTCAGATAGAGACATCTAATACGCATTCCGGACTTGATTGATGAGATCGATACCCACAGACAGTGTAAATAATGACATTAAAATTTAAACTTTATTTCTGTACGGTTAAAGACCAAAATTTAAAAATTCATTACACCTTTTTATTCTCTCTGCATTTTAATTTTAGATTTTAGAGACATTGTAAAATCAAATGGATTTTAGAAGAGTCCGTGGTCACTGAGATTGATACGACCACGCTTGAATTCTGCCAACCAGCTATAAACAGTCGTCTTGCATGGAGCTTCATCGCCAAAAGCTGTTTCAAGCCGAGCGATGCTCTGTTGAGCCGTCAAATTACACTTAAAATCGTAGAAAATCATACTACGAAAATTTTCCCGAGTTATGACCTTTCCAGAGCTCTATTCCATCTTTGTAATAAATTTCTAATGTTGACTCAACTAACTTTTCTTCATCATCATTTTGGCAGTGGTCCTGGTTTCATCCAATGTCTGCTTCTTTCCAACTTTTTTAGTCAGTATATTATAGCAGATAAAACTAATTGTAACAAATAGGTATATGATAACCAAGTAGGTATATGATCTTTATTGTGATGATGTTGTACAGTACTGGCACTAAGGATCAGGTGACTGAGCTTCAGTCATTCTTTTTTTTAATTAACCGCGGTAGCCTAGTGGTATGGGTAATTGACTGCTGAGGTGAAATGCAGAGATGCAGAGCTCACTGGAGAATTTGTGCTGTCAGTGGGATGCTCGGACTTCTACACTACCCACACCATACGGGAAAATGGGCCATTACCAGCGATGCTGCCGAACTAAGTCCTATCAACAAAAACGGACACTGGGCAAAAAATACGACGAGAACAGAGATAACAAGAGGCAGCGGAAGGAGGCTACAGTTAACTCACTTGAAAACGAGGAAGCACAATATATATTCAACGTTAGTGACGACCAAATTGTCGTGTCCTGTGCAAAAAGCAGAGTTAGATTATACAAAAGTAATCTTTATAAATTAAGTACCTATACCTACCTACTTAGTTACCTCTTAGCTATTGTTTGGTAGCGAATATCATTCATTAAGTATTTATTTCTAGCTTCCTTTTCCATCGTTAGCAAACATCTCTAGAATCAAAAATGTTGTTTGCATTTTTAATAAACTTAAGCAGAATTACGAAAATTATTAACTCGGCTGTAGAAGTGCAAAAGAAGTTCCTATTTTTTGGCTTCAGTCTCGTGTCTCTCCTAATAGCCACCTTGAGGGAGATATTAGGTAGGGGAGAAGGATAGCTGTGGTTTTTTTTTTAGGTGCGCTTTATACGGTATACCGTATGACCTTTTGGCTCTAAGACGAAAGCCTGCTCCATTGTTTAGTAGGTGCACTGGCTAGGAGGTAAAGTTGACTTCATGCACGAAGATCTTAAGTAAGTCCAACACATTCACGAAAAACAGTCACAATAAATTACACCCGACATCAAAAGTTTCAATTTTATGCTTTAGGAAATTTCTGTGATACATGCTGTACACCATTATATGTTAACATATGTATACCTGACCATGTTTCGGGCAATAAATGAATTTACTTACTTACTATTGCAAAAATCTATAAAAACAGTGACACTCACGGCTATATACAACCATTTAAAAACCAAAACCCCATTAAAACTGACATAACGAAGTCTTCGTGTAAAAAAAAACTATTGTGAGGACTCTCTCCAGGAACGCTGTGCCGCTCAAGTGGAGCTCCAAGGCGTACCCGTCACTGAAACCACTCGGTGAGAGTTTATTCTCATTTATTTTTAATTTGTTTTACAGTAAGTATATTCAAAGTATATTGAACTTTTTAAAATACCGAAAAAAGACTTATTTTTACTTTTGAATAATTAGAGTCAATAATTCAGTAATAGTGTTATTCTGTTTAATGAAACAACATGCATACACACAGTATACAATTCACTTTACGTCTAATCAATACATGATAATTAGTATGTAATAACTCTATAAGACATTATTCATTTAATAATTTATAAAATAGGGTTTATTAAGCCACAAATACTATATGACTCGGCAAATTCGGTATCGTTAATTCCTAAATTAAGGCACTGGTGAATCCAGTGCCTTAATTTAGGAATTAACGATAGCAATTCAAAAGAAAAAATAAGCTATTTTAAAATACATTTATAAAAAGTAAGGTTATTAAAATACATGAAAATAATGAAGCGAAAGTTGAATGCCGCCTTGAGGTCTAGTAAAAAAGCTACGGCCAGGGCTAAGTTTGAGTTCATCGGCAGAATTGGCGAGCGGCTTGCGCGCTACCCATCTGGCAGTCGTGCATTTTGGTCGCTCGCCAAAGCTGCCGAGGGAAACTTCTGCCAGTCTTGCCTTCCACCGCTGCAAAAATTCGATACTATAACTTTTGTATTCATACCCTCTACCCCTATATCATAAATCAATCAATAGAATTAAATCGCTAAACCTCCCTAGCCAGTGCTTCATTATGGGTCGTACAGCCTATAGCACGACGCGCCTTTAGCCTCAGTCGCCCTCATGTTCTGGTGATGCTGAAACTAAACGGCATTAATTCTCGTTGTGCGGGCATCGGGATCTTTCACCACTCACATTTTTACTGATTTTTTATAAAAAAGTTTTTATTATTAATAACTTTATTTTAAATGTAAGACGTATGACAGTCGATGTCGATGTAGGACAGACGGACTTAGATGGTTGAAGTTTCACCAAGTTCAGACCAGTGGGTTCAGTCGCCCGTCGCCGTCGTCGCGTCCCCGTCGCGTCGCCGAATATCGGCAACAGCCCACAGCTGATAAAGCAACCGATGCCAACGTCCGTCGCAGGGATTTCCTTTCTTGAGACAATTCAAGAAAACATCACAATTTGAAGTGTAGGCCATCAACGTCTGCAACTGAAGTTTTCATTTTTTTGTTAAAAATAATTGTGCAAACATAAATTTTAGTCATAGACTTTACAGGTTAACTTCTATGACAAAATTGTAAGCACATAAAGTTGTTGCATAATACATCTTTGTGGTGTTACAAAAGCTTATGAAACTACTTTGACAGGATTAAAATATATCCCCATAGTAAAGATGGGCATATTTCACTTGGCTCGCGGGTCGATGAAGAACGCAGTTAACTGCGCGTCATAGTGTGAACTGCAGGACACATTTGAACATCGACATTTCGAACGCACATTGCGGTCCGTGGAGACACATCCAGGACCACTCCTGTCTGAGGGCCGGCTGTATAAATAACAAAAGCAAACACAGATGCTGTTTAATTGCCAAAGCTATCTCGAAAGCTCGTTAATATTTATTATATTCATCAGAACCATGGCATAGTGTCTCTATTGATTGGCCTAAAGGCGGAAGATCGGAGGAAGTGTGTCATATAGGCACTAATAAGTCGAAACTGCGTTTGTTTCTCTCGCGTACTTATTTTTAAACATTATTCATTTCGGATTTGGGAAAGGTAGGTATTTAAGTGGTTACGTACTTAAATTAATGTGACAAAAGAATAATATATTTTAATACATATTAGCGCTTTTGGCATACTTAGTTATATAAAAATAAAATCACATGGCCACCCAACGTACTTGCAATATAGCGTTCGCTGCGCGACTGACGCGCGCCCCGCCCGCACCGCTGAGTCTCCCTGCCCACGCGCACCCGCCGCACCACCCGCGCTGCGCATAGTATGTATGTGTATCTGTATGGTGTACAGACCGGTCTTTGGTTCGAGAATGATGTGAGACTATAATGGCGGCCATTAGCCAAAAAGCCAGTGTCGTTAACAGGGTTGTCACCGTGTTTTACGATCGCCAGAGCCTTGGCTAGTGTGTGCAGGACTAACGCGTATCGTATCGAATACCCGCGAATTACTTCAATTAATAAATCTGGATCATTCTTTATAAAGTTTATAGTAAAAATAATTTTAAAGAAAATCGTAGGGTAATTTGGACCGTGGAGTATGGCATCCTAGAAACCTTTTTCACAACACGAAGTTATTATAGTCGCGGTATTCTTCCACATTACTTTTAATATATGTTATACCTGACCGGTTTCGCCTTACGGCATCCTCAAAGCTTTACAATGACATTTAAGCGTCAGGTATAACATTATAAGTATTAAAAGTAATAATGTGGAAGGCTTTCGAAGGCCAGTCTCAGCCCCGAAATTTAAAGCAATCTTTACCTACAAGAACTTATCAACACTACGTCTCAAGGATGTTTGGTATTTGTGTGTATAGGAATAGGTATATAAATAATTAGGAACCTTCCGAAATAATTCAGAAAGCGCGTTGTTCCGACACAGTTTTCGCACACCGAACTTTTGCCACTTTCTCACAAATTACACTGGCGTAAACAAACCTGGTGGACATGTAGGTGGTGAACATGTAGGTGGTGGACATGAAGGTGGTGGACATTTAGGTTGTGTACATTCAGCTGATGGTGTTTGTGTTTTTGTCCGCGCACGATCATCCTTACATTTAGTTTTATTCTTAATCTTTTCTCTAGTGCACAAAGCAGTAACATCAGGCATTGCAACGTAAAATGGCATCTGAAAAAGCAATCTGTTTTGTAAACAGGTTCGATGCTTACCTGCGTCTCACGGTATTTCAACGAAATTAAGGGTGCTTTATTTAGCTATTTTCTTGGAAGTTCTAACTGTACGAAATACTTATTTTCTTTAATACATTAAGACTTTTTACTCGACTGTGGAACGCGTGTATAGTGATTACTAGTCGACATGTATGTGTGCGTGTCCTTGATTCTAGATGCCGAAGATACTACCAACATTTTAGAATCTAAATGGCCTCGACAAATGCTTTTGTATATCCATTGCTTAGACTGAAGAAACCTTCTAATAACCCCATATTGTAGGCGAATTTCTCTTGAAGAACCCCATATTGTAGGCGCTTGGAAAACCCGTAACAGGGAGTTCGTTCCACAGCTTGAGTGTGCGTAGGATGAAGATCTTTCATATCGCACAGTGCGCACCGTCTCAGCTCAGGTCGCAATGTGTGAGAATGAATTCCCTGCCTATGGCGAACGGTGTGATGATAGAATGTGTAGAATATTTTTTTTAACCGCTATGTTCCTAATTTATATAAATCCATATACGATAAGTAGGTACTCCTATTTTGTAAACTTACAGCTATTACAATGAAATTTAAACATAAAAATACGTACAAGAAAATCCCTATATTAGAGCTTCAACTTAAAAGTGATACACATGAAGTATTGGAGATTTTAAAGCTTCTACAACAATCTACTAGGTTCTTACAGACATTATGCTGTCACTCAAGATTGAAGAAAGATACCGTGTTGATGAGCAAAGTTCCCTTTACCCACGCTAAGTTTCAATTACTTTTTAACCGCCTTTGTAAAGAATTTAACTGACGCGCCGAACGGAAGGGCCCCCGTACCCCCCCGAGTATGGTCGCCGGGCTCCCAATTCCGGTCACCAACCGGTACGACGAACCATATCGGGATTATGCGCGGCCTGGTGAGGCAGCCTCCCAAGGTGGTTAACCCCAGTTGGGCCCCTGTACTATACCGCGGGCGGCCAAAAACCCGACTACTAAAAAAGTATTAAACAAGAAAATATCAAGGATAACCGTGGTCGTATGCCAGTTTTCCCAAGACTGTATTGTTTTGTCAGTCTAAGTGGCATAAGTACACGGCTATCCTTGATATTTTCTTGTTTAATACTTTTAAAAGCGTGATTTTTCAGTAGTCGGGTTTTCCCGCCACCGTGGAATTTAGCTCAACAACTGACAACTTGTGTTTACGTTATGTTCAGTACCTACGGGTGGTCAAGTCTATAACAAAATAATAGCAGTATAGCAGTCGCCGTTTGTTCTCCTCTGCCTACCCTTTAAGTATAATATATGTATAAAGATGTCAGCATTCACATATGAAAAAAATATATTTCTGGTAATCTTATGAAGCACTATCAATCTGAAGCTCCCATCGGTTTTTTAATCTCGAGATATTTAGACAGGTCACGAAAACCAGTGGCTGAGTTGACGTAAGCTCTTAGTAGAATCGAGGACCTGCTGATTGACACATGAGGCTCTGGTTCAAACATTCCTGTCGGGCTAAAAAGGCGGTAAGTAGTCGTGCCCAAAGAAGGGGGAGTGGGGGGTAGTATTGCGAACCCTGAGCTTTGGATTCGATTAGGTTCAGCGATCAGATGAAGAAAAATAGCCTTTGAAGTTACATTATTAATGACTAAAGCTTTCATTCGCTATAGCAGCAAACAAGTATGTCTTGTTGTACTGGAAACACACAGGGAGACTGTGGAGAATAGAGATTTCCGTGAAACGATTGCCACCTGACCTCCACAACCCAAAGGCAACATCGAAGTATCCCAGTTTTATCTCTATGGTTGGTCGAATTGACATGTATATTAACATCAGTTATCTTAGATTCATCGTCATCTTGCACAGCATCTTCAGATCTTCCCATTAAGAGATTATCTATTACCATTTGTATGAATGTATTAAAAACATCTTGAATGAGTGGCTTGGAAAACTCTGATTGATCACTCTTAAGATCACCAGAATCGGTATAAAAAAATCCAGTCACTAGTTAATATATTGTAGGAATATTTGGTTTTTATACTTCCATACGTCGCCAGTGAGTTGGCGTTGGAAGGTTCGCAAAACCTAGCTGGCATAATGGAGACACTTAATAAAATTATAGTGGATAAATTGAACGCTTTAGAAGCTAAAATTATTATGGAAATTAAGGACACGGTTAGGGGGTTGGCACTGGAAAATACTAAATACGATGAAATTTTATGTAGCAGTATACAATGTCTCAGTCATTCAAATAACTTCCTTAAATTACTATTTTTTGTAACATATTATGTAGCGTTAAAAGTTTGCACTAGGGTCCAAGGTTCACCCTCTTACTTTAGTTTGAACGGGCTGCGACCAAATGACGAGCAGTAATCGTGGCTTGCCGCCTTGCGGAATTTTGCAAGAAACGATCTTGTCACGGGGTAGTAACCCTATTTCGTCCCCTGTGACGTTCGGCAACATCCCCTGTAGACCTGTAGCGTGCCCATAATCTGCAAATTACGCTTGGTTGGGTGTTGACAGCATCCACTTTTGTGTACATTTTTAATCATTTTTATGAGTTAATCATCAAAACCAAACTATTTATATTAAATATAGACTTCGTTTATTTGATAGTTCAAAGTAAACCTAAAATCCTGTTTTATATTGTAAAGGGACTGGCCATTTGATAAATTTGGTGCTACCTAAGTGGGTACGAGTTCTCGACGTCATCTGAAAATACAAAAAAATATATAAAAACTACTGAATCAGGGGTACGGGGATACGTCACTTGCGTGAATTGTTGACGGTATAGCTTTATTTATTTATTTATTTATTTATAATATGCATATTAGTGAGAAAACATATGGGACACGAGATGAATCGGGAATGTGTCTAGAAACTCTCTGATTTGATTAACACTGGGACGAATTATGTCCAATCTTTTTTTTAACGCTTCTTGGAATGTCATGTTGCCTCCCATTGCTTCGGCCGTTCTATAGGCAAAATATTACTTTTCAAGGTAATCCCTATGGATTGAACACGGCTAAGGACGCCCCTGATGTTGCACACGTCCATAGGCCACGGTAACCACTTCCCACCAGGTGGACCGTGTCCTTGTCTGCCACATAAGTGGTATAAAAAGAAAATTTTGTATGTTTTTCCGCATTCTAGAACCCATAACACAAGCTAAATAAGTTATATTAGCGCTTCGGTTCCTAATATTTTGAGTACATAATTGAAAAGCAAATGGATGTTTTACTTATATTATTATTACTTTTTAAAGAAAATCGGTACGTCTTGAATCGACTTTTCTGGGTCTGCATTTAAAATTAATGTAACGTTTTCAATTGTCCTGATTAATTTTATTGTGGAAAGTGTCAAAAATTGACAGAAAGATTGACTGTGCGCACATGTCGCGCCGCGACCGCCTATCTTTTAGGGCTGTACAAAACGATATTCCAATAAATTCAATACCTAATCTTCAAAATACCAAGAAGGAGGGGGAGCGGAGTAGCACGATGACTAGGAAGAGATCATTCGCTCGTTGCGATGTCTATGGCTGTGATGTTACTTCATTAGCTCACCTAACAACCTACTTAATAATTATATGAGGTTTCAAAATATGCCACGAGCAAAGCTGGGGCGTGTCAGCTTGTGATTGAATAATGCCAGGCATGCCTTGCAGTTACACTTTGAATCACCTATTCACGTAAATGAAAATAACTATTGCAAATAGTTTCATTTCGTTTAAACTCCTTAGAAGAATTCAATTATTGTTGAAATGTGGGTGGTAATTCCACCTCTGCTTAACCCTCCGGGGACAAAGGTGTGTTTATATATATGTACGTATTTTTTATACATATGTGTATAGGACATTAGATTAGCCTTGCCTCGTGGTAAAATTTTTCATCTATTGATTGTAAAATACTTTTTAATGCATTACCTTTTTATTACTTACGAAGGGATATGATTATGAATATGTTTTATAGGGATTAGGTCAGTTAGGAGATATTGGTTCTAGAACTTGAGTATCAGTCCCTTTCTAATGCAATTAGGTCTTCTCTAAAATAGATTTAGTTTACAAGGTGAGGCATTTCTTACAGTAATGTACCTTACCTATGTAACAACCTGAAAATGTAGTTTCATAATTACTAGAGTGACTATTAAGTTAGCGAAGTACAGCATTTTAAGCAAATCGTAAAGCATCATCTCATAATATTCGCTATTACTAAAAACCGACATTTTCAATGCACAAAACAACAACTACAGTCTACAAATATGCAACCAACAGAACAGAAGTCGAAA
>OY759251.1:15575344-15727648 GCA_963662185.1 Eilema griseolum
TGATTTTTATTTCCTCGTTTGTTGTCAATTCTATAAGTTCTTCTTGGCGCTGCCAACCCTGTAAGCACAGAGTTTCTGTGCCGTCAGTGTAGAAGACAATACAGGACAAGCCTTCAGTCTTCCCACCGACAGCACAAAACCCTCCAGTGAGCTCTGACTACCGTATTCACTGCCGGGAACAATAACAACGTAATTAAAATGTGTAAATTGAAAGACGAAAAACTAATAGAACTGAAAAAAGATACAACAAATAGAGTAGTTAAATTAGAATATACAAAATTACGCAATAAATGTAACAAAACCGTAGAGAAGACAAGAAACCAATATTATAAAAAAATTATCAATTCTAATAGGGAAGCCTATTGTCACCAACTGGGCATGTTAATTGTCCAATGACAAACAGCACTGTCTTTAGTAGCCTTGTAATACAATGGGGTGGCCTTATACGCATGATCAGGACAAACGACCTAAACTTCTACTAATGTACAGTGTGGATTTATGAAATGAGGCAGTACACACGTGAGACTCATTATATCACATAAAAAAAAACATTTATTAAAAAGTATACAACAGTACAAATATAGTTGTAAGTTCCCCTTAACTTTACAGGACTATTTGTGTATGGAATGCCTTATTTGGAATGTAGATACATTGCAGTAATTGTGCGGTATAAAATGAATACATTGATATGGCAATATAAGCCCTAGTCCAATCGCGATAAGAATCATTATTTCTTAGATTGCGAAAACTATATGGCTGCGCTAACGGCTCCCGTAGCACGATAAAGTCGTAAACATGGTTTTAAATGGGTTACCATAGTGTTGTTATAATGGCTATTCAACTGGATGCTGTGGCAATATCGTGGCATTCATGGATATTAATATTACTTCATTCCGTGCACACTTAAGCTGTGGAGTTTTTCTAAGCTACTACTTCATTCCGTGCACACTTAAGCTGTGGAGTTTTTCTAAGCTACTACTTCATTCCGTGCACGTTTAAGCTGTGGAGTTTTTTTAAGCTACTACTTCATTCCGTGCACACTAAAGCTGTGGAGTTTTTCTAAGAAACGTTTTTGGCGATTTCTGTCTTTCCTACTACTGTACTGAAAGCTAAAATGGTCTCATAGAGTTTTTTGATCCCCACATGAAATAGAATCGATTGGCATAAAAAAAAAAAAATTTTTTTGCCAACTGTAAGTTTTTTTCAAAATCTGTGGGGCATAGCGCACTTTAATGTAACCTAGAATGTCTCATGACGCATTATGTATGCAATTTTTATTTTATTTTAGTGTATTTTAGTAGGTATTTTAGTTTTAAATTTCATTTAAGTATCTTTAAAGTCTATTTTTTTCTGTAAGTAACGTAATAATATTTCGGTTAATTAAAATTATATCAACAACAGTCATATTTTGACAACCAGTCGACATATTATATTTTAATTACACCAAGCAGCTTCGTAGGAGGATTATAACGATGCAGTCTCATAATATCGAAACACTGCATGTGAATGATATCGTTATGTAGTTATAAATAAATCAATAATAGGTAACGCCTTTCGTTGGAACATGGTAACCTGAATCCTTTAGGGTGGCATAGTTCTCATCATTTCTAACACTTTTCACCACGGAGTACTCCACCCGAAACTTAACCCTTTTCTAGCTATTGGACTTTAAAGATTTATTTAAAAAATATCAAAATCATTTAACTAATATTTTTTTTGTACTCCGAGCTTTCTTGATGCCAAGTTAACCTTGTCCGGACCAAGTTAGAAAGAATTGAATGTTTTCTTAAAAATACGCAACAGTTAAATCAAAATCATAGTGTACAGAACAAATCATCAGATTCCCAAATATATGCAAAAAAAAATCCAGTACAATATTCTTCGCAATCGAGGTATGTAGATATTCATAGTAACTTTATGAGATAATAATGCAGTGATTCTATTTATTTTTGATTTACAGTCAACAAGAAAGTTTATTAACTCCTTAAGCACCGGGAAAATTATTATGATCATGTCACGTAATTTTATGACGGTAAAATAATCAGAGTCCGCTTTCCCAGTCTAACAGCAGATTTCCATGGCAACAGAATTTCCCCGTGAATGCAACTCCGCGACCTTCAATGGTTGCGATAACGTTACAAGCCGTAATTGTGTTGAGCAAGTAAGAGCAAATTTTTATTGGACCTTTTTGTCCTAGCTACGTAAACATTTTTTTATGTTACCCTGGTAAAGCAGTTAAATTTCACTCAAGGTATGTTGGATGTATGCTATTTCGACCTGAATGCAGATCTGCTCAATAAACTTGACCGACTTCTCAACAATTGCATTCGATTCGTCTACAATCTTAAGAAGTATGACCACGTTTCGGCTTGTCGTACTGAGCTGGGTTGGTTGCCTATACGAAGGCGACGGAGTCTGAGAGCTGTCACTTTGATATATACCCTACTAAACTCTCCCAATGCCCCAGCTTATTTAAAGTGTCAGCTCCACTTACTCGGCTCTAACCATAATAAAAATTTACGCTCGTCTAACAACTTACTCCTACACTGTCCCACTCACACGACAAGCCTTGTCCACTCTTCGTTCTTACTCTGGACATCGGTTCCATCCTCACCAACAAGGACAATGTCGTCGGCAAAAAGCATACACCAGGGTGCCTCATCCTGTATATCCGATGTCAGAACATCCATTACTAACAGGAAGAGGTACGGGCTTAAAGCCGACCCTTGGTGTAAGCCAACAGCCACACTAAACTCATCGGTGTTCAAATTTAAATTTGAAATGAGCTAACAAGTACCTACATATAACAATGGGTAGTTCTTATATAGTATTTATAATTAATGGTAGGTAAAGAACATTCTTAAAGCTACATAACTTCATACAGAATGTAGCCTTTCATGTAGATGTAGACAATTTCAACCTTTAACGGAGTACCTACATGGAAAGTTGGCCGGCTGTTGCCAGATCTCGCCTATGTATTAACCACAGATTAAATATACTTTAGAGATGAAATGTAGCAACACCGCGTGAGTCGGCTTTAAGGTCAAAAGTGATATCTAGTTGGCAATTAGTACCAAGACAAGTGACCATAATTTTCAGTTAATAACTGTATAGTCTCTATACACTGTGTGGCGAGGTGGTAATGAACGCGATTGATAGGAGGAAGGCTCGGGTTCGACACCCGCTCAGTGCAAATATTTGTATGCATGAATATGTTTGTTCGAGCCTCGGAGAGCACGTTAAGACTAGTCTAACTGCATAACTTCGATACCGCCAATTGTTTGTAGAGGTCAGATGGTAGTCACCTCACTGAAAATATCGAAGTTCAGCCTTATCACAGTTAGACTGCAAAGGAGCACTGAGTTGAGAAAAGGCTCGCAAAATGAAACTTATGTGGCAGACAAGCACACGGCCCACCTGATGGAAAGTGGTTACCGTGGCCTATGGACGTGTGTAACTCCAGAGGAGCCACACTCGCGCTGCCGACCCTGTAAGTACAGAGTTTCTGTGCCGTCAGTGTAGAAGATAAAGCGGGACAAGTCTTTAGTCTTCCCCCTGACAGCACAAACTCTCCAGTGAGCTCTGGCTAGCCTACTCACCGCTGGGAACACAACACGAAGTTATTATGGCCGCGGTATTCTGTAGGGTGGAGGTACTTCCCCAGTCAGACTGCTCAATTGGGCGGAAATACCGCTGTGTCCTAGAGAAGCTTGGTTTGTACTCGGTTTTAAACACGTTCACGTACCTTTCTATTGAATTTCAAATTGAGTCCTATATTGAGTTTATTGGCATTCTCGGTTGGCAGATCATTTCTCTTGCCATTTACGACCAGTATCGGAAATGGTAACATTAGTGAACATTCGCAACGACGCGCAACTAGTGTCGGAGTCACGTTCATTGTTTATTCAGCTTTCACTCAGCACAATACGAAATAAGAACAGGTATTGTGATTTAATTGTACCCCAATACGTAAATATCATCTTTCTAGCGTCAGAGGTCGTGTCTAATCATCTTTTTAATTAGTCGGTTTAAGACTCTCTCATCTGACGAAGACGACGGTGTGATGACTGCTCACGTGTCTTTCTTATAAGTTCGAGAGTATCAGGAGAGAGCTTGGACTCTCGCTGTTTGCGTTTCCCGGGAAAGAACTTTCATTTATTTCAGCTTACCTTTCAAAGGTTTTGTCTAAGCACACCTCAAATAACGAAGAAAAGTATTAGCTATGTCAATGAGGCGTATTCATAAATTCGGACCCTGTAGGAGTGTTACCAGCACCGGTGAATCGTAAATAAGTTTTATGTATTTATTATTTACATACAAATACACTCCTACAAGGACTCCACTGAGGTTCACCATTGTGATATTGTTGATGTCTGGAAAGAGGTTATCATTACACTCTTTCCTATGACTTTGCTTTCAGCTTACCATAAGATATGAAGTCATGTTATGTCCTGAAGTCGACAGTGAAGTCTTATATAAAAATTAAAAATAACATACATACAATCATGCCTTTATCCTCGGAAAGCTAGGCAGAAGTGAACCTCATTCTCTGAGTCTTTTCTAAACTCAGTTGGAGTAAGCTTTCCTGTCTAACCGTGATGCGGCTGAATTTTGATACTTTCGTGAAACGACTGATACCTGACCTCCACAGTCAATTGAAGATATCGAAGTTTATTAGACTAGTCGGTCTTTTAGGGATTTGCAAGAATGTCCTAAAAAATTTCTACAAAAATTGACACACGATGAGACAGAGAAGTTGATAACGATGGAGAAATGAATATTGTTAAGTAGTTTAGTAACTTAAGAATTTTAAAATAACTTGTATTTTCTCCATAAAAAAAAAAAATTTACTATCATTGGTCTTGAAGCGTTGCAGTGCATGCACCACACAAACCTCTCTAGAACCGAATTTGTCGCCTCACTTCAAACAAATTCGGATCTACAGGGTAGATGTAGGGCACTAATATTGATGCCGATGGGCACCAAGCAGCTATAATCTTCTTTTCTTTATTCTAGCAATCATTCTAATACGATTTCTACTCGTAACGGTTGAAAAATACACAGTTGTTTCGTAACGGTACGCTGTTGAAGTACTATTATTTAGTCATTGAATATTAGTAAATTTAATAACCGCGTTGTTCCCGGCAGAGTAGAATTTGGACCGATTTTTCACTGTGACAAAATCTTTTTACCATAGTTTTGCTATAAATGTTACGATTCCATATAGGCAGAAAAGTATGATGAAAAATATTGGGACACTTGTTATGACTAGCAGATTTTCTCTAAGAAACGACATAGGACACGCGAAGAGTATTTTGAAACGTTTGAAAGTTTTATGTTTTTGTAACACATTCCGACCAGTTGACCGGCAATAATGGCAGAAGCTCGGCGCCGTATCCACGACGGCGAATCGCAGAGAGCAGTGGCTCTGTCATTGGGAATGGCAGAGTCGACACTTCGTTTACGTCTAAAAAGGCCTGACTGTGCTACCAAACTTGGCAGATTTATTTGTACTGTCGACCCTGTAAGTGCAGAAGACAATCAGGACAGGCCTTTGCTCTTCCCACTGACAGCACTTAAACTCTCCAGTAAGCTCTGGCTACCCTACTGACCGCCGGGAACACAACTCGAGGTTATTATAGCCGTGCAGGAATAACTTTAACTAAATAACTGGAGCACTATTCGCATAGTACCTAGATAGATTTAAAAATGTACGCAACAATTATAAGGGGCTGGACATCAGAAATCATACAATCACACACAAATTCCAGCAAAATCCCGCACATCCGTCCGTGGTTGAGGTACTTCCCCAGTCGGACTGCTCAATTGGGCGGCAATACCGCCGTGTCCTACCTCTTCATATAATCACGCCTTTATCCTCGAAGGGTTAGGTAAAGTTGAATTCACACATTTCAACAATCATTATTTTCGGTCCTATTGTCTATTGCCGTCTTCCGGGCACTATTATTTAAAAAATATATAAATCCAATTAAGCACCTAATGCAAAACTTAACGAGTGTATACGAATATTTACTATAGACTGAATAGGTTTTTATAAAATTTAGCGATAGCATATTTTCTAGACCAAATCATAAAAATAATACAGCACAATCGGTTGTTTAAACAATTTTAATAATTGTACGAAGTAACATTTCACCAAACTCATCACTAATAGGTAACATTTTACCAAACCCATCACTGATAATAGCTGATCAGGAGTCAGTTTGGTGAAATAAATTTCAAAATATTAGTATATTTTTATTAAGAGATGATTAATGAAAATGTGTTTAAATCCTGATGATTTCCTTCTAGCAGCCATGTTGGACTAGATATGGAGCAGAGGAGCAGATGAGCAGAGCCTGGCCTGACTTACGTGGCCGAGCGATTTGAAGCCGTAATAGGGGGTGAGCCTATTGCCGTATTCCGGACACTATTGTTGACTCGAGCCACACATCTGAGTCTGGGCTGTATAAATCTTTCTGATGTTCAACAGCCCTATCCCTTAGTCGCCTTGTACGAAATCGCATGGGAAGAGATGGGGGTCCAGTACTTTTTGAGTTTATTCGTTACATACAAAAATACAAATCTTTGCTCTTTATAATATTATATATATAGTATAGATTAGAATTACATTAGTAATTCATATATTATACTAGATCTCATCATTAAGTTATACATTTATTTCCAACTGTTAGAATTCAATTTTGTGGTTCCTGGATCGTGTAAGCCCATGCGGTACATCCAGGTTTGAGGCGAAAAGTCCAAACCCTCCATAAGGAAATGCAGATGACCGAAGACAAAGGTCCAAAGAAAAGATCCAAAGGCAAAAAGAAAATGAGAAAAAGGGCAAAGACGGTTCCGAAACAGCTATACGCGAGTTAATCTTTATAACTATTTCACAGGCAGTTGCATCTACATTGTACTGAATTCAATTATAATTATTTACCACGCAAAATGCATGTCGTGTTATATGCGTTAAACCATCTTATGCAAGGACATAAATGATTATATATTAACTACGGATGTCACGTACTCGACACGACGATACTGCGTCTGTCGACTTTCTAAGCAATGAGGTTTCCTAATTTACCCTTTGCATGTTGGAGAGTTGAAAATTATATTGTCTCTATTACGGCCAAAATGCAAGTCGTGAACTTCTGACTTATCGAACGGTCTATCGCTACACTATAACAAACTGTTAAAACATTGTTATTACTTTTCCTATCAGGTCTTGGGCTTCTTACGGAGCTGATAAACAGATAATACTGCCTGTTGATTTCTAAGCACGTCATATAGTTAAATAGTAATATTTTTATAAACACGATTTAGTTTAGCGATATAAAATGATTTTTAAAATCTTAAACAACCTTATCATCACCATCATATATTTTGACGTTTTTATCACGTTTCAAATAATTTTTACCAACTAGGCGTGTTATAGATCTTGTTTATACATTTAAAATAAATAACTTCTGGTTTGCTAGACTCGTACATTGTAAAAGTTTGATTTCAAGGTGAAGTCTTATCTCGTCGTTGGCATTCGAACATCTGTAAGCTAAAGCTAAAGTAGCAAAAGCAACCGGGAACAAGCCTATGTATATTTTGCGTTATACCGATTTTTTTTACACAACGGTGGCACCTAAAACTTCAGCTTCTCGGTGTCAAATTGTATATAACAGGTTAACAGGGACAACACAATAAGTTAAAACTTCATCACAGAGTTGCCATACATTTTCATTATGCATGTAAAAATTATATCCAAAATGTATTGATTGCTATGATATAAATTATGTTTTCAACTACTATATTTGAGAAGCACGCCATCTATATTTTATTAAATTAACTTATACCGTTGAGGTTAGGACTAATAGTTGTCTCAACGCGACGTAGCGGATGCTGTCAACACCCAACCAAGCGTAATTTGCAGATTATGGGCACGCTACAGGTCTACAGGGGATGTTGCCGAACGTCACAGGGGACGAAATAGGGTTACTACCCCGCGACAAGATCGTTTCTTGCAAAATTCCGCAAGGATCCCCGCTAAGTGCAAATATTTGTATGCATGGTGCATATAGGTAGGTATTTGCATTGGTCTGGTTGTGCCTCGGAGAGCACGTGAAGCCGTCGATCCTGGTTGTCATACCAACATCTATGGCAGTCTTTACGGGTAATATCTCACAAATTCCTTTACAATCCATATCTACTACTGAAAAACATTGTAAACGCGAAAGTTAGGTACTCTGTCCGTTTGTATGTTAGTTTCACGTCTAAACCACTAAACAGATTTTGACAAAATTTGGAACATAGATACATTAGACTTTGGGAAAGGAAAATTTTGGAAATCAACGAATAAGTTGAACCACAAGCAGAGTCTCCCTGTGAGTGTGGCGGGTGTACACGAGCCGGTTGATATAGCCAATGCTTTCTGTCAGCATTTTAAAGTGGAGCCGCCTCTGCAGGGCACGACGCGGCTGTCTGGCGCTGATGCCAGGGTGAAAATCAAAGATTTGTGATTATGCTTATCAATTCACACTAAATTTTCATGCAGCACATTAGCTCGATTCATTCAAGATATTAGAAATAAGTTACCTCTACTGGCTAATGATTCGACCGATATGATAAACCAAAAGTTTTAAATGTGCGTCAAGATATATAATTTCCTGACCGAGAGCAGATCACCAATGCGATACACTTCTTCAGTTGCAAATCTCATAGGTTTAAAATACATGGACTTGATTAGTGATCGTTGTGCTCGTTCCACTTCAATAAACTTTGTCTTAACTGCACAGTCCAACCCCAAAATGCACAAATACTTAGTTGATATTTTTTCAAACACGGTTGCTACACAATTTTAATTAGGAATTAAAAATAATGAAAAGTGAAAGTTTCAGTTTAGTTAGGCAATATCTTAGTTTACTATGCATATTTTTAGATAAAATACATACACTAAGTAGTATTGTTAAGAATTCGATGACTCAAGACACAAAATCACATCACAAATAAATAAATGAAGAGGCGGTAGTTTAGTGGTCAAGGAGTCGGCCTTGCGATCGAGAGATCCCGGGATCGAATCCTGGCCATTACACTACTGACATTGACCCACAAACAATTTAGCTTAGCTGGAGGGGTTAGAAGGAATGTTAGAATTGTAAGTTAATTAATATATTTGTTTAATTTTATATATTAACTCACTCAAAACTTTCTAGAAATTTGCACTAAATTATAAAGCACCTTGAGACTATGCAACATTATAAAATGCACTGATACACAAAAATGCTTATTGTAAGTACAAAAGTATATATTCCTAATGAATCTTACGGTCACGTATTTTCTAATCTAAATCCCAATAAACTTTTGGAAATATGCATGGTTGATTTTTGTTGAAAAAATCTATAATTTAGTTTTTAGTTAACCATTACGTAATACACATTCCATTTTCAAACAATATTATAAATTAAATGAAATTTAAATTTTACGTGGGGTCCAAGTGCTCGTTCTCTGTATAAAGACTTGGCAAAGCAGCTGATCGACGCTACGCGTGACCAGAAGGCTGGTTATTATCTTGCACAGAGGATAAGCATTCTTTCATGCTTTTAGGTTCGACGACACTTTAAAGTTTGCAGTACAAATGAATTTAAAAGGAACAATAGAGACTCTTGCTTTAGCAACAGAAGCTAAGGATCTGCGTGTAAGTATAACATGATAATATTGAACATATAGAAAGAAAAGAAAAGAAAGAAAGAAAGAACCATTTATTATACACACACACTTACACTACACATAAAAAAATCAACTAGCGGAACAAAAACAAACAAGTAAAACAAACAGTAAGATACAAAAAAACAACATAAACTCACGCCTATATCCCCGAAGCGGTAGGCAGAGGTGCTAGCACCCACATTTCGTCAGTTTATGTTTAGGTACCAATGTAATAGGTGGGCGAGCCTTTTGCCATTAACCGGGCACTTATAAACCTGATATATAATATATACATACCAAGTGAGAAGGGCTGCATACTATGTACGTGTGTGATACATAAGATTATGTGATAGAATAATGATATGAAGAGAATATAATTAATGAAAACGGCTCAATCATCGTCCTATCACTGTTCGTGTTAAGTTTTTAAATTCTGTAAGCCATAGGCAGTGTACCTAGTTCCCGGTAGAGTAGAATTTGGACCACTCTATCTCTTCTCAAGAGATGTCGTACAAGGCGACTAAGGGATAGGGCTGTTTTACATCAGATAGATATATACAGCCCAGACTGACAGACTCGCTGAGACGAGGTCTCGGGTTCGATCCCAGGTTTTACCATGGCACACATCAATGACTTTTCGATGCTTTTCGAAGTTATGTGTGTATTTATCGCAGGTTTATAAGTGCCCGGGTAATGGCAATAGGCTCGCCACCACATTGGGACCTAAACATAAACTGGCGAAATGGATTAAAATCTTGATGATTATTTCAGTAATCCCCGCGTGTAAAGCTGCGGGCACCAACTAGTATTTTTTAATATCTTACTTAGCATGTCTTAAGCACTCAGCCAGATTTTACAAAGCTGTATAAGCTTAAAAACCTTCCTGTCTACAGTTATAACGCCGCCAGCGTGATGGGCACATTTGCCCCAGGTACGGTGAGGGACGGGTTAGTAGAATAGATGCATTGTGTTGACTATGTGACTTTGAATGTTTATTATTATCATTTCTAAAGTAATAAGATATATTCCGGTTTATGTCACTAGATGTCTCTGCCGTGCGAATATTGTGCTGCTGCGGCGTCCACAGCGCGCCATCGCGCAGAGGGCCGCACGGGCGTATCACACCGTCTCTTATGAGGCGGCGTGTTTGATTGCGGGCAGTATCCCCTGGGATCTCGAGGCTGGCGTCCTTAAGAGGGTTTACGAGGAGGGCGTTATTTTTTATTCGTGAAAGTTTAAACACATAATAATATGTTTATAGAGTAACCTTAAAGCTTTAGGGTTCCGTGATTAGAACTAGCACGTAAATAGATATTACTACCCCATATTCAGATTTTCGAAATTCCAAATATTAAAAAATTACATCGGAATTCTGTTAGAATTCTAGAATTCTAAAACAAAGCAGCAATCGAGCGTATGGGTCTTTCAAGATGAGCCGAAACCAACCAAAGTGGCGCGCGTGAAAAGTGCATCTAAACGGATGATTGCTTCTTTTTTTAATAAAACTGGACACGTGGCTACTGTTGCTTTAGAAAATCGTCGTACTGTGAATAGTGACTGGTACACGACCATTTGTTTGCCGGAAGTTATTGACGAACTCCGTAAAAATAACCGTAAACGCCGTATCATCCTGCACCACGACAATGCTAGTTCTCACACGGCCAGACAGACAAACGACTTTTTGAAGGCGAAAAATGTAGAACTCATGACTGCAAATTAGGGGCTAGAAGAATGGCAGCGCTAACAAAGTCGGATATCTATAAGCGGATGTCTCAACACCAATCCCCCAGCGGCAGCGTTTACCGAGATACTATGAGATGCTGTTTCAAACTGCAAATTAGGGGCTAGAAGAATGGCAGCGCTAACAAAGTCGGATATCTATAAGCGGATGTCTCTACATAAATCGACTTTCAAGACAGCTTAGTCTTTTCTGGGACTAGCCGAGAGTCATTGCTCAGTTCGTTCGTGGGTTACCATTCACCATTGGTATATAGGAGCTTCAGTAGGCAGTGGGAGGTAGGAATTATTTTCGTTAAAAAAAACCTATCTTTCAAGTAAATCAGAAATTGTTATTATATCGTTAATTAGCGAGGATTAATATCATGTATCATTTCTTATTGTTCACAGGCGTAAACAAGTATCAAGTTAGCAGTCAGCCGCCGGCTATTTTTTTATCAACATGGTGAACGTAAGTACATAATACCCGATTATTTATTGGTCCTCCTACCAGAAGTTGCAATTACTTCTAAACAAAAGAATTAACACTATATTCTTCGTCTAAATTGTAACTATAGTTTCTAATAAAAATTCAATAAACTTCGAAACGCTTGTGTTACTAACGCTAGCGTTTCGAATTATTAGAAGAGCAGCCTCTGGTTCTTTGGTGGTGGGCTCACTTTAAGTACGGTTCCGCCAAAATGTAGAGTAGGAATAGAGGCTATGGCTTTGGTGTTACGTTTGTCAGTAACCACCGGTTGCCATATCACAGGAATTAAAGTTCGAGAGAGATAGCCCTATGTCTTCCGGTAACCAACAACGACCCCCAGAAAAAAGGTGCACGCGGCGAGGCGAGGGACGAGGTAAAGAAAGAGAAAGAAAGATAGCGTCGTGAGAGTTGGCGGCGTTTGTGCAAATTTGACGGTCGAGTCTCACCGCGCGTAAACGACATACGGTCGAACATTCACCCTCTCCAACCCTAACAACTTCAAAGTGAATTCTCCAGCCAGCGGTGGAGGTAAAGCCGGTGAATACACGAAGGAAGGAGGTTTTCTCGCCTATTATGAGGTTATTATAATTAAAAAATATTACGTCAAGTAAGAGCCATTACACATTGTCGACTAGAAGCATTACTCGCGGTGACTAAAACCTTGGTAAATTCGCTTGAGCGTACGTAAACTCCTGTCGACCGAGTCACCGGGGACAAAACTCTAGTACACAGATCTCACAGGTGGAGCCGCCTGTCAACCTGGGAGAAGCAGGCCGCGGCGGCGGCGCGCCTCCGCGTTTTCCGGGAACCATCCCACTGACAGCACAAATTCTCCTGTGAGCTCTGGCTACCCTACTCACCGCTGGGAACACTACACGAAGTTATTATAGGAGGTACTTTCTCACTCGGACTGCTCAATTGGGCGGAAATACCCCCGTGTCCTACTTCCTTGAAAAACGACTGAAAGACTACTGAAAAAATCACGCTTTAAAAATAATTAAACAAGAAAATATCAAGAATAGCCGTGGTCGTATGCCACTTAGTCTAACAAAACAATAGATTGTAGGCAAAAGTAACGCGCTTGGACAAATTAGAGCTTTTTAATAAACTCCTACGCTAAGTGAAAATTTAAACTTTTCATTTCCTTTGGCAAGTTATATTTTCTCCATTGATGTTTTATGCCTACTGTAGGAATTTTATTTTCATGTAATCAACATTGGCTTCAGCACTTCCATCCATATGTGTCAGACAAATAGACTATTTAAAGAAAACTGGCAAAATGTGGGTGCCAGCACCTCTGCCTACCCTTTCGGGGATATAGGCGTGAGTTTATGTTATATTATTTAATTAAAACAGAAAGTTTCAACGCAGACGTATCAAAAGATACGTAATTCACAGTACCTACTGAATATGCATGTGATCAGAGACAATAGACCACATTGTGGGCGACCAGTCCCATTGACCTCTTTGTAAAGGAAAACTTCATTAGTCGACCAGTTGACATTGTAGGTACATAATGGATTAGAGCAATGAATCCGGGTCACTTAAAGAATCCTAAAAATCTCGGAAACTAAAAATGCTAGGTTAATGCAATAAATTGTATTTAATAGACAATGTAATACTCCTTAAATGAAGGTATTAAAACTTCTTAGTTATTGTAAAGTTATATCATAAAAAAATCAAATTTGAAAAAGGGCCACTTAAATACTTAAACCATACACGTGTAAACACAAGTTTCGTCTATTCTTAACGGTAATAGATTTCATCTGGCTTGATCTTCGTCGTCGAGTCCTATTGACGGCTTTTTGTTCTGCGAAGACAATCGTCTTGGCGGAACAATAACCCGCCCCTAAGACAACTACAATTGATAACGTAAAATAATGTTTATATTTCGCATCCAATTTTAAAGTAATATTTCGAATTTTTAGCTGTCGAAAATTCTATAGTTGAGTTACAATGGAGGACGTTTTAGATGAGATAGTTTCATCCGAAGATTTGCAGGTATAATAAAAAAAATCATGCAACATAATGGTTGTGAGTCATTGGATTTAAAACTAATATATTGTGCGTGTCTATTGTTTAGAAGTTCGAGAAAGTATTCCATGAGAACTACAAAACAAATGAACGGTTACCAATACTAGTTTACTCCATGTTTTCATTCAAATATTAGATAGGTAGGTAGGCTAGAAATTTGTGTATTATTGAAAATTGTAAGCACTTGAAATATTTTAGAACTTTTATAGCAGACAGTCTGAGAAGTATAGCAGGGGTACAACGACAAATTAGTTCACGATTGGAAGCACTATTAGCTTAGAGACTGGCCTTTTAATCAAAGATCCCTTGCAGCGCAAGGATACTACTCTCGTAACGTTGTCCGAGCCAGTATGTTTTTGTTCAATTAGACCGTAAAGCCATCTTGCAGGTGGCAAATCATCTTCCATCACCGCTACACGTTTACATACTGCGAGAAATGCAGAGTGAGCTTGTGCCACAATAGAGACAATAATTGTTTCTATAAATTTCATCAGGAATAAATAAATAAATAACTTTATGTATTCATTTTGAGTTTTTAATTTTCACCTAATTTACCATACATGGTATTGTCCTATAAGTGCGCACTGTTGCGGTAACATACGTCACAGACTGCATTTCACTGAATTAATGGTCGTGCGTGAGAGGGTATTCATCGAAATCTGATTGGTTAATCAAAACACATCTCTTCTCATCTCTTCTCCTCTCCACTTTGGTGTCATCCGCTCGTTAAGCTGTGGAATGAACTATCTGTTGTGGTTTTTCCAAGCAACTCCAATATGGCGTTCGTCAAAGCATTAGTTCCTACAGATTCGGAAAAGCGAGTGTGACGTCTCTGATGTTGCACACGTCCATAGGCCACGGTAACCGCTTTCCTTCAGTTGGGCCGTTTGTTTGTCTGCCACCTAAGTAGTATAAAAACAAGTCATCGACAATTTACATTTCCCTTCTCATTCGCTCTTACGGCATTGTGTTATAAAGAATGAGATCTTTGGTGGGAGATATTCACAAGGTCCACCTAGGTAATGGAAAGTGATTACCGTGGTCTATGGTGGTATGGTAAGGTATGGCTGGTATCCGCAACTACACGTCATAGCGTGATTTTAGCGTGAGGGTGTGCATAGCGATAGAAAAATAGAAAAATAATTCATTTTTTTGTAACTGCCTGAATCCAGAGGCCTGACTCCCATTCCCCCACAGCCAGAAAGCGCGCACGTTCTGTTACATAGGAAGATGTGTGTATTAAGCTATCTCTTACCAGCCTGCAGAGCGGCGCATCCCATTGTCTCTGGGAGAAAAGGTTATCAGGCAACTCAGTGTTGTCTATTGCCGTATTTCGGGCACTATTGTTGACTCGAGCCATGCATCTGAGGCTGAGTATGGGCTATACGAAGGCTGCTACTTATGTATGCGGAATAGAAAAAATAAACAAATGTATATGGCTCAATATGCTTTTATTGTTTTTCAAAGTATTCTCTTATAAACCTGCGATAAATACACACAACATCGAAAGGCATCGAAAAGTCATTGGTGTGTGCCATGGTAAAACCTGGGATCGAACCCGAGACCTTGTTTCAGCAGTCCATTACCCATACCACTAGGCTACCGCCGATACAAACAATATATTTGTATATTTATTTGCGAGACCACGTCTCAGCAGTCCATTATCCATACCACTAGGCTGCCGCGGTTGATATTTGATGTAGATATCTGATGAGATCCGATTTCTTCTTCCTCGAGTCAATGGCTAGGTCTGACATATAATGGTCTGATATTTAAATTTTACTGAGAACGAACGCGTACTTTATTTCCTGAATCCCAATCGAAACAACTTGATCAAATAGTGTGTAGTCAAAATAGCTTTAAGATTACAATAACATTGTAAACGATTGCTATTTAAGTACAAACACACTGTATCAGTGTAAAAAACAAAGCAGGACAAGCCTTTGATTTTCCCACTGACAGCAAAAAACTCCTTCTGCAAATAAACTTTAACAAGTAAACAAGTAATCAAAATTAATGTTATATAATTTAATTTAATTGAAATCCACTTATTTTCAGCTCCTCGATCCTTAGTACTAGTTGCTATTTAATGTTAGAAAAATGTGCGAAACAAACTTGTGTGAAAGTGAAGCTGCAGGCCTGGAGTTGGGTGGAGTCGCCTGTCAACCTGGCAGAAGCAGGCCGCGGCGGCGGCGTGCGATGCGTACCTCCCCTTTTCCAGGGACGAGTTGAGGACATATCCGTGGAGATCCAGATGGAGAGAGATGGCCCTAGGTCGGCCGGGGTGCGAGGAAAACATTATTCATAGTTAATTAAAACAGAAATAAACATTGTTATTATTTACTGCGCAGTCCGATTGATAGGAAATAATTAATTATTTCTACTAATTAACCGCAACGATCTGTTTCAAATGATGAAGTTACAAAAAGATGACACATATATTGTACTAACGAATATGGTGTGTTTAAAAATATACATGCTTGAATACAAGGCTTGAAACCAAACAAAATATTGAAATACTGTTATTTGTGTTGCTGAATTGTCAATTACAATAATGTAAGATAAAAAGTGAATAAACATTATAATTTCATTCAAATATCATGCGATATCTATAGTTTATAATACATCATTGATGGCAGGTAGGAACAAAAGCCGGTCAAGAGCGAGTCGGACTCGCACATTGAGGGTTCCGTACAAAATTGAATTCAGGAACGAACTTAGGCCTCACAAACTGCAATATATTTTGATTGTGTCGGCTTTGAACTGTAAAAATTCTTCGAGGATTTTGAAAATTGAAATTGTAAATAATATCACAGCTATGGTTAGATCATTATTTCACGTAGCAAAAGTAATAAAACACTAATAACTTTTCTCAACTATCTTCTCAGTTCTAATGATCCTTTATTATCATAAAGGTGTAGTCACACTGTACGCTTGATATCCCGTTAGGGCGAAAACTTTCATTTTTAAATGTCTGCACTTCTTACTCGCTTCACTTAGGTGAGAGTCATTTCATTTTTTAAAACAGGTAATTGGTCGACTTTCGTTTCGTATTTGGATCATACCTATCAGTATAGGTAGTATGGATACAAAATTCACCTTTAGGATCGAGGTTGTGTACGCACTGAAATATATTATATCTACTTCGAAAATGTACATGTGAGTAATTTAACTTATATCTAACTACTGTCAGAATACTTTTTTTTAAATAAATAAATTGGCCATAAATTTTAGTAAACAGCCAGTAGAAGAAGTAGGAAACCAAAAGTATAAGAAACTATATCCCTATAATCATGTCTACTTACATTTACTTACGTATTACATTAGATAATTGTCTCCTGTAGGTCTAAAAAGGTCACTTTATTGGAATAAAATTAACACATTGTGTCATGCGTCATGTATCTATACTAAATTAAAATCGGCCGGGGTGCGAGAGATATGCCTGTCAACCTCACCTTCAGCAACCAAAACGACCCACAGGCGGCGTGCGTTTTAGTCGGTTCGAGTCCGACATAACCTCTCCCACCGGCTGCGGTGGGGAGGTATCCGTGGGGATGTAGCCGTCGTAAAAAAAAAACACTTCTGCTTGTTAAATGAATTGTTGTGATTCTTATCTGCTCATATCTATATATATAATAAAATTGTAACCGATCGATGTCTGTACGTGGAAAGGATACAAGAAAAACTTATAAAATTTATAAACGTGATAAAAGCCAAAACAACGTTTGTTCGAGTTTTTGTCTGTTTATCTGTTTGTTTGTCCATATAATCACGCTAATCTCAGAATCGGCTTGTGCTTTTCACTAATTGATTGTGGTAGGCTTCACTTAACATTTAGTCTTTGTTATATTGAAATCGGTTCATAAATAAAAAAGTTATGTCAATAATAGTCAATCACGCCTAACAAGTGTGTTGTGTGCATAGATCAAACCAATAAAAGCCGAGAATCTTCCAAAGTTAGGAGCAAAACGTGACACAGTTTATGTATTTTTTTCATAACCATTATGTGGTACTACCATACGGTATTATAATATTGTAATGAATTAGGCCAGTTGATTATTTAACCACATTTTAAAGACATTGTCACACTTTAAACTGTGAGCCTCTGCGACGAGTTCACAGATGACCCGCTGTCGCACTAGCGCCGCCGCGCGGCTCGTCTCTAGATGATATGTGTACCTACTTAAGTTGGCCCTTAATACTAATTATAGAATTTACTTGTCGTTCATAGTGTAATAATGTTTTAAAAAAATGTTTAATCAAAAAGTTTAGTATAAAGTAGATGAACCTCTTAATGATTAAAATATATTATCATCCTAATCTCTTGCTTGCTCACACAATATAAATTATAAACATAACCATATTTTAAAAAAAAGCTTCGCTGGTCAGGACTGCTCACTGATGGTGGACGCGATGCCCGACAACTGGGGTCCAATAAATGCGTCTAATAATTTGAACATCTCAAAGTCAAGTTCAGCATCCACTGAAAAGAAACAATCCGTATATATTTATTTAAATTAAATTTTTAAAGTTCAAGTAGCTATGTTGGTTAGAGTATTCCGCAGCAGGGAGTTCATTCCATAACTTGAGTGTGTGTGGGATGGAGTTTCTTTCATACCGCACAGTGCGTACTGTCTCAGGTTGCAATGTGTGGGGATGAACTCCCTGCCTACGGCGAGAGACGAATATCGGTTATTTTTAAAAGGAGATTTTAGAGAGAGAGGAGGGATTTTATTCAGCTTGGATTGATTTGAATTAGTATAATCTTACATGTATGCAAATATTTACACTGAGAAAGAATCGAACCCGTAACCTTTCAAGTAACAATCAAACGTTCTAACATCATTTTAAAAATAGCCTTAACACGGTATAGAATCAGGGCCTGCTCCCTTAGTGCCATCCAGTTTCTTGATGGCTCGGAGAACCCCCTGTTCAGTGAGATGTATACTAGTTAAGAATGTACTACTCGTATCTATTTTATTAGCTATGGTGCTACTATGAGGCGGTGTTTGAGAGTGTGAGGCTGTCAAATGGCTGTCTATCATAGCTAAATAAGAACATCATTATTTTTTCTAATAAGTGTGACCTTCACATGCCTGGCTTACCTGGCAGATGAAAATTATGTATCTGAAATCTGAAGGTCTATCATAATATTTCCAGGGGCTAGCAACCCAGTTGCACAGCCTAGAAGGCAGACCAAAGGCAGGTAGCTTGGAAAGAAGCGATTTGTGCCAGACTCTATCGAAAGCTTTGGCGATGTCAAGACTAATTGCCAGTGACTCGCCGTGCTTGTCCATAGCCTCACCCCAAAGATGGGTAACGTATGCTAGAAGATCACCCGTTGACCGTTTCGGTCTGAAGCCATATTGCCGGTCATTAATTAACGAGTGATCCTCTAGGTGCCGCATGAGCTGTTTGTTGATTATGTGCTCGAACACTTTGCACAGCACTGAGGTGACGGCTATGGGTCGATAGTTGGCTGGCTCCGAGCGATCCCCCTTCTTGGGAATCGGCTGAACATTCGCCTCTTTCCAAGGCAAACTGACAGTCCCATTTTTATAAGCTCCGTAATAAAAAGTTCGAAAAAAATTATAAACAAGCTATATTGAAATATACAAGTGCGCAAATAAATAGTGAAACCGTTAACGCGTATGGATTGATGTTATCCGAGTGTTGAGTGATCATCTGACAAAGACAAAAACTTTGAATCTGTGCATTACAGTTGGTACAATAATTGGAATTCCTACGATCTATTCCAATATAAACTTACAGTGTTCATGTGCCTACAGAATCAGTTGCATACAGTCAGATGAAACGTTAATTAATCATTACAAAGTTATAAGATACATCATATAAATAAAAGGAAAAAAACGAGTTCTTATTCATTGTGCGGATTTGTCATTGCTTTTGGATTTCATCGAACGTGACAATAATTTGTGTTATTGACAAGTATGTCTCAGTAATCTAATAAGTTTGTTTTTTTTTGTTTATACCACTTAGGTGGCAGACAAGCACACGGCCCACCTGTTGGGAAGTGGTTACCGTGGCCTATGGACTCGTGCAATACCAGGAGCGTCACACTCGCGCTGCCGACCCTAAGGCTGGGCTTCTTTCCTGTTCGCTCGCCGCTACTAAGGAAATCCTAGTTAGTTTCTTTTCCTCCGCTTACTAATATGCTTAAATTCGGCGGGTGATCCTCCCTGATCTGAGGCCAACGATAAAAAAAATGAGGCAGACGCGATATCCGTCAGCGTTACGACGACGCAACCGTCACCAAGTTTATATTTTGACCGGGTAGGTACCACCGTGCACTATTGCGAAAAACCCTCCATAGCAATTCAATCTCGGTTGGATTGTGTTCAGGGGTCAGCATGTGCATAGCCGGGCAGAGGTGGTGGTTGTCGCAGCACTAGTGGGACCAGTGGGTCTTGGCGTAGTCTAGTGGGGATGGCGCGGGGCGATGCGCCGAACAGGGAGACCTGTAGAAACGGTGGTGCCGCTGGCCGCCCGCGGTATAGTACAGGGGCCCAACTGGGGTTAACCACCTTGGGAGGCTGCCTCACCAGGCCGCGCATAATCCCGATGGTATGAAAATGTTTTTATTAAAATTAAAATTAAAAACGGTATAAAAATACCCTTCTATTGATATAAAACACTCACTATTACAAGAAAGGGTTTTTAAATAAAAACTAGAAATGTCCTTGTTCCCTAGACTTTGTTGATGTGTGTATATTAAAAAAAAAAGAATATTAGCAACCGCAATTGTGTATTACGTTTATGTGTGCCAGTGTGCACGATCATGATTCGTGAACGATTGAATATGTGTTAGTGAGTGATTTGCCTGCCATCGAATGAGAAGGTAAATTTCATTAAACTAGCACAGGCTCACGCAGTTGAGTGGTATTATAGGCGTAATGGCATTATAAAGGTAGCGAGTTCGAACCGCAACTGTATTCAACACAACGACGACGTATAAATAATAGGTGTTTAGTTTAGATAAGGTACCTACGTCAATGCTAATAAAATTTATTTTTTAGACGACAACGCTCCTGCTATCTGGTGTTTGTCTGTTAGAATAATAAAATTATTGTTTAAAATGAAAAAATCTTTAACTTCATTTGTGAAATCATTAAATAATATTAATGTTTTCATACAAATCAGATCATAACGAAATCGTAAGTTTTTTATGTTGTTTTATGCGTTTTAGGTTAATTTTTAGGATTTAATCGCTTCAGGATAAACTTAGTTCACTATTGCTTGAATATTTGGTGTCGATTTCAATATTTTTTCCCAAAAACGTGTCATTTGGATCAGTGTCAGATAATAACGCCCGGCTGGTTTATAACGCCCGTTAAAATAACAGTTGGGCGCTATTAGACTACATGGGCGCTATTACCATAGACATAGGTAGCGCATTTATAATTTCAGAAACTATGAATACTTAATATAATAATAATCATGCTTGCTAATGCGAAACCAAAAACATTGTTTCGCTGTTCATAGAAAGCAAAAGTAGGTACTAATACTTCATAAATCTACTTTTATGACATTCGTACAAATTGTACAGACGCACTCAACGATTGCATGACGTACGTACTACATAATTTCGAATGCTTTCCACTGCGAAGCACGGTAGTGCGAAAGTATTCCATGTCGATTCACACATTGTCGAATGTATTCCAGCGCGATGCACGTCAGTGCGAAAGTCTAGTAAATGCGAAGGCTTCTACTACTTCTTGCTTTACACAGAAATGTTTGCTGTAAATCGATGTTTGACGAATCGATGTTTTGTGTGAGTGTGTAAAATTATAGATTTACTGGCAAAGTGGAACAATTAAAAAAATAAGGGTGAATAAAATTTCGTCATCATCGCAATTTTGAACTTCGAAATTCAGTATGACAGTCTTTCGTGAGGCCTGGAATTAGTCGCAGCGCGAGTTATCAGTAAACATAAACTGGCGAAATGTGGGTGCTAGCACCTCTGCCTACCCCTTCGGGGATATAGGCGTGAGTTTATGAGTTTATGTAACACCAGGAGAATCACACTCGTGCTGCCAACCGTGTAAGATTATGTGCTGATAAACTAGATTCACTTGTAATGAACATTCTTGCGAATATTAATTATAGAATTTCTACTTTTACTTTTAGATAAGAATAGTATTATTATTTATCTTTAAATAGGTAATAAAAAATCAAAATAATGAAAAAATATAGTTAAACAAATTTATATGTATGTGATTTTTTACCGTACCATTTTGTCTTTCTTAACAATGCGAAGCAAACGCCTTGCCAAGGTTACTGCGTTCAAACAAAGATCATGACATGTATTCAAAAATCATTCCCTTATTTCTAAAAACTAACCAAACTGCATTCAATGATTTAAGTAACTCAAAATTCTTGAAACTAGAGAGACCTCGTCAAGTTTATTTCGATTCCACGAAACGCTTCGAAAATTCTGATAAAACAACGTCCAGCGTAGCTGGTTCCACAATAAAGCTGTAGCCTACCAAAGTACAATATGTAAGTACAACGCAACTAATACAGCCCTTTACACGCCTTCGCGCTATTGAAATCTTTTGTAAAGTTTGACCATTTTTGATGCATGGATAGTTTTATTTTTGAGGTCATTGAGGGATATGCCTGTCAACCTCACCTTCGGCAACCAAAACGACCCACAGGCGGCGTGTGTTTTAGTCGGTTCGAGTCCGACATAACCTCCTCCACCGGCTCCGGTGGGGATTTTGCGAATGTAAAAAAAAAAAAAAGATGCACCATGAGTCAAGCACACAGATGCCATTAGAGAATTTCAATTTAGTGCCTCCAAAAGGAACACGCTCCTCAATGCAACTTTGAGCATATCGCTCCCCACGTCGACGATAGACTCTTCTGCGACCATCTGCACCATATAAACATGTCCTACACTCGTCCGTGAACAATACAGAGGCCCACTGCTCTTCTGTCCAATTCAGGTGACTCACACTGAACACAAAACTATTTGGAACAATTTGATTCGCTGATCAATAGACACAGATTTTTTTTCTAAGTCGTCACTGTCACAATTTTAATTTCCTCTTCCGCTGGCCAGCCAATTGTTTACCACGATAAACTTAGTTCGTTGATGTCGTTCGATTGATCGTTTTGAATCGATTTTATCGATGATCTAGGAGAAGACATTAGCGGATTATTTATTAAAATGTGCATCAATTTACTTTGGTCTCTTGCCAGAAGAAGTGAGAAAGTTAGCATATACTTGTGCCTTTCAAGTCAAGCCTTTCAAGGTTTCGCGGAGAAGAATGATGGGTCCTTGGTGGGTCGGCTCCTATTTTCGAACGTACCGAAATAGTTTTTAATTTCCATTTCTTTTACTGCGTGAGGAGCAATATCTGCTATAAGCTTCGTTAAGCCTAGAATACCCATCTTAATTTAGTATTTAGATTATTTAAGGAAAAATTATCTCTCTCCTGTTATTCAATTTAATTAAAAAAGTAATTTTTCTTACAACGATTGACAATCACTAGGATTGTGAGATTTGTAGGCAGAAGAAAGGTCGAATGTCGAACGCGTCCCACTCTTTTTCAACGTACATACCTCATCATCTTCCATGTTTTGAACACTTAATCTTACTCTACCTGCCTTCAATAAATGAGTCCTCATTAAACAATATACTTGAGATTGATTTGTTTTTATGTTATGGGGACATTGTTGCCTCGTCAGTGCAACGAAATCGCCAGGGATAATTCAGCCTTCGATATTTTTGTACCTATGCTGACTTTATTTGTTAGAACGGTAAAACAACTTTTAAACCAACCGTAGTTAGAAACACCATCATGTCTAATGTGTCAAAAATATAAAATTGTAAACAGTGAGTTTTAACTATGGAACATCACATGAAACGCCGGTCGAGCTACAACCACGATGTTTATATATAAAACGGCTACCTATAGAGGGAGTGGGTGTTGAAAACAACTTGTAGTGATTTGTTGTAGTAATTAGCCTCAATTATTGTTTATCACGGCACATGCATGAGAAGTAGATCGTGAGAGATGGCCCTGGGTCGGCCGGGGTGCGAGGGATATGCCTGTCAACCTCACCTTCGGCAACCAAAACGACCCACAGGCGGCGTGCGTTTTAGTCGGTTCGAGTCCGACATAACCTCCTCCACCGGCTCCGGTGGGGAGGTATACGTGGGGATCATGCGCACGTAAAAAAAAAAAGTATCTATTAGGGTATAATTAAATAATCATCCAGAACCGAACTTGAACCCGTGAAGCTGTGACACATCGCAAACGTGAATTTCTTCTCAATACCGCGTGTTAAAAATGATTCAAAGTAATATCGGGTATATTTGTAAGATTGGTGAAAATTCAAACTAAAATCAGCTAATCGTAGTTGGCCTTTCGTAAACAGTTTCATAATCTAGTGCCAACCTGACCACTGAGCTGAGCTGTAATCGATTTAGGAAATCGATCTTTGGAACAAACAGTCCACTGTTCACGACCAGTTTTATTCAAACTGAGCGGTGTCGTAGTTACTTCTCATATTATAGTTGATATACAAGATGATTATGTGTGCATATTCTTGATCACAGAGCTATAGAATAGAATTAGTGGGTAGGTATTGGATATTTTGGTATTGAACTAGCAGGAATATGTATTTAAAACAATGTCCAAAGGATGCAGTTTCTTAAAAGTATTTTGGAAAATTAGCAATTAAGAACTTCTAAGTATACTAACATTTCAGTTAATTACTAACAAAACTATTAGGTACTAGTTTCTGGAGTGACATACTTCATAAGCCTTCTTATTTATCTTTAGAACTTAGCCTCCGTTAGACTTCATATGCTGAACTAAATAGCCCATTGGGTGTTCATGTACTTACTAATGGATTATTACAAATCATATCTACAAATTATACGTCCGTCAATATTTTCTTTTTACTAAAGATACCTGCTTCTGTTACAAAGAAGATAACCGGCTGGAACAACTCCACGTCGCAAATATCATGTAGCCTTCTGTCCAGCCGACTTAACGCTGCCAGTGTCATGGGCACCTTTGCGCCGGGAACGATACGGGGCGGGTTATTTGATTTGACATAACAATTGACAAAATCTATGATTGCAGATAATGATTGGACATTTGTATTGTAACTAATTTAATTTGTAATTATTTGAAAAAATACTGCACTTAAGAGAAATACTAAATGTTATTTTATATTACTAGATATTTTAGTTCGAGGATGGCAATAGAATTTTATTTTTTAATAGAAATTATCGCTGACATCACTCGGTTGCCGCTGTCAACTCCCACTGTGTGGGCTGCAGGTTGATGGAGGTGAGACTATCTGAGACATGTCCCTCGCACTCTCGCGGGCCCAGGACTGTCTCTTCCCCATCTCATCCCGGGTACAGGGAGACGCACATCGCGCGCCGCCGCCGCGCCGTGGCCTGCTTCTACTAGGGTGACAGGCGGCTTCATTCGTCGCCCACATTTGCGGTAGGTGTCGTTTTACGTTAATAAATAGTTTTGTTTTTGTTCTTTATTTTGTTTGTGATATTAAAGAACGTTTAAGTTGTTAATTAAGCGTGTGGAAAGCACAATGCATCCAATTGTTGACGGTTAAAAATAAAATTATCATGTTATTTATACATGAGAATGAGGGTAGCATAAATTCCTCACACTAAATTTCCCATCAACTGTTCGATGTCTTACACTACAGATTACAGTGACATCACGCGTATGCATATGCAATATACCCACAGTAATTTATACCATTTATAAAGATATGACACAGATATCTTTATAAATGGTATTTTAGACATGAGCATTTAGTTACGAACATCCAAACATCTTCAGAAACTTTCACATTTAGCATATTGGTTCTTTCCCACCCTACACCTTCCCAGACCACCTGGGTGTACGGTGGTGTAATCAGTAGAATTATTTTAAGTAAATATACATTTTTCTCGTATATCGTGTGCACTTATTATATTTATAACATTTTAAACATATGAAAAAGAGAATCCATACCCATAGTATGTCTGCATGTTACGCTTTCACGCCTAAACCGCTAAACCGATTTTGATAAAATTTGGTATAGGTATATTTTAGACCTTGAAAAAGGACAGGTTGTGTTTACATTTATTATTTTGAAAGAAAAATCAACCAGAATCCACGGTAGCGATCGTGCGAACAACCATAGTGGCTCTCGTGCACTGCGAAGCATGCAGCAGTGCACGTGACTGGCCTACATAGTCTGCGCACCTACGAGAAATCCGTACAGAGCTATGTCCACACCATATGTTGAGCCGCACGAGGGATTTGCCAGAAGCTACCTCACACTCGGCAACAGATGGCCCAAAACGGCCGTACGGTCTTAGTCGGTTCGAGCCCGACATAACCACCCCGCTGGCCACGGCGAGGGGCATCCGAGTGGATTTCCACACTATAAAAAAATACAGGTCGCAATGTGTGAGGATGAATTCCCTGCCTATGCCTCCCAATTCCTGCCAATTCAATTCAATTCATTTATTTGTGGATCATAGGTTTGTGTTTATTTAGCGCATTTTAATGTAACCTACAATAAGAATTGTTATTGTAGGTTACATTAAAATGCGCTTAAGTAGGTGACCGATATGATCACTCGCGGCATACCTATTGCATAAACCCTTGAATGACTAACTCATCAAAAAGCTCTATAAAATATTTTGCAAACCTTTATTGAGTTCATTTTTCAAATTGGCGCCCAAAGGACGGAATGTATGGAAATTATAGATACTATAACAGTATTCTGTAATTTATTCAAGAATTTAAAAGGCATACAGTGTACAAGTTTAAATAATTTAATGTGAATAATTTCACAATTTTCCACTTACTTCAATTGCACACATTTGAAGCATTTTACCTTAACGCGATAATTCCGAATTAATTAAAGGCAACTACGTTTAAACCGAACAGGATGTATTGAATACTATCGAAACCATATATTTTTACGCTTACGCTTAGCAACTCTATGATACCATAACACATTAGCCTCCATTCTCAGGTAGTAGATGCACAAAGCCATGGAATGCTTAAGTGTTTATTATATAAGATATGGGTGTGACAGAGACATTGTAGGAGGCTGAGTTTAAACAGGTGTGAGTGAGTTTACGAAATCATTATTACAGAATTCGATCATTATTTTAATACTACGGGAAAAAGGTTTTTTTGTTAGCTGGTAAGTACATATATAACTTTCGACACATAATACTGTAGTTAACCGTGGCGAAGGGTGAAAATTTTCAAAAGTAAAGCTGGTGGATTTTTTACTCGAGTTTAAAATTAAACGTCTCTAGAAGAATTTGGATGGTTTCGGGCGAAGGTTCTGTGGCTTAGTGGTCAGAGCGTTCCCCCTGTGAAAGATCGCGGGTTCAAATCCCGCCTGAAGCGATCCATTTTTTTCTATTTCTTAATCATTTTTTTTTATATTTCAGGATGACGTCAGGAATATGTGACGAATGCCAAGCAATAATTGTTTAAATTTAGTTATTTTGTATGTTTTTTTTTTTTTTTATAGGACGCGTCAATTGGACTTCGCCTTGCCTGATGGTAAGCTGAAGGCAAAGTCCCAGAAAAGAGGGTCACCATTGTCCTTGATTTAAGGTTTTGTTATATTTTAATAATTCTATTTAATGTGAGATGATAGTAGCCAGTGGCGCTCACTGTTCTGTGAACGACCAGTGGGCTAAGCTACGTAAGCACGGTTGCACTTTTGGATCGATACATAACTTACTATTTAATATCATATTTGCCTTTAATTATTATGTTATATTAGTCAATTATTATAATTATAATAACATAATTCTCTAATTATACTATACCTAATATTCTTATTTAATTATTTAATAATATATATATAATATATATAATATATATATAATATAAGTATAGTATATATAAGTATATATAAGTATACATTAATATTATATATTATAGTATATATACTTAATAATATATATTAATACTAAATATATATAACATACAATTATAGTTCATTTTATTTCCATTTGATTCATGCCAGGCACGATGTATTTGGATCCAGTACTGTGTTGACTGACATATTCTATATGCAGCACTACCAAACCTCACTTTAATATGTACAAATGTAGACTTAGTATTTATGGCCAGACTAAGTATATTGTAACAGCGCGAGAACTTCACTTGCGCGATTCAGGATTCCTAGTGAAGTCCTCGTTTGGCGTGCTGTCGCTAGATGGCGCTGGGTACATGTGGAATCGCCACAGGTTAATCAGCCTTGCAGTCGAGAAGTCCTGGTTGAAAATCGGTTACGAAATGCACCCTCTAGACCGAGACTGACAAACACAAGTAAATACGGACAAAAGCAAAATCGGCCACCTTCTCGAAACAATAATGATGCTCTATAATCTATTTTATTATAAATAGAAGGAAAAAAATATGGAACAATATAAGCCAGACAAAATAATCTTATATTTCCTTTAGATTTTAGTAATTTCATATCTTCACTAAAGCACTGATACTGGCAGAGTTTCACGCAGGTAAGTATAGATTCATTTAGTTCTCTAGTAGTTAGCCAAGTAGTTTTGTGTTCTTCATCTTCTGATTTGCTTCTCTTTATGACTCTTCTACAGTATGCTATACGCACGGTCGCGCGACTCGTGAGGCGTTATAGCAGCCAAACAGCTTAGCACTCGGCTTAAAGCGAGGAACTGAGTGCAGAGTCCCGAGGCTCTCGCACACGCCCAAGTCAAGCTCCAGGTAGGGTCGCTTGTAAGTAGTCGAGACTGCTTGTTTTCCGACGGCATGGCCATTTTGATTGCCTGCTGTCGGCGGATTGTGCCCATCTTTAGTTGTGCAGTTCCACATATCTCTCGTGTGTCCAAGAGTGGAACTGGGAGAGTGACCAGAAGTCATTGCCACGTTGAATGGTATCCTTATCACATACTGGCATCGAATGTATTATTATTGCTATGGTTAGAATCCAAGTACAGAATAACGTGCACAGTTAGTATGGCGAGAACTATCGAATAATTCAAATCAAAATACTCGTATGGAACGTCCGATGTAGAGCCTGAAAATGAAACATAGCGTCAATTAGACTTCGCCTTGTCTGATGGTAAGCTGAAGGCAAAGTCTCAGAAAAGAGCTGCTACTTCGGAGATTACGATCTCAATATCGGGGTTGTTTGAAAGTGCCATATGTGATCGCATGAGATAGGCTTTTAAAATAAATAAAACCTGGTGAGCGAAGGATGACCTATCAGTCAACCCCCAGAAAACAGAATTAATAATGTTCTCAAACCAAAGAGTACCGGGCCCAATATGGGGTTCTTCAAAAGGGGTAAAAGAAGGTTTCTTCAGGGTCGGCAGCGCGAGTGTGACGCCCCTGGTGTTGCACACGTAAATGGGCCACGGTAACCACTTGCCATCAGGTAGGCCGTGAGTTTGTCTGCCGCTTAAGTGGAATGAAAAAAAACCATTGGAAAATGATGGCCACTAAATGATTATAGACTTTGCGGTTAGTGACGTGCCGCTATTGTTGTTTCGGTGTTTGATGTTGTGCTCGAATATGTTTTTTGTTTTCGTTCGAAAACATACTAAATAATTTTGTTGACTTACTAATAATAACCTCATTGTTGTTCAAAGTCAAACAATTCCGGAAACAAAGAAGCGTATATTGGCAGTTAGTAGGAAAACGTATTTGTTAGAACAGGTACATATATTTGTATCAAAGGGAATCTATATCATAAAAGTAAAATAAGAAAAATATGCTCCTTAGTAAATGTGAAAGAGCTTTGAACTAGAGCAGGCCAGAGGATTAGGCGTAGAGCAGAGGTGAGTGTTTGTAGTGCTCTGGTAAGTCAGAACTAATTTAATTCAGTGTCTCATTAAATACTTATATTTTTTAATGAACAAATAAGGAAAAAATGTTGAATAATGATCAGTATAATAAAAAAAAATACTGTGGAAAAATTAAAAGTGTATTTTAACATGTGTATTAAGATAATTTTAAGTGCTTTGTTATATGTATGCTGACTGTACCTACTAACAACAACATTATTAAGACAGAGGGCAAGGATCACTGCATTTAGATAAATACATACTGAGGCATATCACAACGCTTCCAAAAAAGAAAACAGGCGATAGGTACTACTACAACTTCAGTGGTCAAACATACATTTCAAGCAACACACGTAAGATGTATAACAAAGCACTGCGCAGTTCTAATCACTATGATCAACAAGAAGTTCACTCATAATTCGTGACGTAGGTATTTATATTGATAGTGTGCATTCAACACGAGGTTATTTTAACCGTGGTATTCTGTAGGGTGGAGGTACTTCCACAGTCGGACTGCTCAATTGGGACGGAAATACCTTCTTGTCCTACCTCCTATAGCATTGCAATAAGACCAGTTGTTGCGTTTTTAGAGCTACAACTTCTTGAAACGGCTGCCATAGATGTCCGTCTACTGCGACATCTGTTTTAAGCCTTGCATGTTATTTGTTATGTCCTTCTTATCTATATTAATTGTACAAGTGTTACACACTGAGAATATTTCTGCAGTTTATAGAAATTATATAAGTTTAAGGTTTCTTACATATTATAGTCAATTTTTTGAGAATAAAAACTTAAAATGTAACATCTGGGAATCGGGTATCGTGCATATTAGTGTCCCTTCTCTATTACTCATGTGCCCACGTTGCTCTTTATCTCTTGCAGTTAGCCTCTTTAACATTTTGAAAGGATTTGAGGACACAGTTAATTGCCACCGACGACGTCTCAAGACGACTGTTCTTGTTCGATCGTTTTAAACATTCAGTAGCTACGGTCGGTGGTGAGTTGCAGGCGTTAGATGGAATAATTCATTTTGTTGTATCTTCATCTTCATCTCAGTATTAATCCCAATCCCAGTAGCATCCGAAGGTAAATCAAAGAGGAGATGGAGAGTTTACGACAGCAAATAGAGTGTCTCAATAATTCTATCACGTGCGTACACTATTTTTATTATTAATAATAATACGCTTTATTGACCTAAAATTGATATTTACGTTGTTAGTATAAATATTTAGCGAACTCATGTCATTTGTCGTGCAGGCAAATATACTTGTGTGCTATGTACTAATCTTTAAAATAATAACAAGTAGGTTGTTTGGGGCCCACCAGTACCTACGGAGCCCAAGTTTAAAGTGTACACTTCCGTCTTAACCATTGGGAGTACACTAGCGTGATGTTACATTGTAGTCACAATATTGACTGCATGCGGCCGGGCATTATCCTGCATTAAAGTAAAATTTTCGCCTATGAATCCCATGTAAGGCACCACGTGATCTTCTAATATCTCTGTTATGTAGCGATGTGCTGTCAAACCCCCTCTATTACCGTTTTGACGGACCATGTCTATGAACACAAGTTCGGTTCGCCCGTTCATCGATATGTAAACTATCTTCTTCGCACCTTTTGACGCCGACAACAATCTTGAGTAATAAAATTACTTTGCGAAGCGCCATCTAACAGCGCTCGAACAATGCGCGGCTTACCTAATGCATCAACAATAACAACGCGAGCGGTCGCAAGACACACAGTAAATTACATTTCTTTTAATTGAAATCTTCAGCCATGTTGTGCACATTTCGTAGAAAATTTTGGGTATGCAAGAATTATGGAACTCGGATCATCACCTCCGGTGTTTTGTATTGGTATTTTATTAATTATTTTTCATCCTAATGTTAGTCTCAGTTGCGTGTAAAGCTTTCATCTACAAATGAATGGCGGAGAAACAAGCTGATCTCACTCTTTTTCCTTAGTAAGTAGGTACCTAGGTACCTACTTAGGTCACATAATAAATAATAGTAGGTACCTAAGTGCCAAATCACAATCGAGTACCTACTTACTATAATATAGGTACCTCGTTAATCCTGATTGCCAGACTAACAACGCGTAATTGGAGCCCTGTAAATTCCAACAACTGTTTCTTCTAGACTTTCACGATATTGAGCAATCATGGCATTGTCACCATTGACATGCATATCATCCTCTAAGACGCCTATCCAGAACTTTTTGAGTCTAGCTCCCGGTGGAAGACACTGGCTTCGTAGGTGGGACTCTGGCTCTGCCGGCGATCATAGAGACGTGAACTCCTCCTCCGGGCTCGGTTGTTCTCCAATAGATGACCACTGCATAGGCTTCTTCGCTTGCGTCGGTGAAAGTATGCAGCTGTCCCCTTCGACTGCATGGTGAGATGCACCTTGGGATCTTCAGACTTGTCAGTGTGCCTCTGGCAGTTTCCTATTAACGGTGATTACATCCAGTGGCTAATGGATGAATCATCTCGCCCCGAGCCACCAGTCTAATAATATCACGATGTAGATTCATTGTTTTATTTATTAGTATATTATATAAACTCTGTATATTTCTTTACAAATAAGATGTATGACACTTATTTACTTGACTGCGTGTAAAATTTTTTTGGATCCCTATTAAAATAGTTAAGTTAGAACTGAATTCAAGTGAATCAAAGCCGCAAGTTAAAGTATGCACGCCGTAATAATTACCTACAAAAACAGACGAATTTCAGACTTCACACCTTTTACAAAAAACAATGAGCTTATAAGTCAACACAATTATGAAAAAATATCTCGGCCTGTGATTAGATGATAAATTTACCTGGAACCAACATATTGAGCGTGTCAAATCAAAATTAATTGCAATCTTTTCTTCTTTAAGAGGCATTAAGAAAGACTGCAAATAAGAAGTAATTAATAGGATTTACAAATTATTATTTAAATCTTATCTGTTCTGGATTATCTAATTGAGATACGGGGATCAGCTGCTGTAACCAATCTAAGCTCACTTCAATAACTACCACACGAAGTACCTAAATACAACACTACCACAATCAGGTATGTGCGCCTAGGTCTTCTCCTTCCGACGGTACCATCCACACTCGCCTCATACACCTGTTTCGTTAGTCTTCTTTCATACATTCTCTCAACATGACCAAACCATCTCAACAAGTCATCTTAGTTATACATAGTACAGGGAAACAATATTCAAATTTGAAACTCATAAAAAATACCAAATAGGAATCGTTACGTTATTTTTCTTAATTCTTAATTCTTTATTGCACACAAACAGTACAGAGGTCAAACACAAAATAAATATATGAGAAATATGTACAAAGGCGAGCGGCGCACCTGGCGCGCCTCCCTGTTTTCCGGGGACAAGTTGGGGACTCTGTAGTCCCCACACTCCCGAGGAGAGGGCCAGATCGTGAGAGATGGTCCTGGGTCGGCCGGGGTGCGAGGGATATGCCTGCGTGCGTTTTAGTCGGTTCGAGTAGATGGCTGAGGAGATTTATTGTCGCACGACTACTCGTGATGAGCAGGGTCGTTATGTTGTCGCGCTCCCTTTCAAGGGAGATATTTTTTCGCTCGGTGACTCCCGTGTATCCGCTGAAAAACGCTTTCTTTGTTTAGAACGAAAGATGCAGGCGTCTCCAAAGTAAAAAAAAATTAAAGTTCGTGTGTTACGAGAACTCTGGCCCTCTTTTCATTGAACTCGTTATCATTTTTTACATTTGGTAGTATGAGATTAGATTGAGACTGAACAGATTTTTATTGGACTGGATTTTGAACTAAATTTAGAAAGGATCCCTATGTTAGTCGGTGATAATGTAGCTTTCTAATGGAAAAAGACTTTTTGAAATCGGTCCAGTGGTTTTGTGTTTATTCAATACAAACAAAAATACAAATATTTTCTCTTTATAATATTAGTATAGAAGTATATATGTCCCACAGAATTGGTTTATGACAACTAAGACGCAGGGAATTTATTACTGAGTGGTTGTTGTGTGTTGTGCTAGTGACGACAGATGGAGTTTGGCGTTAATAGAAGGAACAATAGAGGGTGTTATCAGCTTTCGAAATGGCAGCTGTATAGATAGGGTCTATAATCTGATATCTAATTTTGATTTGTTAAATGTAAAATTAAAAAAAAATATATATAATATACTATTGGTGCGATGATCGTCAGTAAGTTGTTACTTTCTGGCTGGCTTATAATTATGGATGTTCACAGCGTGTAGATGTCGTCGAACAGTGCTCAGCGACAACACTCCAAAAGTTTCAGCACTTGAGCGCGTAGTTTTGAAGTTCCCAGTGGTGAGTAGTGTAGCCAAAGCTCACTGGGGAGTTTTTGTGCTGTCAGTGGGATGACCAAAGGCTTGTCCTGCTTTGTCCTCTACACTGACGGCACAAAATCTCTGTTCTTACAGGGTCGGCAGCACGGATGTGACTTTATCGTTATTTTTTTATTGTTAACATTTTCGTTAATAGTGCTATAGTGCTTTGTATAAGTAATACCTCACTCAAACTGCGAGTCATCAAGAGTAATTCTCGATGACTTCAGCAAACCGCAGCTCAATGCAATTTACTTAAATAGTTATAGGTCATAATGAGGTAGGTAAAATATTACTCTATTTTCTCTCCATTTTAAATATACACTCGAGAGCAATGAATCCGGGTCACTTAAAGAATGTTAAAAATCTCGGAAACTAAAAATGATAGGTTAATGCAATAAATTGTATTTAATAGACAATGTAATACTCCTTAAATGAAAGTAAAAAAAATATGAGTCGAAAAAAAAATAAACCGGCCATTTAAATACATTTTCATATTACTGAAAATATCCTTCCCATCTATATTAACGTGTATTGACTGATAAAATATATCTTGTTGTTATAGGTGCTTTCATGTAACAATCCAGACTGTAATAAAAAAAAAACTCTATATATAAACTGTGTGCCTTATATTTATATTTTGGCAAAATTATATTTTGTCCCAAATTAACTTTATTTATTATTTGTTAATACTAGAATATATTTGAACGAAATTTGAAAGTATTTAGTATGCTTATTAAATACAACTGTTATAACCCTAAGAAATGTAACTATCTAGAATGTGTCCGGGTAACTCAATTGGTCAGTGTATTACCATTGAAAGGTTCTGGTCATAGGTTCAGCCATGTTGGCTATTGTAATGTGAATATTTGAATCTCGAATTCTGTGAAATATATTATACTTAAAATGTAATATTTACTGCCATTATAATCATAGTATGGTTTTTGAATATTAATATTCGTGTTTGCTATGGAATGGAAATAAAATTATATTTGGAATATGATTGTTCTTATTTTTTTTAATATTGATCCTATACATATAAATCAAAGAAATTTTGGTTTTTGTTAAAGCATTCATTTTGACTACTCTTCCTTGCCATCTTCTTTTTGTTCTTTGAGTCAGTGGCCAGGTCTTGCATATAGGGTTCTGGTATTATTGGCCCAAGATTTGGCTATAGCAACAGCACTCTCCATTGCTCTACAGAGGTTCCCTACAGCTTGACCTGCTTTTCTACTATCTATTTCTTCGCATAATTCTTTTATAAATTTCTCGTTTTTCTTTTCTTTAATAATACAAACTTCTTTCACATTTATTTTCTTACAAAAGTCACTTAATATATTCACAAATACGACTCGCGTGAATTGCGACATATAATCACGGGACATTGTGGTACCTCAGCGCCTCCGCAATTGTCGCCCAGGGGAGGGTGTTGAAGGCGTTGGCTATATCAAGCGATACAGCCAACAACACCTCCCTCCCGGCGACCGCTTCGTCGATGCCGTCCCGCAGCCGGAATATGGCGTCGAGGGTCATGTCATTACAATTTTCTTTCGTCTTTCAATATTGTTTTACGGTGATTTTTGTGCACGCTCCATTTATATAGTGTAAAATTAAAATAGTACTTCGTATTCAACTATACGGAAATCTAATTTAATAATTAGATCACCATCAGATTGTCATTCAGAGACATACTTGTTAAAATCTTCCATTGATTACACCCTTGGCTTTCCCCGAAATTTTTTGAAGGAAGATACAACGAAAATAATATTTTTTCTTTCATGATAAAAGGTACTAACGTAATATCGGCATTGGTATGTAAACCATATGCCTGAGGGGGATCCACAGTTTTCATTTTTTCTATTTCCTCAATATACTCAACCAAAATCCATAAATGCCACAGTCTTAGAAAAACGGACAGAATTGGGTATTTTCCTGTAATTAAAATGAATTATTTAATTGAGTTTTTTAAAATTAAGAATGGTAAAAAACTGCGCAAAATCTTCACGGGCACCCCCCACTGGAGCCGGTGGGAGAGCTTATGTCGAACTCGAACCGACCAAAACGCACGATGCCTGTGGGTCGTTTTTGGTTGCCGAAGGTGAGGTTAACAGGCATATCCTTCGCACCCCGGCCGACTCAAGGCCATTTCTCTCCCACAGAAATGTTGGTTTCTTTGCCTCGCATACGAATCTTGAGGTACTTCGGCGTCCGCTCCAGCACCTTGTATGGCCCCGCATATGGCGGCTCCAACGTTCTACGAACGTGGTCTCGCCTCACAAAAACGTGCGACGAGTGTTGTAGGCTCTTGGGGATGTCATATATGTAATTGCAGGTGGGCAGGTATTTATGAGAAGACAAAACCTACACTCTTCGGAACTGGTTTCTTGCGCACGACGACGGGAAAATTGTTTTGTAATTTCATGTCTCGGCTTGTTTTTTGGATATCTGAATTTTTTTATAATGCCTTTCCATTCTGGAATTATACATTATTAGGTAGGTATATTTTATTAGATAAAGGTTCATGTTCTTTGGTCTATTGGGTTAAGCATAGACATCTTTAAATTTTTTACGACTCTTGCACTACTGTCCATCCCAAGGTTGCCTGGAAGAAATCGCTTCCAGCGATAAGGCCGCCCATTGTACATTAAACTGTATGCATGCTCACTACAAATTTTACTGTAATCTATTGGTGTACAATAAAGAATTATCTATCTATCTATCTATCTATCTCATCAGAGTGAAGTATTACGGACTCATTCGATGAATATCGATTTGTCGATGGCCTTTGGAGCGAATGTGGCACGCTTGGTATGATTCAATACGGTATGGGCTAAACAATGAGGACAAATAGTGTAGTGCATTTTTTTTTTTTTATTAATTATTCAATTTATTGTTTCATTGATGACCGTTCGCCGCGTACTCCATGCCGAAGGCCTGCATCACCGGACGCCAGCAATAAAACCGTTTTTAACGCAACGGCATAAAGACGAAAGGTTACGTTTTGCCCGGGAATACCTTGATTTTAACTGGGAAACGACCATATTCTCGGATGAAAAAACTTTTAAGTCCTGTCAGAAGGGAAGCACTTGTACCCTCACACAAAAACTACAAAATTGCAGAACAGTGATTAGGACAAATAAGGGAGTCTCGGGAGTAAATAAGTCTGAACTTACCCCACGAGCGTTGCCGATGTGTAAGCTTGGTGTTGTTGAGTCTGCTGCCGTTACGGAATTTCTTCTTTCTAAATTTACACTAATCCTTGCAGTTTGGAAAGATGTCTTATTTCATCAATTTATCTAAGAATTGGGTTTAGGTCTCGTGCCTCCCCTGATATCCCCCCTAGGGCGTTTTTCAATCTTGTTGTTTCCCCTAGGCTGGGGAGACACCAGAATTTAATTTTAAAATGATATTTTAGTACTCGTCCCCTGTCACAGTTCTGTCATGTTTGTACTAGTAAAATAATATCAAGGTGTAACACACACAAATGAAAAACTTTACATAGAAAGATAACATAGGTCTTCGTTCTTCAACTTTAAGTAGACTAAATGCATGTTTGTAAATAAACCAAAAAAAAGAAATGCCCGCTGAGTTTCTTGCCGGAGTCTTCTCAGGACTGAGCCGCGTTTCGAACCGGTGGTCCATTTACTAAACTGATATTCATGTTCCCTTTTTGTTGACGTTTTGTGAAATCTTTATCAGATAAAATATATCAAAATGCAGAGAGTATTTGGGTTTCGTACATTTATTATGTTAATTTAGGTCTACACTGTAGTGGAACTATTAACGCACGTAATAATAATATATTAAAAACGCCTTATCACATCGTGTATCGAATAGAAAAAATATCTATCGAACAGAAAAGAGATAGGTTATCTATAACAGCATCAGACCCACCAAAATGTAATGTAGGTACTTTTCTCATGCAAGAAAGTTGACGATAGAAGTGGATGTCACTGGAACTAATTAATAAACACGATAATGATTCAATACTTAATAGGTATAGTTACCTATATTCCCCTCTTATAGGCCTCACGATGGGGTGAATTACATACATACATAAAATCACGTCTGTTTACCATAGGGGTATCTCCATTTGCTACGATCCTGACATACTACTCTCGCTTCATTCATTCTCATTAAATTCTTCATGCATGCTCGTCTGTTAATGTGGGTGTTATTGTAATTAACCTAACCTAACCTAACCCCCGGATAAAGGTGTGATTACATGTACGTATGTATTCCATGGGACTACTAGACTGGCTTTATGGAATGGAAAATTTTATATCGATTTACGAGCTCATACTGGCGACCCGGGATAGCTGCTGAGTGCCGCAGCGTCGCCAAACGACTCCGCAGGTATGATGTACGTATTGCTTAATATCATCACAGTAGACTATCGTAATAGAATATCATAGTAGAATATATCATAGTAGAATATATCATAGTAGAATATATCATAGTAGAATATATCATAGTCAATATGGGGTTGATGGTCCATAGGCCACGTTAACCACTTCCCGTTAGGTGGATCGTGTGCTTGTCTGCCACCTAAGTGATTTACAAAAATATCACTTAGTTGCCCGTCTGTCTGTCTGTCAAGACCTTTTTCTAAGGAATGCGTGGAGAGAGTCAAGTTGAAATTCATACTCAGGTCTATAACCCCTCGTTCACACCTAAGTATAAAACATGTGTTTGACAAGTTGCAATATGTCACAGGCTACAGTGTGAACGCAAATGTGTTTAATACTTGTTTACAACTAGTTGGCTAGGTATACATACCTACTATGTGAACGAAAAAGTATCTGAAACTCCTCGATGTTATTTTTTATACCACTTAGGCGACAGACAAGCACACAGACCACCTTTTACTTTTTTTTTTACGTGCGCAAAATCCCCACGGATACCTCCCCACCGGAGCCGGTGGATGAGGTTATGTCGGACTCGAACCGACTAAAACACACGCCGCCCTACCCCTTCGGAAGCCATGTTGAATGTCAGTTAAAATGTTTTATTTTTCTAGGAAAGTACTATTTCTAAGCATCAAAAGAAATACAGTAAATTGGCACAGTCAAGCGAGATGAATAGGGATCAACTAAAAACAAAAAAATGTACATAATAAAATCCTGTTATCATTTTTGTATATGAAAGAATTTATCATCTAAAAGTAGAAAATATACAGTTATCCAAAGTCGAATACCGTGATTTTTAGGTTTTGTACAGGATTTATGTTTAATTTTATACTAATGATATGTTAACAATAGTTTTAATTTTATGTAGTAACCCAATAATCCTTACTTTTCATTATACATAAGTAGAATAGATATTTTATAGGTAGGTAGACACTGTACAGACAATTGAATTTTATTTTTACGGAGGTGCGTTAGCCATATGCATAACTACAGTAACTATACATAACTACAACTTTTTGTTACCACTCCGAGCGTTAATACAACTATTATTATTTCGATTCTAATCAACTTACTTGTGTACGAATTAACATATAATGTTGATGCAATTGAATGAGAGTAGTCTTATGTACATTAATGTCAAGATTTAATAATGTTCTACTAATAAACGTATATACAATATAACAAAAGTTCTTTAATAAAAAAATGTAATAAAGTTGGAAATTTACGCGAATATCATTAATTCAAATAAAACCGCTTTTTTACGTATAAAGTCTAAGCCATATTTTTTGTAGATTTCTTTATCTCTATCGAACTACTGTGGTTTTTATGTAGATTACAACGACGTTAACACATAACTGACACAAGCAATTCAGCTTAGCTGGAAGGGGTATTGGGAAAATTTTTGTAATTTCGGTAACTAATATTCTTTTTGTAAAATATGTTCTGGCAGCATTGTCAATTCTCTGACTTAATAATTGATAGTATAAGCTTATTTATTCTAGTTATTTTTAATCGACTTCGACCCTATCACAAAAACACTCTTGGAATCCACATTTTCCTGTACAACCTATCAAAATTGCAGCCGAGTATGTATAGGTGTTGGATTAATTCGTGCTCTACGAACAATCAGGGTGAATACTTTTTCAACTAATTTTAGACTTAAAGGCTATCGAAATAAAGTCTATAATTTAATGGATTTTTTTTTCAGTGCAGTAGTATGTCAGTAATTGACCAATAGCATAATCTGAGTTTAAGTGTTTTGAATGGTACATAGAGTGTAAAGTTAAATTTGTTTTGCGCACTACCAGGGATGAACGGACTCTTGGCTTACATATCGACAAACCTCGACAAGGATCGGGAAACAGTAATGATGGAAACACAGCTCGAAGGTTTTTTCAGAGTTATTCATGCTCTGCAGATATTACGGGCGTTGACGTAGAACTTATAAAACGTATGTATATTATATTGCAAACGATGTCATCTGGAATGGCTTTTGATACAAAAAAATTTGGGGAATATATCTATAAAACCCATAATTAGACCGGTCCGCTAACACGGCTGCGAAGTATGATCATTGCTAGAGCAACACAACCAGATGAATATGCGGTGGATATGTGGAGTACCGCTTAAGCAAAAACTCCTTTACAGGGCGGCGGTACTTTCCCAGTCGGACTGCTCAATTGGACGGAAATACCGTCGTGTCCTAAGGGGGATGTGCTGTGATATATCGATAATATGCACCAAACGACGATACACTGGAATCTGGCCAGCGAAAGATTTGATTGATAAATTGACAGCTTGTAGAACTCAAAAGTGCAGTAGCAATCCTACGTAATTATAGCGTCAATATTCTAGCGCTACTTGTGACCTTTTTATTTTAAGACAATTTACACACACATAAATTGTTCTTCTGTAAGAATATTATCGATCATTTCGTTTATATTGCTTAAGCTCCCGCGTAAGGACCACGTGTTAGATTTGTTAGTAGATTATCATCATAAGGTGAATTGTCACGCTGGTCCCGATTTGTTAATGTCTATTTTGAGACAGAAATACTGGATAATTTCCGCTCGTAATTTGATTCACGCTAGAGTACACAGATGTGTACCTTGTTTTATTCCAATTTGAAATTTTTATTTTGTTTTCTTCGTTGTGATTACCAATTAGTAGGTAATGTTGCAATATTTTTATGGCTTCATATTTTAGGAACCAATAAGATTTTTTTATCTTTGAGATATAGGTATAAATGTTTGCAAATAGTTATAAGTCTGAAGCTTTTGAATAAGAAGTTTTGTCGTGAAACAAACTTAGAGGGAACACTAACGAGGTAATGTAAGTAAATACACCACTGGTAGACGTAGTCGTTTTTTGTTTATTACCCGTGCCCCAACTCCATATGGGTAGACCACGGATAGCATTATTTTCGTCGTTAATAATTTTACCTAAATATTTAGTGAAATTTGAGAAACTGTGTACAGCTTCTTCATCAATAAACGCTAACATGATGTCAAAGATATTCATCGAGTTTGATTTGTATCCATCCACAAATTTCAAGATTAGCGAATTACTTAACTGTCTCCTGCCACAGTATTAGAGCTAGCAATAACGCTGAAATATCGGAAACTCGAAACATTACAACATGATAAATGTCCCGATAACTCTAATACTAGTGTTGTTATGTTTATTTGCATTCTAGAACTTATATTATTTTTTATTATTACTTTGGGTATTATTAGCGCCGTTTATTCTGGTCCCACGTAATAGGGGGTGAGCCTATTGTCGTTTTCCGGGCGCTATTGCTGACGTTAAACATCCCTATCCCTAAGTCGCCTTGTACGACACCGCATGGGAAGAGATGGGGTGGCCCAAATTCTACTCTGCCGGGAACCACGCGTTACGATTTACTTGGGTACATAAAAGACTATTTAACTAAAAAATTAACGTCACGTTCCCAAACAATATTTGTCACGTAAATGCTTGTGTTTGCTTCTCAAATGTTTTAATGTAAATGGTAAAATGATACGGGGTACTTTAAGCCGGCGTTTTATACTTGGTTAACTTAACTGTAGGCTGAATAAAGATGGTTGGCATATTTTGTTGTTATGCACGCAAAATATATAAAGAAATGATCATGAATTCATAATATTTTGACAAACTAAGTGCTTTTTTCATTATGTTTCACTAGCTGAAGTAGTAGGTACAACAGACCATCAGTTATTCTCAAGGTATAGTATCTAGTTTGAGACTTTGACATTTTGCAACCACTTGACATTTTGCAAATTGGACATTTTGCGACTAAACGGTAAACAACGGAAAGGCGACTCCATCGAGTTGCAAAAAGGCCCAGAGAATGATGATGACAGATTCGGTTAATAAATTCTTGTTAAGCCTTTGCAGATCTCTGGAAATATTTGTATATCTTCATGTTAATTACTTACCTATTATGGGAATGTTGAGGTAACATCACAAAAGTATCATGATATTTTAGTTATTTTTTTATACCAACTTAAATCAGTAGTATTTTTATTATTACTGAGCGAGTATTGTTGCACACACATTGCATTAATGTTTCTCGTATTGGAATTTATAAAATATCTATACACAACAATAAAACAGTAAATTCGTGTCTATACATTTAATAAAATTATCATAAAGCGATTGTAGGCCATAACATACACGCTAATCTCCAAAACATTAATTCACATTGTGGAATCTAGCTTTGGTATTTTTCGATTTAAAAGACAACGCATCTCATTTCACCAATAATTGTATTCTTCCAATAAAGTTATAGGGTTAATTAACACAACTTATTTTCGACTTCAAATAATATTGAGTTGTTTTACCGTTTCCGCTGACCAGGGTGCACCGCAGCTATTTTCTAGCTCAGCACTCTAGTCCTAGTGAATATACGTCATGATAACTCAGGTTGGTTTTCAAACGCCCTATATTTCAACTTGCATTACAGAAAACGCGAAGGAAATGAAAAAAAAACAAAATACTTTTATTAAAATTTATTTTAAAACTAATAAAAAGAAACGGTATACAGGCACACGGCCCACCTGATAAAAATATGTCTCACCTTCAGCACCCTGCGGCCTTAAAAGTCGGCGAGCTTTATAATCGGTTTGAAAGCATCATAAAATCACTCTAAAGCGAAAGAATCATTTTCCATTGGTTTATTTATACATTGTTTAATATTTCTTGCCATAATTCTAAAATTTTGACGATCTTATGAGGGAAGTCAATGCTTCAATATTTTATAAAACACATTTTTCTACTACACTAAAATCTCGGCAATAGAAAGTTACTAATTGTACTAATTCATTAAGTTTATCTCAAAATAATTATTACTAATATACTTACGAAAACTTACAAAATCATACGGTTCTTACGGGAGTGACTGCCATTTGACAAACGATAGGAAAGCATGATGCAGTATTCGCCTCTAAATGTCTCAACAACAAAATTGACAGCTCCCCTCTACTGGGCCTTTTCAGGTTTCGCGTACCCTTTAGGATCCCGCGCAAACCAGTCACGGTTTTTTTACGTGCGAAAAATCTCTATGGGTACCTACCACCGGAGCCGATGAGAGAGGTTATGTCAGACTCGAACTGACTAAAACGCACGACGCCTGTAGGTCGTTTTTGGATGCCGAAGGTGAGGTTCACAGTTTCTGAAAGCCCGTGGGAATAAAATATCATTGTTAAACGTGTTAAATACGATTAATAATATTAAAAGATGAGCGATACTATCAACGAAGACAGTATTTTGAGACCAAAAGAGTTGAATCAGCAAGTTACTTTTGCGGAATTAAGTTTGAAAAATCTTCTGCAAATTTTCACTTCGTGTTGTGTTTCCAGCGGTGAGTAGGGTAGCCAGAGCTCATTAAAAAATTTGTGCTGTAAGTGGGAAGACTAAAGGCTTGTCCTGCTTTATCTTCTAATTGAAAGAGCGAATAAAATTTCCTGGAACTTTATAGTACCTACTGAATCACTTCATGGTATGTGGTTTAATATTCGTACCACTATGTCATGAATTTATTTCCGCAATATTTATTGTGCACATATTTTAAACCCAAAAATTAGGTAGCAAATTTAATAATAGCCTAGTGGTATGAGCAATTCCTAAATTTCTTGACTATCATTGTGTAAATACCTGCGACCTAAACATAAACTGACGAAATGTGGGTGCTAGCACCTCCGCCTACCCCTTCGGGGATATAGGCGTGAGTTTATGTTATATAAGTTATGTTACGTTATAAAAATCAATAACATGTTTAAAAACCATAAGCTTTTGATTATGACTTTTGTATGTAGTGAATGCCCTAACCTAACCTGGTCACGCATAGCATATCTTATGTTATGCGTACCAATTTCATCTGTCTGTTCTAAAGCCCTGTGACTTTTTTATAGAAGAGCGCATTACTTTTGTTATACTGAGGAAAACTTTTTGAGATAGTCGCCAAATAACAGTTTTATAACACAAGGTACTGTTTTATTTTCATTATTCACTTAGACATGATGACAGATTTTGAAAAACTACTCCTCGATGTTATTACATTTTATTTTTTTCATTTATTCATTTGGTTGTCACACAACAAAAGATGGCAATAAAAAATATAGTATTCAAGCCCATTACCTCTGCCTAACCCTCCGGGGATAAAGGCGTGATTATATGTTTGTATGTATGTAACATGTTATTATACCTTAAATTGAATATGAAAATTTCACATTTATTCGACAGCTTTTATAACGACTATGTACATATTCATTCTTTTTCCCGGTCGTAGTGTGAGAATGTCGTAGTGTGGGTGTGTCGTAGTGTTATAATGTCGTAGTGAGATGGTGTGTTATAGTGTGAGTGTGTCATAATGTGAGAGTGTGTCGTAGTGTGAGAGTGTCGTAGTGTGAGAGAGTGTCGTAATGCGAGAGTTTGTCGTAGTGTGAGAGAGTGTCGTAGTGTGAGAATGTCGTAGTGTGGGTGTTTCGTAATGTGACAATGTCGTAGTGAGATGGTGTGTTATAGTGTGAGTGTGTCGTAATGCGAGAGTGTGTCGTAGTGTTAGAGAGTGTCAAATGGTTTGTACTAAAGAATTGACTTGTACTATTGAAATGGGTTGTACTACTAGAAATTATTTGTACTACAGTATTGAGTTGTACCACAAGAATCGTAAAAATAACAATATGTTGAAAAAAGTGTAATGACTGACTGTCCGAAAGGGTGTGATGTGTGGGATGAGAAAACGCACGCCGCCTGTGGGTCGCTTTGGTTGCCGAAGGTGAGGTTGACAGGCATATCCCTCGCACCCCGGCCGACCCAGGGCCATCTCTCACGATCTGATCCTCTTCTCGGGTGTGGGGACTACAGAGTCCCCAACTCGTCCCCGGAAACGGGGAGGCGCTTTGTCTTTTACACTGATGGCACAGAAACTTGTGCTTACATGGTTGGCAGCGCGAGTGTGACTCCCTCGGTGTTGCACACGTCCATAGGCCACGGTAACTACTTTCCATCAAATGGACCGTGTGCTTGTCTGCCAACCAAGTGGTGTATTTTTTTTTTTAAAATGAGTGGATTCACGTCACATTCACCCATTAAACACAAAAAAGATGTTCTGCTACTACTTCCGCTATGATCCGAAGACCTTTGAGTGGAGCATAAAAAATCATTTGATGAGGCTGTCAACTGAGGACCACCATTGTAATATTCTTGATGTCTGTAATATTGTGTACCTGTGTGTTCAACAATAGTATCATTCCTGAGACTTATATTCCTGAATTTATTACTGAGTTGACTTGGTCATATAAGTCGATACTTATAATTATTCTATTAAAAAACTTTAACACTAACAAAAATCTAGCTCCTTCTAATTGGTACAGAGCAGCGACGCGGCGCGAGCGATATTCCGTAGGTAGGCAGGTACTTACAACTGTGAATGCACGCTTGAACAAAACGCGCCTAGCAACAGCCAGATCGTACTTACGCGAGCCAGACCGCTGTCTAGGTTCAACTATTATTTCAGGGATTAAGTATTGCGTAATATCTATTCAAACCAGCCTACATTGCACCGGCGAGGCCAGCGCTACTCAAACTTTTAGCGCTAGTTCGACTTTTGTCTTTTTTCAATTGGACTCATGTGACATATTCAATTAGAATAATTTAATTGTACCATATTATTAACGTTGTTAGTTTAAGAATTTTTGCTTTTTCACTAGCTCATCAGTATTTCTTCACCAAAATCAACGTCAGGGAACTGAACGGGAATTCTAAACGTTGTTAACGTAAATCATATTTTCTTTTGTTTAAAATGTTTACTATTTAAAATAACGTAATTAATTGTTATTTTGAACTACAGCAAAATTTATAACTTTAATATCCAAGACCTTTTGTTTTTCAGGAAGGGGGTGGTATCAATATGAAATTCATAACACATATACAGATATATAATGTCTCATGTCTTGAAACTTTGTAAAAATCAAACTTCTAAATCTACACATTCTAAATAAATTATGATTTATGTAGCTAAAGTTACGGAAACCTTGGTGCTCGAGTCCGATTCTCACACTTGAACAATGGGCGGCCTTATCGCTGAAAGCGATTTCGTCGAAGCAACCTTGGGATGGACAGTAATATAATAAAGCAAAAGATTTGATGTAGATTAGCAAATAAACTAGAAACAAAGTGTATTAAAAACAAAAAGAAAGAAAGATATGAGAGAAGTTCAAATAGAGTAAAAATGTTTAATATATCCAATGAGACAATTTAATCCATGTCATAATAATACCAATAAATAATCTATGGATTAGTCAAAATTGCAAAAGCTAAGTAAGTACACATACATACATACACACAGTCACGCCTATTTCCCAATAGGGTAGTTCTTTATACTTGCGCGTATACACGTTATTTCTTATCACTAACAGCTCATAACGTAGTTTATAAGTTCTTGCTGCTATTTGATGAGCAAAACGTGATATTAAAGTACGCAATAATACGCACATATAATAAACCGTTTCATTCCACTTACGATCAAACTACCAACGTGGTATTGTAACACAAGCATGAGTGTCGCCATCGCCGTTTTACGGCTATCAGGCTAAGTGCTTACAAATGTTTGGCTATGTCGGCTCCGCTTCGGATGTGACTGGCACTAACGCATGATAATGATAGACACACGCACGAGCGAGCTTGCACCAATCAGTGAGAGAATTTGGACCACCCCATCTCTCACCATGCGGTGACGTACAAGGCGACTAAGGGATAGAGCTGTTTAACATCAGACAGATATATACAGCCCAGATTCAGCCTGAGATGTATGACTTGAGTCAACAATAGTGCCGGGAAGACGGCAATAGGCTCACCCCCCTATTACGTGAGACCGCCGCCACTCTTCAGAGGCTGTCCGCGTAGAAAACGCGGCTATATGTAGTTAAAGTTTATAATAAGTAGTTGTTTTAGGTACATTGGTCTACATACTGTGTGGGTTCAAAAAACCACAAACATTTTGACACAATACCATAACAATATCGCTTATAGATACCATGTTTAGTTTTTAATTACCTCCTTTCAGTTGATCCCAAACGCGACATATTAATTTCAAATTTAGCAAGCAGTCCGAATGGGGAAGTACCTCCGCCCTACAGTATACTGCGGCCATAATAACCTCGTGTTGTGTGAAGACCAAAAGCTTGTACTGCTTTATCTTTTATACTGACGATAGAGATGGTAAAATACAGCTAAGGAAGCAACATCTCTACGCATCTGTAAAGCCTCGAGCCTGTTCGTGACCTCAGGATTTCCAATAATGTGGAACACGCGACGATGCAACCTGTCGAGAGCATATAGTAGGTATTTCGCGGAAACTTTGAATGCAAATAATAAAACAATCTGTAGACTGATTTACTCTGTGAATGTGACTTGTCTATGCGTAATTTGTGAAAAAAAAGTCGCTTATCTCCTTTGACGTTATTGAATAATTCAATAAAAATAAACATTATAATAAAGTAATATTTGTAAATGAGTGTTAAAATAACAGGCATTTAGTAGTTTGTTTTCAAAATGCCTTCAATCGATGTGCTGCCACCGTTGGGTCCGCCGCTCGACGTGCCTCCCGACGAGCCTCAGGCTCCAACAATCAAGATGTTTCCTTCAAACTACAAACTCCCTCTTGTATTATATTGCAATGATAATATAATAGGAGAATGTTCGCAAAGCGGGACTCGGGAGCTATCCCGGAGGATTACACCGTATCTCATAAATTGAATGTACAAACAACTATTTTATAGACTAAAAGCTTCTTAATTGATTCCTCTAAATCAGTGTTTAACTCCTTGGACTTATCAAATTTTATGTTTTTATCGGTAAGGAATGATGGTCCCGAAAACCATAGTTTATATTCCAAAAACAAACTAGGTAGTAGCCCGCGGGAGGCACAGTCTGCTGGGTTGTCCTTTGTAGGTACATGGAACCAGTTCAGTTCAAGTATGAATACTTAGTTACTACTAAGTACTTCAGACGGACACCGTGGTTTCCGCACTCGAGGAGAGCATTTCGAAATTTGGAACAGCCGGGATGCGAGGAAAATGCCTTATACACCAGTGAGACCCAAGACGTTGGTGATTTTAGTCGGATAGTATCTATTTTATTACGCCGCGTTGTAATATTACTTACTACGTCTATAGAGTTGATAATATAGTCTAAGTATAAAGACGATATAGTGTTGTATTCTTTAGTTTAGGAATAGATTGTTTTAGACCCAAACTAACCATTACATGTAATATGGGTTCTTAAGTTATTTTTTGAATGGTGTTTTTATGTGTGGGTAGTTTCAGCCTTTAGTGTTATACACTGGGTGTAGGCACAGCCTAGGTTTAATATTACATTCTATTACAGTTGTGAGGTTTTGTCGGTAAATATTGGTTGATTTCAAATAGTTCGTACGTTACTAACCTCTTTTTTCATTTTACCGCAGCCGGGTAAAAGAAAATCCTGAACAAATTAGTATAAAGTCTGCTCAGCATTTATATCTGTTAACCTATAAGTGTAGTTATTAACACCGAAATATTTTTACTAATGTACAGTACAAACTGCAATTTATCTTCATTTTCAACGCCTACGAAACACTGGTTACCATTGCGGCTGAACTGTTTGCAAAATCCATTATTATTTATACATGAACTTTAATATTATTTGGGCTAAATATTTATCAGTCATATTTGTCAGTCAAGAGTAATTTATTCTGTATAGATCACTAAAACGGCGCTTACAAAACGTCATAAAAAGGGGTATACATTATTGTGACCATTATGACCGAGTGACCAACCGCGCTAGATGTCCAATACCTACCTAACATAAATAATAAACAGACAATCGCGATTGGTCCCTACAACGGAACACGATACTGGATCGCAATATAATTTAGGAATATATTAATTTCAACGTAAATATTACTAATATTTCTACTATTAGGAAAGCACGAGGTTATTATGGCCGCGGTATTCTGTAGGGTGGAGGTACTTCCCCAGTCAGACTGCTCAATTGGACGGAAATACCGTCGTGTACTGCCTCCATCTACGGCGGTGCTTTTAGAGGCACGACCAGACCAATGCAAATAGCTACACATATATTCATTCAAACAAATATTTGTACTGAGCGGATATCGAATCTGCGCCCCCTGTGTAGCAAATTTTATATACAAAAATTATATATTTGCTATGCTTCTTCCTTTGAGTATAGGTATACTCAAAGGAAAGTATACTAGCACCCACATTTCGCCAGTTTTTGTTTAGGTATTAAAGGTGAACACGTACAAAGACTTCCTGTGTCATATTTTGCATTTATTGGTTTGTGGTGAGAAATAAACAATTTTTTAATTATTATTATTATAGTGAGAGTGACATCTAGATACGTATGCGGAACCGTGGACAACTGCTAGGAAAAAAAACATTAGGGATTAGTACGGTGTAACTTCCCACCGTTTGAAAAATACAATATGTGGAAGAAAATATTTGTCTGTATATCACCGATCTCTTTCTAAAATATATGACTTTATATTTTCATACATATTCACGCCTGTAAATTCCCGAAATATAGGCAGACGTGTTGTGGGTCGCTTTGGTTGCCGAAGGTGAGGTTGACAGGCATATCCCTCGCACCCCGGCCGACCCAGGGCCATCTCTCACGATCTGGTCCTCTTCTCGGGTGTGGGGACTACAGAGTCCCCAACTCGTCCCCGGAAACGGGGAGGCGCGCCACGCGCGCCACCGCCCGCACGGAGACCGCTGCGAATGACGTCACCTTGTGTTCGTTGTCCGCTAGTGCTGCGCTATAACCTTTACGACCCTCGTTATAGAGTCAGCGGTGCGTTGCAAACAGTTGGTAGGGATTGCGGCAAATATGTACGACGAACGCACATCTGCATATTTACTCTAGGCTACCGCGGTAATTTTTTAAATTAAATTTAATATTTAGCAATTCTATATGCCGATATTTTTAACCATTTGTGTCTTCTTCAAACTAGCGTTAAGCCCAGTCGCATCTGAAGCTATCACCTCAGAGTCTGGGGTCTGCTTTGCACCGTGTGGTGGCAAAGGGAGGGTGGGATTAATGGCGGAGCTCATCAGAACATTCACCATAGTACAGACGGTAAAATACTACCAAGGACGCAATATCTCTACGCATCTGCAAAGGTTCTAGGGTACTAGGGTATTACAAATTTCTAAAAAATAGAGCTCAAAGATGTGTTAGAAGGACCCTTCACTGCCTACGTAATGTACTTTAATGTAATTTTAATGTTTGTGACCGGCATAAAATAAATACCAGACACAAAAACAATCTTGTAGTCTGTGACTACACTCATCCGATACTAGACTCGCCTTACACACTGCACTCACACTACACTAGACTCACCTTACACACTACACTCAGCTTACACACCATACTCACCCTACACTAGACTCACTTTGCACACTACACTCACACTACACTAGACTCACTTTGAAGAATGAAATATTAATTATTTATTAAAGTTTTGTTAAAACTGGTAGACCACATTTTTGCACAACTATACATGGGCGTATTGTACCGGATAAATATTTATTTTACGTAGTCACAACATCTAGTTTTTGACGATCAATAATCGCTTGGGTATCAGAACACTAAAATCTAAATTCTTATTAGAATATCGGCTATGAACGACTTTACTGAGATTTTTTTTACAGCACAATCCGAGGGTTTCTTACCTTCAAAGCAGCGTTCAACCCACGGGATGGACGCAAAATAGTTGCGCAGCCCATCCCAATCTGCTGACGAGTAGTGCCAGAGACGCCGCTTCCCCTGCACGGGTCGTGAAGGCGCTATAATTGGCACCTTGGAGCAAAACCGCTGCTCATAGGTAATATGAGCCCTAAAACAATGCAGCTAAATAAGGGCGATCAATCCGATCGACCCCTAGAGTTTGCCAAAGCCATGTCTGACAGTATATCTAAGGGGGGTAGTCCTCAAAGAAACAAGGATGACTCGAAAGATGGCTACCCTGGATCGATACGCTGCTCCTTTGCCGCGTGATAGAAACATACACTAACATATTTATATTTATTTATTTATTCACAGAATGCTGGTACAACAAGTGTGGTGTGGTGTTATAATTAAAATAATGTTTCCTTGTACATTCTACCACTTTTGTGTGGTATGTAAATATAACAAAAGTTTGTAAATATGTTATGTGTGTTTGATTAATGGGTATATTTTTTCTGTTCATAGAATCGGTTAATTTAATTTATCAGATAAATCATCTTGTCCTTATGGAGTGTGAAAAACACTTCTGTTTACACCTTTGAGTAAAATGAGCTAAAAATTATACCGAAATTATTTTCATGATTTATGGCCGTTAGAGGGAGAGTCTCAGGTTCATATTTTCCAATCTCTTTTAGTTGATCTTCGATATTTTCCATGAAACGTCATCTAACCTCCACACCGCATTGGCGATACCGAAGAGTGACGTTTTAATTAAATTATAATATTATAAATCGATAAAGATATGTATAGAAAAAAATTAATCGGTTCAGGTGGGATTCAAACCCGCGATCTTTCCCTTACAGGGGGAAATCTCTGACCACTAAGCTACCGAACCTTCGCCCGAAACCATCCAAATTCTTCTATATATTGTATTTTATTCTACATATGAACGTCAAAATTTTACAAATATGTATGTCAAGAAATAATATAAAAATATTAAATAATTTAAAAATAAACCATTGGAAAATGATTCTTTCGCTGGTTCGGTAGATTAGTTCTACTGAGAAGATACCAGCAAGAAACTCAGGACTGCTCTCTGATTTCCCAACCTTGGGAGGCAAACCTTGACTGGAGTCTGGTACGATGTGTCCTGACTCAAAGCTTAAGTGACTTGCAATTGATAACATCACCTAAGTGCTCCTCCTCATAGAGGTCTATTTATAATTGGTATGTTGCCTTTTCTGATAGCGACTGCCCTCTGATCTTCCATCCTTAAGTGCCATGATTTCACAATAACACATTCAAATACTGTTATAAATTTCACACGATTTCACGAAACTTCGGCTAGCCACAACGCACAACACACAACGGATGTCCCCGTACCGTCACTGAATTGCAACTGATGAAAACTTGTGATTGCTTTTAACTCGTTGGCGAGTTGTTATTGTTTTAATATGAATGGAAGTTTTAATGCATTTAGGCGCGAAAGATGCGGTACGCCGCCGGCAGCCCGCACGGCGTGCTAGACTCGCTTAGTGCAACATACAGTGGCGTGAGGCGTGCTGAACTCGAAAAAGCACGGGCGGCCGGCAGACCGCTCTTAGGTGGCAGACAAGCACACGGCCCACCTGATGGGAAGTGGTTACCGTGGCCTATGGACGTATGCAACACCAGGGGTGTTACACTCGCGCTGCCGACTATGAAGAAACCTGCTGATGCCCCTCTTGAAGATCCCCATATTGTAGGTGCTTGGGAAAACCGCAGCAGGGAAGTCAATCCACAGCTTAAGTGTGCGTGCGATGAAATTTCTTTCATACCGCAGAGTGCGCACCGTCAATGTTTGAAAATGATTGTAACATCATTCATTGGTTCCGATAATTCGTATGAATATCCAAAATTTTGAATTTTTTCCTCGATAAATGTATGAAATACAATAAGATAATACAAAATAGTTTACATAAATTAATATGTATGTACGTATTTAGTTTTAATTTGTATACAAAAATGCCTTCTATTTCCGGCATCAAACCCATTCGTAGGATTACTTTGAATGACAATAACAAACTAACCTACAAAATGTTGTGTAATTGGTAATATACTCGTGTAGGATACATTTTGTTATAAAATTTGCATTATTATCACGTAGACATTTTTACTTACTTTCAGCATCATCTTTTGAGTTAGCAAAACAAGTTAAATAGCAGGCAGTACCCATTTACATTTACCGCCTGCGATCTTTTCAGCATCAGTCGGTTTTTTTTTTAATTTTTATTATTTATTTTATTACTTTCCGTTAGCCGCCTCTTACGACACCCTTTGGATGAGATGGAGTGCAAACTGTTCACGCTTAGTTAGAGGCTAAAAGTAAAAAAAAGCTAAACCACAGCCTAGTATGCGCTTGCGCAGAGAGTAATTTGTATTGTGTGGTTTAGCCACGAGCTTGAACTATTCGATAAGGCAATATAGATCAAATAGTGTTAGCATGGTTAGGACCTCTTCTATTCTTGATATATGTTAAAACGCGTGCTTTTTTTTAAGTTAGCATGGAAACGGTGCACAGAGGGCGCAGCCTCCAGGAAACTCTCTCGTTCTCTCTGTCTCTAAACTCGAAGAGCCATTCTATTATCGGTGGAGAAATTGCCACTCAAAGCTTTCCCCTGCCAATTACTTGTCCTTGATCTGTTCTATGTAAATACTTCTGGACCTGTCTCTTCTTGTTTCCTATAATTCCCTTCTATGATATTTTGGAGAAACAAATCGTGTCCCTTTGCCTTGGAAAGAGGCGAATGTTCAGCCGATTCCCAAGAAGGGGGATCGCTCGGAGCCAGCCAACTATCGACCCATAGCCGTCACCTCAGTGCTGTGCAAAGTGTTCGAGCACATAATCAACAAACAGCTCATGCGGCACCTAGAGGATAGTTAAGATTTGCTTACATTGAGTCTAGATAGCTTAGAATGATAATGTGTTTTTTGTTCAAAAGCTTTATAATTTATTAAGGTGTTTGGGTTTCCGTTAAACTTTTAAAGAAATAGAAATTTTGACGATTGCAACACAGGCAAGTTAACAAAATTTTAAGGGTGCAGATAGCTGCTATAAATACCAACTGTCAAAACTCTCGAGATTGGAAGGGCAGATGGCAGTTGCTCGCTCAAACCAAGATAAGCCAAATCAAGAATAGGAAAGTAGACCCTGGGCTACAAGGTGCAAGTTGATCAGCCCTTCTGTAAAATCTAAATTAATAAAAGTTAAAAACAACCTATTACAGTCACTAAAATATAAAAAAAAACTACGTTTAAAAAATTGACTTGAAAAAATAAAAACTATAAAATAACATAATAAAGATAAATAAAAGAGAAGTTACCGTGGCCTAATTTCCAAGGATTGTCGTCCCCCCCCCCCCCCCCCCCGCCGGAGCAGGTGGGAGAGGTTATGTCGGAATCGAACCAAATAAAACGCACGCCGTCTGTGGGTCGTTGTTGGTTGCTGAAAGTAAAATTTACAGGCATATGTCTCGTACCTCTGTCGACCCCGAGCCATCTCTTTAGCCCGGGCACTGTACAACTTAGTTAAGTTTAGAGGTTAAGCATATGATAACTGTGCATATATGTTTTTGTTTTTTTTTGTTTGATTTGTATGTGTTGTCACATACCACACTTATTCCCGTTAATTCCCGTAAACGTTATGGTATATTATGGAACGCGATAGTTTAAAAGTCAGTTCAAATAGCCATATTGGGAAATCCTCTAGCTCGTAGTTAGAATACCTAAATATTGAACATTGTGTTCTATGAATTTGAGTATGTCTATTTTATGCTGGCCAAGTTTTTACTTTTCTTGGCAATCTTGAAATGTTATAGTTTTTCACATACTGATAACATATAGAAACACGAAGAAGACAATATTTGATTTGAGGGGTAATTGAAAACAAACTGAGGATATCAATTATGTATTTAACTGACTACTCAAATTACTTACTTTTTACTAAACGTCAAAACGGTACGTTATAAGTAAACTTGTATGAAATAATTTATTGTGACGTCATAATATTTAATAGTCAAATTATTTACTATTGTAGGTTGGGTGCAGAACTTCACAGAGTGATATTTTTTTTTAGTCTATAATATTATTAAAAAGTCCAAACAATTTTGAAACTAAAAAGTTATTTTTTACTATTATAGAAATATCTGCATTAAATCTATAAAGTATCTACTTAAAATGATTAGACTCCGCCTCAGATGCCTATACCTGCAGGAATAGTGTTGCCGCATAATTTATCAGCTTTGCCAGCGTAATATCTCAAAACTGTAGCCGAAAAGTACACTTCTTCCTCAGCTGTCCTAACTGGTTTCCCACAGTCGAGTGTTTCAAGTTCTGCCAAGTACCTCGCTTGAGATTCCATAAGTTCGAATTCAAAATTTTATTTAAATTAATCATACATGCTAAGTATGTACTAAATGCTTTAAAATTTCATTCAATACCTGGGCAAATTACCGTGATCGTTGACGTTTAATAACTTAACTTGCCATATGATCAAATAGCTAGAAAATAAAAATATTGCTTATCAAAGTCAAAGCTCACGTAATAGGGGGTGAGCCTATTGCCGTCTTCCGGGCACTATCGTTAACTCAAGCCATGCATCTGAGACTGAATCTGGGCTGTATAAATCTATCTGATGTACACAAGACAAAAACGATAGCCTGTCTAGTGATATAAGTATTATACATATCTTTATATTGATTTTGGCAAGCAGAAAAGGTCACCAGTATGTTCTACATATATGTGTGTGTAACAATAATTCGTTTCCTCACTCACACATAGTTACACACTTGCAAATTACAATTGATTCAAAACCATTCGTATTTATTTATCATCCATCAGTTAAGAATTGTATCTATGTCTTGATAGTTATGTACTACATTGGACTGCTTATTTCTTCTTTTCAATATTATTTAGTGCATTTCTTTTACTTTTAAATTGTAGTAATTGCAGAAAATTGTAACAGCTATGGTTTAGATGTTATATTTGGAAACGAAAATTATAAAAGAGATCAAGGACACGGTGAAGATTTTAGTGATAGAAAATACTAAATTGACACAAGAGTTAAGGGAAGTTAATAAAAAATGTATCTCGTATGAACAGGAAATTAATGAAAACAATTATAAATGTAGAAAGGTGTAAACCAGGACCGTGGCAAGTGGAAAACTGTAGTCTCTGCCTACCTCACTGGGAAAAAGTGCCTTAATGTATGGTGGCGCATGGCCGAGTGCGGTAGTGGACTGTATTGCGGGGATGTAGCTAACTGTTCCATTGACGCTTTACACACAAAAGACAGGTGGTCGGGTTGCCGCGGGAGTGATCCAAGCAATGAATGCAACCCGAGAAATTAGGAGAGGATGCACTAACCTTCACGACACACGTGTTTTCATCGCAGCCGGTACACGGATCTTCTCTTCCTTGCTCAGGAGCTGCCGTCAGCATCACTAGATCACTTGAGGAACACACGAGAGGCACAATCCGATCGGTAAAGGTCTATGAAGCGGTAAAAATGTAACAAATATTAATCATTTTTGAGAGATGCGAGCGCGGTCCGTCATTACGCTGGCTAGTTCAAAGCGAGACTGAGTGTCTATATCACAAATGGCGGACGGAAGCTATCTAGTCCTATTCTATGGTTAGTGCGGGAGAGGAGACGGGTATAGAAAGAGTGTGTTTCCACGTCAAGAAATACAGCTTCTACATCGGCGCAACCATTCCCCCCGGCTTGAAGGGTTACCTTCGAAACGACAAATGCGAAACAAATCTAAAGTCTAATCTAAATCTAGGTTTGGGAAATAACAACTAAAATATAAACCTAGATTGGAGCTCGTGCCTACCGCTGGCTAGGCAGAGGGCAGAGGCGAACAAACAACACAACGCAACAGTCTCGACCAAGACGAGACGCGATTAGCCAACAACAAATAAGGGTCTCTTCACGCGGGACCGATACAACAAGCGAGTGCTTCTTCTCCTCGGGTGGTTCGGAAACCGTAGTGGGATTGAATTGACTAACTGGCCACCCATCTAACGCAGCATGAATCCAGGACGGTCCACTAAACCATAACGGGTGATCTAAAATTTGCGAAGGAAGCAATCCACGAGAGAGACAATCGGCTGGGTTGTCGGTGCCAGCAACGTGAAAGAGATTATGTGGCGCCAATTCAGATTGAATTTTTGCCACTCTATTAGCGACGAATGTGTCCCAACGATGGGGCGAAGAGTGGGCCCAACACAAAGCGACTGTTGAGTCCTAAAAGCTAAAAATTACTAATATTAATGCGAAAATTTACAATTATGTCATTAAGCGACACGGAAGTGCTAGTCTTAGCACTGCCATCCAAAACTACACGGAGTTTTAGTAGTAAGCTTATCTTCTCTAATAACTCCGCGGTGCGGGATAATGTACGAAGGCTGGGTCCCGCCAGTGTCCGCAGGCGCAGGTGAGATGTAACCTTTATCTAAATATTCGTTAACAACCTCATCATAGGCCCGCTTCGACTTTGGGGACGCCTGCATCTTTCGTTCCAAACAAAGAAAGCGTTTTTCAGCGGATACACGGGAGCCACCGAGCGAAAACTTGCGGATGGTAGACTCCAGTGGCGGCTCGACGGTGCAACAGAACGAAGCAGTCGAGTGACTAAAACTATCCATAGAAGCGGGTGCGGAACCAATTATAACAAAACCAAGAACTGTTTCCAGTGCGTGCGGAGCGGGGTACGTCGGTCCCCCTTGAACCTTACGTGATAACTGGAGGTGCGGGAGAATCGAAGCGCCGATCAATATATCGACGACTCCAGGAACAGCGTAAGTCTCATCTGCTAAAGGCAAGTCTTTAAATTTCGTTAATAAAGACGTGTCAACCGGGACGGTAGGCAACTGTTCAGCTATTCTATCTATAACGAGCGAATCCATGTCAAACCAAATATTATTATTAAAACGAGATCTAAACCTTGTTTTAACGGTGCCACGAACAGCTGACTGTAAGCTTCCAAAACCCTTCACCACTGAGCGGGTTGAACGCTTATCAACATTGAAACCAAGACGCCGACAACAATCTTGAGTAATAAAATTACTTTGCGAAGCGCCATCTAACAGCGCTCGAACAATGCGCGGCTTACCTAATGCATCAACAATAACAACGCGAGCGGTCGCAAGACACACAGTAGTGAGTGCAGCACTAGCGGAGAACGAACACAAGGTGACGTCATCCGCGGCGGTCACCGGGCGGGCCGGAGCGCGCGCGAGCGCGGGCTGCGGCTGCGGCGCAGGCTGCCGTGTGTCACCGCTCGACGAGCCAACCGTGCTCACATTGGATGCGGCATTACTATTCTCAAAATGAAGCAAAGTGTGGTGTCTCGCTTGACATTTGCGACAACTATTTCTACTATTACATAAAACAACGCGGTGTTTAGTACCGAGACAATTAAAACAAAAATTATTAGCGCGAACAAATTTATAACGATCACTAGGCGACAATTTTAGAAAACCAGGACACCTGTACAGTTGCGAATGATGAGTGCTACACAAAGAGCAAACAGGTGACTGTACACGTGCTGGTGCGGTACTAACATAAGTATGAGTTGACCTCAGTGACTTCGATGACGCATCTACTTTGCGTGCAGAATCAACAACTATCTTCGCGCCTTCATGTTTCGATGAAGAGCGCTGCAATACTTTTATATGCTCGCGAACAAAACTTTCTAAGTCTTCGAACTTAGGAATTTTATTGCCGCGATGATCCGACTCAAACAAACGAATGGTTTCGGAATCTAATTTCCTTAAACCCATATACAAAAATACGAAGTCGCAGAGGTCATCGATCTTTAGGTTCTTTACGGCGCGAACAGCTGACGCGAAAGTATCTAGAAATTTCTCTAAGTTTTGATCGTTACATGCCGTAATAGATTTCAAATCAAACATCTGATCTAAATAGGCGTTAGCTACCGATCTTTTATCCTCATACCTAGCTTTCAAAGTATTTAAAATTAAATTATAATTCTCGGCACTAAACGTAATTCCAGCGCAAACGGTTATAGCTTTACCAGTCAATTTTTCAACGAGATAATGCAACTTTTCGTGGTCTGTCAACGAATCGTTCTTATCTATTGTATTCTCAAAACTATCTATAAATAGACACCAATTGCGAATGTTACCATCAAACTCGGGTATTTGAATTGATGGCAACTTAGGTCGGTCGCGAGTGGGGTTGGGTAGGTCAGCCGGCTTCTCCAAACTCCTAGCGACGCGTTTGATACGACAATACAAATCGTCAAACGACGACAAGGCTTGATAACTCACTGAGTAATCGGGATTCAAATTCAACTCTAAAACGTTGATGTCATGTACTAAGGTTTCGAAATCCGCGCGTAGACTATCTAAGTTTTCTATAGAACACAAGAACGAATCTCTGATGACCAAATCAGAGGTTTTAAGTGCATTATCATAAATCGATTGTACGCGAGAGTAAATCATTTCTTTTTTAGCGTATAAAAGTTTCAATTGAACCTTACCGGTCTTATCAACCTTTGGGGACATGTTTACAATTAAATCTCAAACTAAAGTGCGGTAAACAACAAATATGAAATGACTTAATCTTAGCGGTACAGAGCAGCGAGGCGGCGCGAGCGACACTCGGCAGATAGGTAGGTACCTACAACTGTGAATGCACGCTTGAACAAACGCGCATAGCAACAAGGTCGTACCTACGCGATGGTCGCTGTCTAGGTTCAACTATTATTTCAGGGACTAAGTATTGCGTAATATCTATTCAAATTAAAATACTTTCGTATGAATTGGAATGAGGTACAACCACGTGTCTACCCACGCAGGTACCAGGCAAATACGACGCGAGCCAGCGGCGAGCGAGCAACGTAATTGAAAAAAATAAAACAAAGCCAAATGCGTTAGGTATTACACTGTGCCTATGCACTAGGGTGTCTAGTATACCTAAGATCTAAGCCTAAATGTCTGGATGCGGGGTTTTCTACTAAAATAACCAGGCACTTAGGTGCGATGCGCTTATTCCCATTAGAATAATAACAAAATACGAACTACGGCTAAGAATCCGGCTCGATCCGGACCAAAAATGGTGGCGCATGGCCGAGTGCGGTAATGGACTGTATTGCGGGGATGTAGCTAACTGTTCCATTGACGCTTTACACACAAAAGACAGGTGGTCGGGTTGCCGCGGGAGTGATCCAAGCAATGAATGCAACCCGAGAAATTAGGAGAGGATGCACTAACCTTCACGACACACGTGTTTTCATCGCAGCCGGTACACGGATCTTCTCTTCCTTGCTCAGGAGCTGCCGTCAGCATCACTAGATCACTTGAGGAACACACGAGAGGCACAATCCGATCGGTAAAGGTCTATGAAGCGGTAAAAATGTAACAAATATTAATCATTTTTGAGAGATGCGAGCGCGGTCCGTCATTACGCTGGCTAGTTCAAAGCGAGACTGAGTGTCTATATCACAAATGGCGGACGGAAGCTATCTAGTCCTATTCTATGGTTAGTGCGGGAGAGGAGACGGGTATAGAAAGAGTGTGTTTCCACGTCAAGAAATACAGCTTCTACATCGGCGCAACCAATGTATGTATGTATGTATGATTGACCATAGTATAATGAGTTACACATTTTATTTAATGGACGAGGTTCCGGACGTCATGTTTTTGTTTCCTTGATAAGTTTCTTCTTATGACGTAACGCTGTTTTAATGAATTTCGGACGATGTGATTGGCAGACCGTGGCTCAAAATTATAAAAATAAGCATTTTTAAATATACAATAATATCTGAGGCTTCTCACTAAAATAAATTTATAGGTCACGATTACGCGATCTTGCCGTATGCGCTTCTCCAATATTTCAGGACTATCCTGAATACCATGACCGATGACCAATGCACTTGAGAATTGTGAAATGGGAATAGTATATTTAAGAATATTGAATGACTGATGATAGTATAACATTACCCTTTCCATTAGGTGGGTCGTGTGCTTGTCTGCCATCTAACCACTACATTACAACATTATTAACGTATTAGTAACAGTGCTTGTTTTCCGTAAATAAATTTTATTTCATTATTCATTTATTTCAATTCACATATTTATATATATTAAACGTCAGTAGGCGCTGCATTAATAGGTCGGACTGCAATGCATCAATTACGTTAAATATTGCAAAAGATCAAATAATTCGGAAAAGCGAACATACGTGTTTTGCGGATTCAAAAAAGAATGAAGTTTTTAAAGCTTTGCAGAAGTGTAAAAACGACGTTTGTGAAGATATGGATGCCGTCCGCGTATTTTTCCGTTAGTTGCCTCTTGATTATTCACTATGTCATGGACAAGAGAGAACTCGATTAAAATAAAACAGATTAAAAATGCATCAACACGATACAGCTACATCTACACGTTTAAAAACTTATTTTTTTATGAACAAAACTGTCTGAAAATGTCCCTTGCAACAGTACGCACTGTTAGGTATGATAGAAACTCAATCACCTGCACGTTTAAGCTGTGAAATAAAGCCCCTGCCGCGGTTTTCTCGAGCGACTACAATATGGGATTCTTCAAGAATGGCCTTAGAAGGTTCTTAAGGGACGGCGGCGCGAGTGTGATGACCCTAGTGAGCACACGTCCATAGGCCACGGTAACCAAATCGGTCTATACTGTCTGTCCTTAGATAAAGCGAGATTTAGGAGTGATTGTCATTTTAGAATACAGGGCTTAGAATTACTTAAAGATGGAAACACAGGGATGATCTTGGCGTCACTGTCGTTGCCGTTATATGTATAATGAGTTCCGCCACAGAGGTTGTCATTGTTCAACTAAACAGGACATGAAGTCACGGGTTTCCGTGACGCGAACTTGTTGCAAGCATGTATAATATGGATCACTGCACATTGGAGAATATGACATACACATAAGTACACTATATTCTCACCTGTAAATCCCCGAAGTGGTAGGCAGAGGCGTTTTAATACCCACATTTCGCACGTAACATGGGACGAACCTATTGCCGTTAAGCATTTCTTCCATAGTCGTCAAATAGTTCAAAATGTCAAGTAATCTTTTTCATTACATTACTAGTACCACATCTTGTGGTACCTACTGGAATCGTTATGATTCAATTATTAAAGAACAAAATCTTAGGTCCCAAGTTCTATTGTCGTATCACTTCCTTAGGAACCTGCCTAGTTCTTCGGAAACGAAATCCTCTAGATTGGTCATTCTGGAAGTCTGTGGGAGAGGCCTATGTTCAGCAGTGGACTATGTGTGGCTGACATGATGAGGTAAATCAATAAATTTCTAATCATCAATTCAAATTATTTACCATCGAACAGATCTGACGTTGAATTTGCGGTATTCCAAATTTTTAAATTCTATCTTACACCAACATAGATATACAAAATCCATATATATCAACCTTGTATATCAATCCACACCAAGTATTATATCTCTAATTTGAGCGCTAAAATATAAATAAAGGTAGGTATAAAACCTCCCTTTATTTTTATATTAGTTTTTCTCCTAGAAAGAACTCGTTTTTCCTTTATTGGACAAATCGTCACCTGTATGGTAAAGTTGCGAATGTGTATAATTACGAATTTTACAGGAGAGCAAAAAAACTCCTTTTTCTTATTTTTTAAATGGCCCACTTTAGTAAGCCGATGTCTTTTTGTAACGATAGCTAAAGCATGGTTCATAATTATATTTTAAGGTTCGGTATTCCGAAATGTATTGTGACAGATAGAGGGACTGAGTTTTTATCTAATACAATGACAGAAGTTTGTAAGTTGCTAGAAATAGAAAAACTTAATTCTATATAAAAAAAAAAAAAAAAGCTACGGTGTCTGCCATCTACATACATACATACACATAATCACACCTTTATCCCCGGAGGGTTAGGCAGAGGTGAATGATCAACACTATTTCACCAATAATTAATAGTAATAGGGGGTGACCTCCGTGTGGTAGAATATTTCATCGCATTTAAAATAAGTTGAGTTAATTGCGAATATTTTTCTTGCTTACCGTGTTGGCGTGGCGGCAGTGAACGCGGCTGCTACGCAGGAGGCAAGGGTTCTATTCCCGCTCAGTGCAAATATTTATATGAAATGAATATGGGTATTTGCATCAAAACTCTCTAGTGAGCTCGGCTTGAGAATAGTGGATATGGCCAAAAGTCCTCACGGGCGGAACTACATCGGCTAATAAATAATAAACGTTGTTTACTGTGAGATAAAAACAATCCCTTATGAATAAATCACTTTGTACGAAACTCATGGAATGAGTTCGAGAAATGTAATGGTGCGATGATAGAATGTTGAAGTGGGCATTATGTCAAACAATTCATGTTTATAAAGAATATTAGCAACCGCCATTACTAATATTCTCTCAATCCCCTCCAACTAAGCTAAATTGCTTGGCCAGGAGTCCTCGAACCTCTCACAGAACCTGTCGATCGTAAGACCGACTCCTTAGAGAATTTAAAATCAAACAAGAGTTTAAACTACATTATTTATTTGCCATCAAGGTAATTAAACACTATTTAATTATAATTATAATAATAACTATTTGATACCCGCTCCGTTAGCGGTGATAACTTCAGTTGGTCATTTCTTCAGTTCTATTACCCAACCAATTAAGATCATCTAGGAGGTGGTACACAGACGGAGACCAAGATATTTGTACGAAAGGTTGTCATGGGCGAAAGACTACAACAGACATGGAACAAGGGCGTCGGCTTACCTTATGATTACACCGAGCCACAAGACCACTGCATACCGGGGCAGTTTAAGACAACAGACCCGTTGATCCTGTGGAATCGTTAACATTCTTGTGCAAAGTTGCAGTGCGAAATAAAGACATGTCAATTAGCATTAAAATATTGGATGACGAAGCGCGGCTCGTGAACTGTACCGGCGATGACTTGGATACTTTTGAGTTGGGTTGACACGTCTTTATTAACGAAATTTAAAGACTTGCCTTTAGCAGATGAGACTTACGCTGTTCCTGGAGTCGTCGATATATTGATCGGCGCTTCGATTCTCCCGCACCTCCAGTTATCACGTAAGGTTCAAGGGGGACCCGAAAACGCTCGTTTGCAAAATCGTAACAAAAGTGTGACGTCACACTTCTGTAGCGCGTAGTGCAAATGCATAGTGTAAGCGAATATCGCATTTATTTTGTTCTGCGTTGCGTTTACACGTAAATAAAAATCATTTGAAAATTAATAAGGAATCTCAAGCCTATTTCTCTTAATTGCGCTGCCATGAGTTTGGGTGGGAGAAGGCGTGAAAAAAGAGGTGATTGCCGCCGCAGCACCGTGTGACAAAGCGCGGGATATTGGTTTTATCTATGAATGTGAGGCATGGCGAGAGCCGACGCGCCGAACGGAAGATCATTGACCAAATCTAATCGTGGCTCGGGGGTTATAGGTACACATAACTACATCTGTAGGTATAAATATATAAGTACACACAATAGAACTTCGTGCGAAGTACCACTCGGCGCCGGCGGGCGAGGGACACAGCTTACATCTAACACACATTTGGTTAAGCTCTACAGTTAGCGGGACGGGGCGCGCGAGCCCCCGGCGCGGGCCCCGCTCGGCATCGATCGGTGGACAGGTTTATCCTTGAAGGTTTCATATTCATAAAACTTTTTCATAATTTTTTAGAGTGGTAAATTAAATCCCCAGAAATGCGATGGAATTCTGTAACAAGGAAACACCAGCGACCGTCCACCTATCGTAAATTACTAAATGTAGTGACCTTATTGTTTCTGACGGAATAAAGAATAAAGTTATGCTAAGAATAATAAAATGGCGTCAAAAACTGTCATTTTTCAACTAGGATTATTAAGTTTTTGACAAGATTTGTTACAAAATATGATGTTAATTTTGGTAACTTTTCAATTACTTCTTTCTGATGTAGAGCTTTTTTCCTTTTTTCAGATCCACTAGGATATGACCGTTTCGACATTTTATATTATAATTCAGTATTTAATTAATTTTATAACGAAAATATTCGCTAACACCACCGAAGCCGGTGGAAGAGGTTATGTCGGACTCAAACCAACCAAAACGCACGCCGCCTGTGGGTCATTTTTGTTTGCCGCAGATGAGGTTGACAGGCATATCCCTCGCACCCCGCCGACTCAGGGCCATCTCTCACGATCTGGCCCTCTCCTCGGGTTTGTCCAAGGTTATCTATCCTAAGACTTGGCTAGTATACCTTAGCCTTACATTATGTTACCTACTCAGTTACCATTAAGTCACGAGCCCCCTCCGAATCCGATATTCACAAATCTGTTGTTCTTTACAGTGTTAGCTCTTCTACTCCTTCTTTCAGTTTTTGACCTGCCCCTTTTCTAAAACTTCCCCGATTTGTGTGTGCCATGGTAAAACCTGGGATCGGTAGAACGTTCGACTGCTACGCAGGAGGCGCGGGTTTGATTCCCGCTCAGTGCAAATATTTGTATGCATTAAATATGCAGTGTTTCTATGATATGTAAGTAATTACAAAAAAAAATGTATTTAAATATATCTTGACTTCAAGTAAGCTCTAGTACTCGCGGATTGGTTTCTTATAATCTATTATTGGTGTATTTGAGCTCCTTCGACAACGTAGCACACCGTGATTCGCCTAAAGACACCCAAAAACGCGAACTGCGCATAAAAAGTATATTTAGTGACGTGCTTGGACTCTGGCTGAAGACACAGAAAATCTCTGTTCTTACAGGGTCGGCAGCACGGGTGTGACTACCCTGGTGTTACTCACGTTCATAGGCCACGGTAACCACTTTCCATCAAGTGGACAAACAATGTGCTTGTCTGCCACCTAAGTTGTATAAAATAAAATAAAAGACGGACAACGAAAAATAACATTACGCTGATATAATAATGAATATAAGAATTTTAGAATCCAGTAGGTAATAAAATATTAACGTAGGTCATGAAGTTTTATAACTTTTTCATTATTGTGTTTCATAATGTTTGAAGGCCACATCACTCGCGTCCGTAGGTCCCTTCACGAATACGTGCGAGGAGAGCAACGTGCAAATCTGTGAGCTGTCATGTTAGCTCGAACATGCAGAGCCCTCCCTTCCCTATCTATATAAGCATTGTCATTGAGGTCGTCGGTGACCAGGTGACCCAGGTACTTTAATTGATCCACTCGAGTGCAACACCAACGTTCCGCGCGGGTTATACACCATCAGTCAAAATGATAGTTAGGCTTTCATGAAACATGCACAGATATCCAAGCATCAGATACACACACAGTATAAATACACACATATAAACAGACATACATACATATACACACACACACATACACATACACACACACACACACACACACACACACACACACACACACACACACACACACACACACACACACACACACACACACACACACACACACACACACACACACACACATCTTCTCCCTCGCACATAAATCACTTTGTACATCAAAGTACCAACACCAAAATTTCACCAATCATTGAATTCGGTCCCACGTATTAGGGGTGAGCCTATTGCCGTCTTCTAGGCACTATTGTTAACTCAAACCATTTATCTGAGGCTGAGTCTGAGCTGTATATATATCTGTCTGAAATTAAACAACCCTATCCCTTAGTCACCACAAACACTTTCATCAAATGTTCGCCGACAATAACTTTTGAGAGTCTGAGAGCGTCAACCCTGCGCCCTTAAAATAATGTAAGGGCATTCTCAAAATTTATTTTTGTCGGCCCAAATTATTCGGGGTTTAGCCAAAAATGTATAATGATTCTTAACTGTTATAAACTACACAAGAATTTTGAACTAATGAAGCTCTAAAAGAAATTTGTATTTATGTTAAATAACAATAATATACGAAAAATCATCTTTATTATACTCATCTATAAACCATAGCAATATAAGCACTCGATATTCGAATCCATGTGGATCGTGATAATCACGTATAGCACTCGGTCCTAGGATTGCTTTTTATGGGGTGTGCTGTACCTATCGAGAGAATAACTGCTCTAACTATTTCTTTGAATTTTTTATTTTTTTATACCACTTTGGTGGCAGACAAGCGCACGGCCCACCTGATGGAAAGTGGTTACGTGGATGTGTGTAACACCAGAGGAGCCATACTCGCGCTGCCGACCCTGTAAGCACAGAGTTTCTTTGCTGTCAGTGTAGAGGACAAAGCAGGACAAGCCATTAGTCATCCCACTGACAGCACAAATTCTCCAGTGAGCTCTGGCTAACCTACTCGAAATCTGAAAGTGATCATTAGGCGCCATCCGACCTGGTGGAATAGCCTCCTGGAGTGGCTAGTGCTTGTAGGATCCCTGTCGAATACTATATTGTATACCACGAAATTTATTTTGCAAGTTATATTTGATTCTCATTTGCACTCAGTGAATTTATAGAAGGGTGAAGCGGTCCGACCCCTAGCGTAGTATTAGTTTTTGTTGACATGTTGCTAACAACCACGCGGTGTCTTCTGCCGACCGCGAGCCTGACACGTAGATTAATGTGTGGGGCCATAAAATATGCGTTAGCCGTAAACTGTGAACGGGAGAAAAGAACTAATAAACTCTTCTTAGTATATGAACTTATACTATCATGGACACTCACGTGCAACACGGTGCAACAGTGCCTAAATATCGGAAACTCAAAACAGTACAACATGGTAAATATCGCAATGACTCTAATAGTTAGACAGTCTCTGGGTTGCTTCGGCAGGTGAGTCGTTGCACACTCCTTAGCGGATTCCGACTTCCATGGCCACCGTCCTGAGAACCGTTCATCTCTCTTTATACACAAGTATGTAATTTCAGCTTCCACTGTATTACGTCATTTAGAGACAAAGCCTTTAGTTCCACGATCAGCAATATTGGGTTTGGGATAAATTAAGTATTGGTTCTTGTTATTATATTTCGATCTGGAACTATCCTTAGTATTTTTGCAATATAGAACACACACAGCGAAGCAAAATCCCTCCTAAGGCGGATAGGTTCCACATCACCTGCGAGTATGGGATTGTCGACCAGCCTCAATGCAAAGGCACTGAGTCGAAGGAGGCAAGCTGATATGAAGGCACTCCAGCAAAAAGACGATAGCAGTCAGTTATTTGGTTATGAAGCAGCTGCATCTGTGCATTCAAAATAATATCGAACGAGCTTGTAGGAAAGATGTTATTTATGACAAGAGTTCATCTATGTAAATGAACTATCATAAAAAAAGAAAAAGAAAAAAGAAAAAAAAGAAAAGATGCGGAGGAATTCTACGACGCATTTTAATTATTTTTAGCTATAAGTTGTTTAATAGTTTTTTATTTTCATTTTAATAATTACATAATTAAATATTAGTAAAACGAGTTTTATATAAATAATTATCTAATATTCATTATATATCTTCGTTACCGCGGTAACACACAGAGCATAGGCAGAAGTACAAGTGACGATGTCTGACTGACGCCCGTAGAGTTATGTGTATTTTTTTATATACCACTTACGTGGCAGACAAGCACACGGCCCACCTGAAGGGAAGTGGTTACAGTGGCCTATGGACTTGTGCAATACCAGGGGCGTCACATTCGCTTTTTTTTATACGAATGTTCACAACACTAAGTTATTGAGGATGTTATAATAATAATAATAATAATAAAATATTTATTTCAGACCATAGTTATACCGAGCTATGGGAGCAGATGCGCTGGACTGGTCTAAGCTTGGGCAACAAAGGCAGGCAACTCTTTAACAATATAATAGTATAGCATATCTCATTTAAGTTATAGAAGGTCGATGTATCGAAACTTTCAGTATTTAAATATGAATAACAGATTCGTTAAATTATTCGCTGATAAATTTATTTAAGATTGACTACACGTACTAAAGAAGTACTATTATTATTACGTCCTGTATTAAAAAAATATTTCTGGAGAAGTATCTGAGAGCCTCTGCAGAAGCAGCAGCAGCACCAGCACAGCCAGCCGTGCTAGTTATATGGGTAGGAGCCATGGTATCAACGCATGTGGCGTCCCACACCAGAGTCCTACCCATCTTCCATGGCATTAACGACATGCCATCCGGTCTCTTGCCATCGTCACGCGCCAAACCGTTTGGTTCTCTTCAGATTTCTTATTCTAAAATGCAAAAACAACGATGATAATGTTGACAAGGGTAAAATCTCCGCGTGCTTCTCTATCGCATCCGAGGCGTTCTCCTTGCAGCCCACCAGAACGCATGTTTACTCCTTCTCCTTCATTAACATTCACAGAATAAATAATGTTGCACATTTGTAAACATAGGGTTGTTCTTCTACAATAGGTTTAACCCTCCACGGAAAAAGGCGTCATCAATCAAATCAAATCAATCAATCAATCAATGTTCAGTCTCGATCTGTCAAAATCAAATTCAATATCAAAAAACGGAGTACTAATCTAGACTGGATAATTCAGTCCGTCATATAACCATCAGTAACCAGATTGGCAAGGCCAGTAACCTAGCCTATCATACCTCATTGTATTCGTTTCCACGTAATGGGGGGTGAGCCTACTGTCATAGATCTTGATTACACAAAACTTTTGATTAATAAAATAGTTTTTACACTATACTCAATTATAGTTGCCTAAATAGTTACGAAAAATGATAATGAATTAATTGAGTGATGTCTAGTCATCACCGACATGTGACCGTTATGCCTGTACCTAGATGGGAACAAAGAACTACATACATACCTACATAGGTACATGCTTACGCGCGTAACGATACCAGCAAGACCTATTAAGCAACCTAGCTGTGCTACATTGCCGAAACACAAATGTAACAGTGAAGTACCAGAAGATGTAAGAGAAAACACATATAAATCCTTTCGATCTTTGAACAAGTTAGAAGAACAACGTTTATTTATAACAAAACACGTCACACAGACTTCAAAGAAACATATCAAGATGTTAGACTGCATAAATATTTAGGTAACAACTAAGAAGTCTAAATAAGAACGCAATTTTCAGTGTATCACTGAAAATTTAAAAAGATGAACTTTTGCCTACAGTCTACTAAAGAACGAATGTACCTTTCAAGTGAGTGTATACGCGTACCTGTCTTTATATAGTTATATTAATTCATGTTCATTTTTGTACAGGAGAAATAATAATCTATCCTGGCGACTAAAGAATAATCTTCCAGGTTGATTTGCTACAGTACTTTGGGTAAGTGTTATTGTATTTTATTAGACGAGTTCCGTTTGCAAATTGTAAATATATTGACATGAACTATTGTGAGTTTGTATCTAAATATGGTTCTTTTGTGATTCATAAATGTCAAATTCTTCTCAAAGAAATGCTACACATTGACTATAAATTACAATACAAATTATACTTGACCAATAATATTGACAAACCAAGGCATGATACTATTACTTTTAGAGACCTACAGACCTACTGCACGAAACAAAAGCTTTTGAAAACAAAAAACTTTTTAAAACTTACTTTCCTTTATTGTGTTGGGGGTGTAGGAGGGGCGCTCCCTACGACTCTATCACAACACAGGGGAAGTTATCATTCTTAGACTGCTTATCGCTTTAGGGGTATTTAAATATTCCGTCAATAAACTGATAATGTCTACTTTATCTTTTTGACTAAGATTTACATAATATACATATAATCACGCCTTCACCCCTGGAGGGTTAGGCAGTGGTGAATACCCACATTTCACCAATAATTGTAGTCGGTCCCAACGTAATAGAGGGTGAGCCTATTGCCGTATTCCGTGCACTATTGTTAACAACTCAGCTGGCTTTTGTTGATCTATTCACAACCATATTTACTTAGTTGTAAGGTCCGTATTCCAAAACTGAATCACACACTCCTGTATCTCGACATATCTGAGGAGAGATTGGCAGATTGTCTATACAATATGTCCTCAGATAAAATCTAAATTCTGAACTAAGCATATTCCACAGACGATGATTGACAATCTCATACTAAGTATGCCACGCCGTTGTCGAGCTGTTGCTAATGCTTTAGGAGGTCCTACAGATTATTAAAAACGTTTAAAGTACGGTTAATTACTGTATTTCTTACTACCTCGTTATTTTTGTGCACACTCGATCGTTCAAATTTATATTTAAAAAACGTCTTTGGTAGAATCATAATAATATTATATTGTATAGTACATACATACATATCTATACAAATAATCACGCCTTTATCCCCGGAGGGTCAGGCAGAGGTGAATTATCACCCACATTTCACCAATGACTGTAACATTTTCCTACAATATTGCAGTAGATAGGTACCATACTACCTATAATGGTAGGGACGCTCATATTTTATTAGTTATTATTTAGTACTTACAAGCATTAAATATATTTTCTTTTTCGTGCGGAAATCCCAATTTGTAATGCTGATTACGATAGGTATTTGAGATCCTCGGCTCTCATATCTATCTTTCTTTTTGTATCTTTTATCCTTTGTAGCCAACCGAGTACGCCAAATACCAGACACGATCCCGTCAGAACAGTGGCGATACGTCAACACTACCGAAAATCCTGCTGACGCCGCAAGTCGAGGCCTTTATCCAAGTCAACTACTAAAAAATCAATCTTTAAGGAAAAATGGACCTGGTTGGCTCCATACGATGCTCACTGTATCCACTCCCGATTTTGTTTTAGCTTGTTCCCGGTTGTTTTTGCAAAGACGGACCACTGGATGCCAGACGTTCGGCAGTTGAAACCCATCCTCACGATAGAAATTTTTATACTTTTTTATTTCAATGGCTTCCCTTACATAGAAACGAAATATAAGGTACGACCATGCTTAGCGACATGTTGCAAGGACGAGACTAATATAACATCAATATGGGATTGAATACAGTTAGGATAGTGATGCGTAGCATTTAGGGGTAGATTTATCATAAAACAAACTCCATTATCATCGCATGCTTCTTGTGGTAGCAGATCTGCATGACATGAAATTATTTATTAAGATGTGGGATAACACTTGCAAATTCTTGACGGCTCCACCGAATTCAGGACGGTTACAATTGGCCGTTTTATGACGTTAAATATACATACATATATATAATCACGCTTTTATCCCCGGAGGGTTAGGCAGAGGTGAATTAACACCCACATTTCACCACCAATTCGGTCCCACGTAATAGGTTCTGCAAAAATCAAACAATTACCCTAGCCGTATATAATTTTCTCCACGAAATTTTGACCAACATGGATAATGTCAAATACGACCTTGTGGTGGCAAAGCTAGGAAAAAAGGAGCTCAGCCAGATAGCTGACCTGATAGATGAGCCACCGGAGCTGGATCGATCAAATCGCCTTCGGTCGCGATACGCAAGTCGCACGATTGTGACGATCAGGAATAAATTGAGATACGCACAGTTGTGACTTTCAAGGAATTAATTGTGTTAATGAAACGAAAGAACGGTTTAATCACTTGTATGTATATATTAATTATAATCATTCAATAATCTTATCATCGGTCTTTATATTTGAGTATTTATTTTTTACTTGAAAAATGCTGTATTAAATCTAAAGGTTGTGTCTAAAATAAGGATATTATTAAAGATAAATAGACAAAAGAACGGCCTTCTCTTGTAAATAGTAAAGATAAGGAGAACGCACGTTTAAACTTTAATGTGTGAAGTAAGCCGCGTGGTTCCCGTCAAAGTAGAATTTGGACCTGCACACGCCGGAGAAACACGATGAGAAGATGGACGATACTATGCCTGATAGCGAGAACGGGATCAACCACCATGCAGGTAGCTATTGATTATTTAATAATCAAATTCAAAAATCATTTATTCTGTATAGACCATTAAATCGGAACTTACAAAACGTCAATAAAAAAGAGAAGCTTCTTTGAAGATTTGTGGGCAGACCTGGGAATTTTATTTTACGTGTAAAACTAGCTGTGTGCCCGTGGCTCCACCCGCGTGTTAAGAGGTCAGGCAACAATTGCTCTTAGAAAAGCCGACTTTGACTCTCTTACTGTTTTTGACTGGTAGTCAAAAATAATGAAAGAGCTCTGTGTATTTATTTAACTTAAAAAATAGTTATCAGCGTTTATCTAACCAAAAATTGATATAATACAGTGTAAATATAGTACATAAAGGTGCATAATCGTTTTGAATAATAATTGTGTAAAAAATTAACGAAAATCGATCAAACCAAACTCAAGTGCATAAAAAAATAAAACAAAATGGCGTTTAGGTACATAATGTTCAAATCTCATATTCTGCCCGTTCTGCCGGAAGCCACACGGGCATCAGCTATAGTAAACATATATTATTTTGTAATTAAATACATAGGTATATAATATTATACATAGATACCCAGATTTCATATGTGTAGGCATAATTTTAGCTAAATATTAAAGCTTTTACAGTTTATATAATAACTTAAAAAGACCAATTAACACTATCAATTACATTGAATTAAAATTATTAATAATGCATTAAGTAGCCTTTAAGCGGGGCGTGAAAAAGCATATGATAAGGCCGTCAAGCTGAGTGTCACCATTGTCACACGGTATGTGTAAGTAATGGTGACCCTCTTTTCTGGGACTTTGCCTTCAGCTTACCATCAGGCAAGGCGAAGTCCAACTGACGTGTCCTATATAAAAAAAAAAAAAAAAAAAAAAAACAGATTTCGAATAACGAAGTGAACAGTAGTCAGTTATATTGAATTTAGATTATCGATATGCTTATACTGAATCGATTGTAATATCGAATGGGATATCGATTATATTGTTAGAACTGTGGGGTTTAGTGGCACTAGTTTTTACGTTTGTATACACAGCCTTTTCAACTTCAAAATGTTGGTTTAGTATAATCACTCTAAAACATTATTCCTAATGACCTCTGTGGCGTAGCGGCAGAACGTTCGACTGCTACGCAGGGGGCGCGGGTTCGATTCCCGCTCTGTGCAAATATATCTATGCATGAAGATGTATATTTGTAATCGAATTCTCTACCGTCGCGCTTATCACCACAAATGTCTCTCTCCAGGACTAGAGGAAAACCGCACATCTCTAGAACTGGACCTGTCCCGTATACAAACGTTGCTGAAGGAGAGCGAGTCGGGCGGAGAGCACGCGGCGCGCGACCTCAAGGCGGCCGAGGCGCAGCTGAAGAGGGAGCGGGCCGCGCTCGAGCAGGCGCAGCATGACATCAAGGAGCTGCAGTCCAGGTTCGTGATTTATTTTCTTTTTCTTTAGGGCCGGGGTGCGAGGGATAGGCCTGTCAACCTCACCTTCGGTAACCAAAACAATCCACAGGCGGCGTGCGTTTTAGTCGGTTCGAGTCCGACATAACCTCTTCCACCGGCTCCGGCGGGACTTTGCGCACGTAAAAAAAAAAGAACTACTGTTTAGTGAACACTACTTGTCCACCGAGTTCTAGTGTATAATTTATTTTAGGTAAAAAAAGCAAAGCTTATTTATGTTACATACGTATAATCAGAGGTAATACAATAATAATACATAATTGTAATACTTAATTACAATTAGGTAGGCAATTGTATTTTGTGAAAGGGTTATGTCTGATGAGGTGCACTCATCAATACAAGGGGACGGTACTGTGCGGTATGAAAGCTTCATCCCCCGCATACTCAAGCTGTGGAATGAATTCCCTGCTGCGATTTTCCCAAGCGCCTACAACGTGGGGTTCTTTAAGAGGGGCATTAGAAGGTTTCTTCAGGGTCGGCAACGCGAGTGTAGCGTCCCTGATGTTACACAGGTCCATAGGCCACGGTAACCAATGTGTCTAGAAAATGTTCAGGATCCGTGTTAGGTTCTTCATGTTGAGAGTGGGTTTTATAGTTGATCTTTATTTTTTCCACAGTATTAAGAATTCTTTGACTTCTATTGCCTAGTATATATTGTGTCAATCTACCTATTTCCGTTTATGTTTAGGTCCCAATGTGTGGCGAGCCTATAACCATTAACCGGGTACTTATAAACTTGCGATAAATACACACATCACTTCGAAAAGTAAATGTTTGCAATGCATGAATATAGGTATTTATATTCGTCTGCTCGTGCCTCGGAGAGCACTTTAAGCCGTTGGTCCCGGTACAACCATGGAGCTGCTGTGAAAAATCCTGGATGTGACGAACTGGGTACCTGTCGGGTATTGTGCGGGCATTGAGAGCGCGGTAGTCACCGCATGGCCGCCATCCGTCGTCCTTCTTCTTCACCAGGTGCAGAGCCGAAGACCATGGGCTGTCCGAACGCCTAGCGGTACCGTTAGCGACCATCTCGTCAAACTCCTTCTTGGCTATCCTAAGACGCTCTGGGTCCAAACGCCTTGGCCTACAGGTTACAGGCGGTCCAGGTGTTGTCCTAATATAGTGCACCGTCGAATGCTTAATAGGTCTAGCCTGATTCAAGAAAACATGCATTCTTTGTTCTGCAATTTTAGATAATGATTTTTTACTAAAATCATTATCTAAAATTGCATAACAAAGAATGCATTCGGTGGTAATATTGGATAATTTAGTGTGCAAATCAGTATTTTTGTTATATGGCGAGTAATTTTGTTTTAAATATTTTTTTTTTATACAACTTAGGTGGCAGACAAGCACACGGCCCACCTGATGGAATGTGGTTACCGTGACCTATGAACGTGTGTAACACCAGTGGAGTCACATCGGTGCTGCCGACCCTGTAAGAACAGAGATTTTATGTGACCTCTTATTATTTTTGTGTTAATATTATATTACTTAGAAGAAAATGGAACTAAAAAAACACCAGGTTTTGGAATCAGAACTTTTTATTTGTGAACAATCAAAAATAAACAAAAACAATAATAACGAAGCAACTTTTCTTCTTACACAAAACAATTGGGCAAACACAATTTTTTAACCATACCTGTTGTCAACAGACGGTTTCTTCGTAATAAATTTGATTAAATAACTTAGTACTAGACTGGTTAAATTGGTACTTAATTAATACTAATTTTTATTTTAAACAGATTAATGGAGTATAGGTTATGTTATCATGTAGTGTGAGTGGGATGAAGTTAATTTCATACCGCACAGTGCGTACCGTCTCAGGTTGTAATGTGCGGGGATGAATTCCCACCCTCAAGCGAAGTCTAATTGACGTGTCCCACATAAAAAAAAAACTATTATTTAAATTTTATTTCTGTTACAATATGTGAGAATGAATTCCCTGCCTATAGCGAGAGGTGCGATGATAGAATGTAGCTACGGGCATTATGTCAAACAATTCATCTGAGCACAAACCATTGTATAGGCGGTAGAACAGGTACCACACTATCTGCGAGTCCAGCCTCAACGCCCGTCTTTGCACCGAATCGATTTTAACCTTATATTGACCAGAAAACGTATTTGGCATGTCAACCGTACATTATATGGTGGGATGGTGTCCTTATTTGTGGTCACCCTAATAGTATTGAAGGTACTCACTCCCAGAAGCAGTTCTATAATGTATACCTACGGTATAATAGTGAACTAGCTTTAACACTCATCTGTATGGAGTTCTTCTATGGACATCAGCGACAAACTAGTTAATCTCTCTTGAAGCATTGTACTTCTTAATTCATTTTTTATTCGTTTCAATTTGGAGAAGGAGCGTTCTCCGCTGCAGTTAGTTAAAAATATTCTCAATGCAATTTCTACGTTAGGAAATGTGTCTTCAATTTTGTTTTGCTGCCTCAGTTTTAAGTATGCAACCAAACTAATAAAAAGTTGAATTATGTTAATTTTCCAACTCTAGAAATCCCCTGCCCTTTGGCTAGTTTAGAGTTATCCTTCTCCTTGCTTAATTCTTAAGTCAGTTCCAGGTAATTTTAGCGACCGACTGATTTAGTTATTAAAGTGTCAAGCACCTCTGCCTACCCCTTCGGGGATATAGGCGTGAGTTTATGTATGTATGAATCTAATTAAAACTACTTACCTATTGTTCTGTAGATAGGTAGGTACTTAGGTATCTAATAGATTTTTTGAGCAATTTGCACGTGTTTACCGGAGTGGGCGCTGCCGAGCCGACACAGGGTTAACGACCTCGTCTCTTTGCCTATATTCCACTGTTTTAGGTATTTTCAGCAACAATGCGACAAATAACGAACTATTTTGAGAAGGTTCTCAGTATGCTAAAATAATTCATGCCTTTCTGTAAAATAGGTTTGATCTCATTGACATATGTATATCTCAGTCGGCCATTACCGGGTTGCTCTCGCTCCACAAATCTGTTTCTACAATGTTTCATCCATCGTCTACGTCTCCACGTGTCCAAGTATGTATTAAGTTTGTCATTCGATATCCGCAAATAACTTTCAGATACTGACTCACTTAATTCTTAACAGAATAAAATTTACAAGCTTAATTCTGTGTACTAGATGACGTGGATGTCGGTGCACTAGTTACAGTGTGTACTCTGGCTATCACATTCATGCTGATCTACGGAGCTTAGCAATCATATTATGGTAAAATATAACGTCAAATATGTCAAAATATATCGGCATCGGGTGTACCGGATTGCAGGTGAGGTTGCTTTTGAGAAGATCTTTTCATAACTACCAGTAATAAAATGCGAGTTTATTGTCGTTTAGTAACCCGATCACCTATCTTGTTTGTTGTGTAAAGTGTCATATGAAACATTTAGCTTCACCCCCGCAAAATACAGTCCACTAGCTCAGGTGGCATGAGAATCGCGCCACCAAGTGGTATTATTATATTATATTATTAGTTACGTGTGGTGACGGAGAAAGAATACAAGTCTCATCACCCCATCTCATCCGTAGGTTGTCGTAAGAGGCGACTTACGGAAAAATACGCAGACGATATCACTGCAAGAGAAGGAAAATTTGAAATAAATCCCTGTACCAATCCATCTGCGGCGTTTGAAAATGATTGCAACATCATTCATTGGTTCCGAATTCGTACGAATGTCGGTAGATGGCACTTAACCGTCGCCGTAAGACAGATATATGTTTAGAAGAATAGGGAGGGTTTCGGGCGAAGGGAAAGTAAGTCCTGTAAGGAACATGAACTAATTAATTTTTCTTTACACTTTAACCTTTAAATGCTTAAAAATTTCGATAACTGGCCTCAACGTTTAAAGGACTGTGTTGCAGCCAATGGAGACCATTTCGAATAAGCTTTTTATATTTTAAATTGTTTTATATTTATGTATTAAACTAACACACTGTAAAAGTAATAAATATTATTTGCAATAAAAAAAAATGTTTCTTCTTCGTAACGCGCATCGCCCCGCGCCATCCCCACTAGACTACGCCATACACACTATAAACATGATTCTTTTGAGTTGTTATACGGTTGTAATGTACTGAGTGTGTCGTGTTACTCAACTGAAAGCAAAGTCGGCTTAACTAGACATTTTAATTAACAGCTGATAAATTGTCCATACAAAATTGTAAATTGTAGAGAATATATTCCGTAGCATAAATTAATTGAAAATATGCTAAAGGATACGATATCAGTTACGTCAGTCAGCATTTCTTGAGTTGCTATATTCAAGCTCAATTTGAAGCTGTCACAGCATATTGGACTAACCAACAAGGTTGGTAGGTAGGTACTTAATTTTCAGACTTGCTATTGCAATTGAGATCGCCTACTAAAGTAATAATTGACCTGCTGTTCAGTTTCATTTGTTATTTAAAAGTTTGTAATCACAAGTATTAATCACCATCACCAGTATTAAGGTATATCGCGACATATCGATTAAGTCAGGACCATATTGAAATTATTTTTGGTATCATTCGACGCCCAAACATATGATAACGGTTATCGCCCTGAAGAGCGACGTTTAGTGGGCGGCAGTGTTTTGTTGTTGTCGGCACCACAGACCCGCCGCTCGCGGAGTACCTCGAGCCTCACCCTCACTCCGCAGCGCACCGGGCACACGAGCAGGCAGGCCCGTGAGATCCGCTGTACTTTCCTCAGGGAGGCCATGCAGAAGAAGAACTTTAGCTCTTGATGCCATCTCATGCCGGTCTAAGCCCTTCACGAGTAATTCCATCTGGGATTTCAGAGCACCCAAGGTCTTCCATACAAGGCCCTTAAAATCAGTGAAATCCCGAGAAAGACTGGTTCCCGGCGGTGAGTAGGGTAGCCAGAGCTCACTGGAGAGTTTTCCTTGTCATGCTTTGTCTTTTACACTGACGGCACAGAAACTCTCTGTGCTTACAGGGTTGGCAGCGCGAGTGTGACTACCTTGGTTTTGCATACGTTCATAGGCCACGGTAACCACTTTTGTTATCTTTGTAAACTGTTAACAACAGTCCTATTTTCGTATTTATGTCGAATTCAATCAAAACCAACCCAGCGGTTTTTTTATACCACTTAGGTGGCAAACAAGCACACGGCCCACCTGATGGGAAGTGGTTACCGCGGCCTATGGACGTGTGCAACACCAAGGACGTTACGCTTCTCAACCAACGGAATCTTTTGTCGGGGCAGCTAGATAAAAATTTATCATTTCGTTCAGATGTCTTCAGTAATTAGTTTCATTAGGAGGGAAATGGCAATTCTTAATATCACTATAGATATTGTAAGTAAAATATTTAGAAATAATTGTTAAATTCTTGGACCTGGAAGTAAAGAAAATGGTCTTATTAGTTATCTAGCTGACTCGCTCCGGTTTCGTCCGTGGTTTATTTGGAGCACGTAATTTTTTAGTGAAGACTATAAAATAAAATAAAAATCAATGTATGGATATCTGCCATTCTGTTGACATTTATGATCACTGCTCTAAGGCACAGTAGAAAGCAAGCATGAGGCGGGCTGGTTCTCGAACCGCAAATCTGTCGGTGGCAAGGGTGCGGTCGCCTGCCTAAAGAAGCGCGACACGCGGCCTTCATTTCCGTGAAAAGATGAGGACACTGTTGCCGAGTTTACCTCAGCAACAGTGTCCTCGATGTCTTATTGGATAACTTTACTCCGCAGTAATGACACGTCGCCCACATTTTTTATAAGGAGCGAAAAGGACTTGCTGAAAATAACCTCGTAAACAAAATTATGTTTTTAATTATAATTATTAATACACAAACTTTGGGAACCACACTCAGCCACAAGACTCACCGAGTACTTCTTATTGTTGTTACGCAAAAAAATGCAAGATTAATAATGAATTCTTTATAATAATAAAATTATTGCTATAAATAATTACACGAATAATTTATCATTAATATAAATTAATATAATGACGTATTATTTCCTCACGCGAGTAAATAAAGCTCAAACTTAATTTTTTTTATACTTGGTGTTTTCAAAAATAGGAAATTTATTTACGTTACTGCCTGTAACATAACTTTAGAAATATATTTACTGAACTGACAGTATCATTCTTATTTAGTAAAATCTACATATTTTACATTGTCCAGTGCTCCAGGCTCGCATGTGAATAACACGAAATAAAACCGTAACAGAATAAGCTGAAGTATTTTAGTAAATGTTTCTCTCTACATATTACAGACGGTATACGGAGAACACATATGTACAATAGTTTCGTTGACTTAGTGTCGTGTATTTATAGATTATATTCAACAATCAGATTTCAATCATGAACGCGGTGCAATCGAATCTATCAATTTCGTAATTTATCGGCAGAAATAAAATATTCATGATCAAAAGAAATGGCATTTTTGTTATATGAAACCTGGTCAGAAAACATACAACTAGTTAAAATATAACGTGAAGCAATTAAAATCTATTTATTTAGTTTGATATATGTATTCAAGTTTATTATTTCAATTATAGTGTTTAATACGGAATTCTAAAACGTCTCCACTAACCGGTAAAAATCTCTTTTCGTTTCGCGTATGATTGAAAAATGTATAATTGATATAAATTGGGATAATAAACTCTACTTATCTAACCTTACAACACGTACAAGCGTCCTTATGTAGGCCTCAGGGGACTTTTGCATTCAGAAATCGAAGAGCAAAATTACCTACTCTTTCCGAGATGGGGGGATGAAAAACATATTTTACTTTTCAGAAACCTCAGCGCCCACCCCACAGAAAGAATCAAATGGAGCCTCACAAGTGACCCCTCCAAGAATTGGCAACATTGCCACGCTGTATGGCAAAGCTTATTCTCTGACCTAAAAAGAGCCAGCCTTCTGGTCACGAGAAGCGTCGACCATACGCTTCGCAACCTCACGGTAGAGATTGTGAGCGGTCGGACCCCATGAACACAAAGTTTGTATGTTAGGATCGTAACAAATGGAGATCCGTGATCTCTGCCTACCCCTATGGGAAACAGGCGTGATTTTATGTTCTTACAGGGTCGGCAGCACGGATGTGACTCCACTGGTGTTACACACGTTCATAGGTCATGGTAACCACTTTCCATCAGGTGGGCTGTGTGCTTGTCTGCCCCCTAAGTTGTATAAAAAAAAATTATGTTACGTACATACATTTTTTTTTGTGTATGTATGAATGTACCAATATCTGAACCAGACCGACATTGTTGCTATAGTTCTATAGGCCTATATGCGTCAATCGTGTCGATACTGTGGTGTGAAGCTGTTTACGTTATACTATCTAGGTAACGTAAATAGCTTGTGCTATAAATAATTTTGATACTATAAAGATAATAATCGATGAACGGTGAAATATTATTTGTTATTCGTTCTTCGATCCCCGACTCTTGAGTTCCTGATGTACAGACGTTAGGTAGTGAAGTGTTAGAAAGATTGTACCTACTTGCAGTTATCAGTAAGCACGCTGGTATTCGGAAAGATATTCCTCCCGTGGCATATTTTAAAACCTCATATCACACCGTTAAGTCTGTCATTTTCTAGTTTTCAAATAATGTAAGGATATCTGCCGGATTTGTTGCTCCTCTCCCTAAGTAGTAGCGGGATGATATATAGCCTAAAACCTTCGTCAGTAAAGGATCTTTAAAATTGACATATTCGGAACATTATCTGGGGTCACAGATAAGAGATTTCACTATGGAAATATCTATATTGTTAAATATTGTATTCCAATCGACGGTAGCCATTGGATAACAATGTTTTCATGTAAGTATCATATGTTCACAATATTCACAATATTGTTTTTTGATATTTCTATGTACTTCACCTCGCCAGATGATAAGCTAAAGGTAAAGTCTCAGGAAAGATTACAGACATCTATGATGAAATAATGGTGGCACTTAGCTTGACAGCCTCATCAGTTGCTATATAATATTTGTAAAATAAAATAAAATAAATAAATAAATATTCTAAAACGAGTAAAATGACATTTATACCTACTAAAAAATCATTTAAATTTAATTTAATAAGTAATATTAACAAACTGTAATTAAGAATGAACATAATATTGTGTATGACAAATTCTTCCTCTCTCCAAACATTGTGCTGTGCCCGACTGGGTCCATAATTGTAACAATAATTTTAACCTGAACAACTGTACTAGAACATGGCGTACGTAATATAGCTTATAAGACCTATACAATTAACCTATGATCCACCGATTAAATTTAAGATTATAAAAAAACGCGGTAGCCTAGTGGTATGGGTAATGGACTGCTGAGACGAGGTCTCGGGTTAAAACAGCGTAGGGTCATATCTTTAAGTTTAAGTTTATGTACTGGAAAGGACCTTAAGACTTTTATTGAAGAAAAAACAGAAATTTAAGAAAAATTGGTTTAATTAAAAAATTGGTTTTAACAATAGACACAAACTTTATGCAAGGGTTTATTTGTGTTCAACGAAAAATATATATATTCGAATATTATGATCTAGGTCGATCTCTCGCACTCCCGAGGTACAGGTTCATATTCGCAGCCCGGAATTACCTCCAATTTGAGTCATCCAAGTGAAGTTGACGCATTTAAAAAGCATTATATAAACTACGACAGATTAGTTAAAAACTCACTATCGAATCGTCGACCGTGCAGATTACACCTGGTCAAACTAGATTTAAAAATGTATACAAATGGAAGAAAATGACGTAAACACAAGACAATTTTTATAACACTAATTCAGACGTACAGTTTTTATTACACTAAATCAGACTAGTTTTTATTTTACTAAATTACATTGATATTTTCTATACTCCTCTCAGGTAGGTAGGTAGGTACGATAACTTAGATTAGGGGTAAGTCGGCCGTTGCTGTTAGGACCGATTCTAAAGTACTCACATAAAATATCTTACACCTTTTGCTGTATCGATGTCTGGATACTCCTCCGGTCTGCTGCCTTCGTAGATTCGGATATTCGACACGTGGCTTGTTGAACGCCTGGGCGACTCGCGATCGCGAATATCGATATGAGATGATTCTGGTCTCGCGAACCGTCGACAACGTCTGTAAGAGCAGAGAATTTCTGTACCGTTAGTGCAGAAAATCCAATCAGGACAAGCCTTTGGTCTTCCCACTGACAGCACAAAAACTTTCCAGTTAGCTCTGGCTATTCTACTCACCGCCGGGAACACAATATAAGGTTATAGCCGTGGTATTCTCTACAGAATGAATACTTCACTGTGGGGCAGCGACCCCTTCTTTATAAGGCACAGGTTTGGCCCTACATGGACTACTGCTGTCACCTTTTTGCCAGAGTGCCTGCATATCAGCTTGATCCCTTCACCTTGGTGCAGAGACGAACGTTGAGGCTGATCGACAATCCGGTACCTCATTTGACCATTTCTAATAAGTAGTTCAGGAGCTATGAGGGAACAGGTGAACCTACATACATACATATATAGATACATAGCCTGTCAAAATCACAACCCTCCTTTGGCTCCACCGTAGTTGGGTTATAATCACACTCTAAAAAAGTTTGTGTATAAACATCAATTTATGTACTTACCTTCATGTATGTTTATATAAACTCATAGACAAGTTGAATGGTTTCTATCAATGAATATAGTAATGATAGTAATGATATTACGTAATTTTAACGTTTGCTCCCCACGTCGACGATAGACTCTTCTCTTTAATTGTATCTAGCATTTGATATGAACGGGCACGCTATGTGCGCCTATTGACAACAACTTAGTGGTCAATAGGCGCAGGTCACATCCGAAGAGGGCCATCTTAAAGTTATCCGGGGTGCGAGGGATATGTATCAGAAAATCTTACTTTTGGCCATCTGCGGCCCATACAGGCGGCGTGCGTTTTAGTCGGTTTAAATCCCACAATGTCAATGTGTGCATACACACGAATAATTTATTGTTTCCTATGCGTCGGGAAGTAGCCACTTGTACCCACTCATGTTTTGGTAGTCATGTCGGTTTATTAAAAAAAAATAATGGCCGGTGAAATAATACCACTGAACAGAGATAAGATATAGTGAACTCTGCCGGGAACCACGCGGCTATTCTAAAAAATATTAAAACTTCTTCTTCTCTTCCTCTAAACATACAAATAATCAGTGCAAGTCAAGTTGTTTTATGCCCTAGAGAAGTTTTAATCGTGAACTCACAAAGAACAAAATGAATCAATATTGCTCTCGAGGCGCCGCGAAGTCTAAAATATTCGTGAAAAAGTATTAAACAAGAAAATATCAAGGATAGCCGTGGTCGTATGCCACTTTTCCCTAGAATGTATTGTTTTGTTAGACTAAGTGGCATACGACTACGGCTATCCTTGATATTTTCTTGTTCAATACTTTTTCAGTAGTCGGATTTTAACCCGACTACTGGTAGGGTAGCCAGAGCTTACTGGAGAATAGGTGGCGAGCCTATTGCCATTAACCGGGCACTTTTAAATCTGCGATAAATACACACATAACTTCGAAAAGCATCGAAAAGTCATTGGTGTGTGCCATGGTAACACCTGGGATCGATTCAGAGACCTCGTCTCAGCAGTCCATTACCCAAACCACTAGGCAGCCGCGGACGAACCTATATTTAATTTTATCCGTTGCTTTGTATTAGGTATATCTCAAAATAATTGACACACAAATATTATGTTATTTCCTGTCATAATTACAAAAGAACCATGTTGGTAATTACAGAATAATAACCACGACATAACCTTGTTATTATAATGATATGCCTCGTGACAATATCCTCACAACAGGACCTACCTGGTCTAGGTTTTTAAAACCTGTGCTTCAGGTTATGTCCGCTCAGATACAATACAAATTACGCATTACAATCAAATAAACAATATAAACAAAAGAATCTATATTTACAGTTTATTGCTAACTATTTTAATATTTCTAGCAGTTTCTCCGTGTCCGCATAATCTAGCTGCTTATAATGATCAAAGCATAAATTTAACTTACATGTTATTATATTATTTTTCAATTAGTGAGTCATTGGAGCCCCTAAAGTAGGGATATGAGTCGGAAAAGCATAAATTATATTTCTTGAATGACGAATTATAAGTAATAAGTTATCTTAACTTATGCTATCTTAGATCTAGAACAAGCCTTTAGTCATCCCACTGACAGCACAAATTCTCCAGTGAGCTCTGGCTATCCTACTCACCGCTGGGAACACAACACGAAGTTATTATAACCGCGGTATTCTGTAGGGCGGAGGACTACCCCAGTCGGACTGCTCAATTGGGCGGAAATACCGCCGTGTCCAGCACCTCTGCCTACCCCTTCGGGGATATAGGCGTGAGTTTATGTTAAATGTGTGAAAACCATCTATATATTAATACGTGGACTCATACGTGACACTGCTGGCCTCTCCCAATATTGGGAGGCTTTGACCTACTGTTTCCACACTGGCTAGACGGGTTGGAAACAAACACCACTTACCTTTATTTACCTTTATTACCTACCTACCTTTATTTAAAGACATTTTTTTATAAAGATCAGTCTTAGATTTTGTGTTAAGGACAGATATAAAATCTTTAAAATGTACAGTTAAGGTACTAATATTTTTGATTGTTACAGATCCAATGATGTACACAAGTACACCTAACATATCTATAGATTATATTTTCTGATCTTTCATTAAGAGTTCCAAACATAGCCCATTTCCAACATTTTTATTATAGCCTCAATTAGGGTCAGTTTATTTATTTAAGTTTTTATCGGCTGCTAACCATTTGATACGTAAAAATATTGTAATATATGCCTCTCGTAATGTACCCCGTAGCACCAGGTTCTCCGCAATGAACATCTAGCCTATTCCAACTTTTTCAGATCATCCGTCCGTTTTGCTGGGTGACATCACACCTACCGTTTATCTTTCACGGTCATCATTCAAGGACTTGTTGATTCCACCGACTATCGTACCATCGGTAGATGCGACCAGCCCATCGACATTTCACTTTAGTTCTTTGCCGAATAACTTAATTACTAGCAATTACGAGTATATCAACTTATAATAGCATTGTTTTTTTAACCAACTTTAAAATAAAAGAAAAAAAAATATGTTTCATAATTTAGCACAAATTTATGGCCAGAGTATAATTATTCAATGAAATTTTAAAGAATTTGTTATGATACTGATGTGTTCTCATTCATCATACTTGTCCAAAATATCTGCTGAAACTTGCCACTTGTCTCAATTTTATAACAAACATTTTCTAACAATTAACATTTGTAACATAATAGTTTAATTAGTAAAGAATTGACAAAAATATACTCGACACATGTTACTGATTGTGCACGATAGATTTATTACACACTTACTGACATATATCGTCATAAAATGTACTAGATGTGCGCAGTATCTTTTGAGGAAAGTGCGGGGTGCTACGTCGACGAAGCTCAAATCACCAATCACGGGTTATAACAAACCCAACATCAACGCGCGCGGAGCCGCGGGCAGCAGCTAGTATTATATATTAATTGTTTTCAAAGCTAACAGAATAGGTAAAGCTTTTGTGTCTAAAAATAAAAATAAAAAATTTAATGAACTCGTTTAAAATTGAAAATATTTTACGTACGAATATTCTACGATATTACGTTGCCCAAATTAAGAATAGCTTAACTAACTTGTATTGTGGAATCTGGAAAGTATTTATTTATTGAAATAGAAAGTAAATAAAAACTACCAAAGAACTGAACATCGATCGATCGAAATATGCCACGATTTTTATCCTACTTCCTACTAATATTATGTGAAGATGTTTGGATGTTTTTGGTATTCAATCATGAACTAACAGCTGAACGGCTGATGGCTGATATAACTAATAGATTAAAGTTTGGAATAACATATATGCGATCCTCGGTCAAGTTATGTGGGATCCACCGCGAGCACAGCTTTCTCACACCCAAATGTTTGTGTAGGATTGATTGTATTTGACTCATGCCTATTTCTAAGGATGCGCGAATTTCATGGTAGGTCACATGCCTGTCTGTTTCAATCATACGGCGCACAGCATCGATGTTTTTGTTGGTCGTATTCCGGACACTATTGTAGAAACAGGAAAATTACCATAATTTTAGTAGCTCATCAGTTCCTCTGGTACATAATTATATGTATGGATGTTGGGAACTTTAGATGTGGATGTAGGCGAGACATTGTGTGTGGAGTACCTAACTTCACGTTCACACTGCACGTCTTTCCAAAAAGAGGGTTCATAAAGATGGAAGGTTTCCCACTTCATGTGAGGCCTGACCTGTGACTTATAGAGTACAAGCCTTTGTCCAGCTTCGCCCGGCTAAGCATTCCAAATTTTTTGGGTGCCAGTTTGACCTTGTCCTCCAAGTATTTACGGTACTGGACATCACTAGAGATGTTGACACTCAGCATTCCAATACTCGTAGAGGTACTGAGTCCAGTGTTCGGCTACTTATTCATAGGGGACGTCTCCTAAAACTAGACAGAACAAGTCTAAGAACAATAATGGGGACTATAACGGGCCACTGCCCCCTCCACAAGCACCTATACAGCATTCGTGTCACGAACAGTCCCCTTTGCAGGGGATGTTTCGCTGCCGAGGAAACGGCCGCCCATTTAATACTGGAATGCGAGGCAGTAGCCTATCAACGATCACAAATCCTTGGTACAGTGAGGTCGCTCCGCGAAGCTTGTGAAGCCCCCAGAAGCTTCTACGCTTCTGGGTGGAGCTAGGCTGGCTACTCTAGCCAGTACTCTGCACGCACAATGGCCCAAAAGGGAGGGAAAGGTCGAAGATTCACATAAGTCTACGCTTGATGTGATGACTCGTGACGGTCTTTAGCATCGCTATAGTAGCTAATATGACATGGAGGCTATGACAAAGCTTTCGGGCTTCTGTTAATACAATCTCTAGCGTTGAGTGAAATAAGGAATACTTTAATTATTATACAGCAACAGTCAACTTCTTTATTAAATATTATCTTTCGTATTATTACAACTGACCCCCACATCTTTTGATTATTACAATTGGCAACAATTGTGCAACTTCATTTCAAGAAATTTTAACCATCTTGTAAAAATTCAAGGATAATTTAGATAAAAAATTAGAACGATCCAACATTATTCTTTAAAATTGGAAGTGTCATCGACTCCGTAAATGTGGCTGCTACGCAGGAGGCGCGGGTTACATCACATGTTACTGAACCCAAATGAATGAACATGCAAATATACAAGAGACCATTATGGAGCACAACGAGAAATATCAACTTAGTCACCATTGTTTATATGAATGCAATATTGTGAAAGCGAAGAGCTTAGCAGCTGACCTACGAGTGGGCCACAGGCCGCTGGTAGTCACGTCACCTACTGCTGGCGGTCCTGTGGTGGTTACCTTGGCGGTCTTGTCCCCGCGGAAGGTGAGCGCCAGCTGCTGCGTGTTGCGCGGCGTGTGGATCTGCAGGCGGCCGCGGTGCTCGCGCTGCAGCGCCGCCTTGAGGCGCGACATCTCGTTCTGCTCGCCGTGCACCAGCACCTGCGCCACGCACGGCATATTCATTAAGATGGGTGGTATTTAAGTTGCCGCTAACATGACGGTTCATCAGCAAAATTGTAGATCTACTAACATAACATAAACTCACGCCTATATCCCCAAAGGGGTAGGCAGAGGTCAATAATGCCATTTAATTGTAGACTTTACCAATATGCTTATAAAGACTGAAATTAAATGCCATCAGGCAATGAAAAAAATTAACGTACTCTTGGCGGTTTTATTTTAAATTTGAAGCATATCTCTCAATGATATTACTCAATGATATTACATATAGCTATTATCAAATTTTAATGGCATTTGCGTATTGATATTTGCAGGCTCCTCATAAACTTTAAGTCTTCATCGAAAATCTCGTCTCGCAACGCATTTTCATATTCATCGCGTGTCTGGCAACACAACAAGGTAATAAAACGGCATCTGGGATATTAAAAATGATTTTATATCCACTTTCTACTTGACAGGCTGGTACGGGTTCAACATCAACATCCCCGATGACCGCCGTTGGTATCCACAGGGCAGATTGAAGATCTGAAGGAAGCTACAGACGAAGAAGCAACCAAACTCTTTGCACTACCAGTACTCGAAGACGAGGCGTGGACGTTACCTTTCCCGCAGACAAATTATTCCGATCATACAAGAGAAATTCAAGAGCTCCTCAATGAATATCATTTGTACGAAATCAGAACTTGAGAACGTTAAAGAATATTTACGCCAACAAGAAATCATTCGTAAGTACCATGAAGGGAAAACCAACCATCGCGGTATTAATGAATGTTATCTGTCCCGTACAGTCAGAATTCACCGGTCCATTGGACCCATTTTTCGTAGAAATCATTACCTAAGCGATAGAGAATGTTCGTACGACTTGACCAAGTCGTGACCACGGGTTGCATCGCATCGGAATCGTCGATTTAATCGCGTAAAGTTCCGAACCGTTGTATAATTATGAATTCACACCGCGATAGTTTAAAAATAACATTAGAGACCGTAATTATTTTTAGAACAAAGAATAATTGTCTCTTTTACAAAATTCCTCATACTCTGAGTCACGGAAACTAACGCAATAACATTGCGATTTAAACAATAGCGTCGTTTATTTCGATGATTTCTAAATTTACGCCTAGAATGCTACTATTACTGCTACTGCCTGATGGTAAGCAAGGTTGTAATCCAAAGAATAGTGGCTGTCATTACAGGTGTTGTCCCTGGAATGGCAGTTCTGAAAAGGCGACGAGACGGTTTTAAGGTACTTTTATAAAAGTAAAAATGGGAAATCGTGCAAACAGTGCATTATGCAGTTGTCGCTAAAGATGGCGGCGTACCTGGCTGTTCGTAATAGGGTGATGGTGCCCATGTTAATGTATTTGCTGGCAGTTTGTAGATTGAATAGCTCGGATATACTGTCATTTTCTGTCCGGTCGGTATACGTCAATTTGACAAATATGTGCCCTGTTTTATTTCGATTGAGCGTTCCGTTTAACACTGCTACACTGTATTTTGTGCATCACTGAGATGGTTAACTCCAAGAGGGGCATCAGAAGGTTTCTTCATGGTCGGCAGCGCGAGTGTGACACCCCTGGTGTTGTATACGTCCATAGGCCACGGTAACCGCTTCCCATCAGGTGGGCCGTGTGCTTGTCTGCCAACTAAGTTATATAAAAAAAAACCGCATGTTGCCGCGTGGCTTCCGGCAGAGCACTTAGTTGGCAGACAAGCACACGGCCCACTTGATGGAAAGTAGTTACCGTGGCCTATGGACGTTTGTAACACCAGAGGAGTCACAGTCGCGCTGCCAACCCTGTAAGTACAGAGTTTCTGTGCCGTTAGTAGAAGACAAAGCAGGACAAGCCTTTAGTCTTTCCCTCGAAAATGTATTTTTACAGGTCTTACCATCTGAAGGTCAATTTTCGTAATCTTATCATTCAATCAACGCATATGGCAGGAATAGAAAAAGTAATTGAATTGTGATTGAATTATATTGTCAAATTACTGACAATATGTATTTTGTGCGAAAACAATTCCGTTTTGCTTTAGGCAATTCCGACCACTGTCTGGTCTGCTCCAAGGTGCCAATTATAGCGCCTTCACGACCCGTGCAGGGGAAGCGGCGTCTCTGGCACTACTCGTCAGCAGATTGGGATGGGCTGCGCAACTATTTTGCGTCCATCCCGTGGGTTGAACGCTGCTTTGAAGGTCAATATTCTGTTAATTTGATAGATTCCATATTTGTGAATTAAACTAAACATTAGTCGATAGTTGAGTACGATACCGCTGATTGAGCGAATCCGGAACGTGCCACTAGCTGTTGCCTCACACGCAATTACTTGTATCACAGAACTGATGTGTTAAGAAATATGTAAAGTAGAAACATGGAGTCTTCACCTACCCAATGGGAGACCGATGTGATTGTAATCTACATATATTTCATTAATTCCCTGTGCACTATTAAAGGTTCTGGTTTTGACTTCGAATATCGAAGTCAAAATCAGAAACTTTAATAACTGAATTCGGTACCTCAAAACCTCAAAAATTGATAGAAAACTAGGCATACTTTTACGTGACGTTCTACGTATACATCACGTGTTTAATAATATTCACTTTTTATTATAACATGTACATTGAATAGTTTGTTGCAAATTAGCTTATCTTCCGGTGTGGAAAATATAAAAAAAAATATTGTTTATCCTGTAAAAACCGTCCATCTTTAAAAAAGGACGATCTTAGAATTTTTTTCGTAAACATATAAAGAACTATTTCAAAACCAAAAACAATAGCGTGCCACGCCTTCCACTGGTGCAATATAATATTACTGTAATTGTAAGGTATTCAATACAAACATTCTAAATGCCATAACACAAGCTAGTTACCGCGTGGTTCCCGGCAGAGCACAGAAACTCTCTGTTCTTACAGGGTCGGTAGCACGGGTGTAACTCCCCTGGTGTTGCACACGTTTATAGGTCACGGTAACCACTTTCTATCAGGTGGACCGTGTGCTTATCTGCCACCTAAGTTGTATAAAAAAAATCAATTACATTAAGTATAATGAAAAAATCAATAATATAATAGAATTCACGAAATAGTCAAAGCAACAGTGGAAAGACGCGTAAATTATTTTGTCCATCACAAATAATCACAATGAGCCTGGCTGATTATAAAAATAATTCAAAAATGTGTTCCATTTTCTAACTTTTATTCTTTTTTTTCTGTGATTTTCATTGTAATTTTTGCATTGTGATTTTTTACATAACAATGACACAAAAACTCTCCAGTGAGCTCTGGTTACCGTACTCACCGCCGGGAACCCAACACGAGGTTATTATATCCGTTGTATTCTGTAGGGTGGAGGTACTTCCCCAGTCGGACTGTTCAATTCAGACCGGGATTACCGTCGTGATCAATTATCAAGGATATTAAATAAGTTCCTTTTGCTGTACGGTACCCTGAGCCATTCGCGGTATCGCCTTAATACGGCTTGCACAGTTATCAATGTTAAATATTTGATATTCAACTAGTAGTCAAATTATATAGGTACGCATTTAAAAAACAGTTTTTTTTCTTTAATTTTAATTCATGTTTGTAGTCGACAGTCAGTTATTCGTAGTTATACTTATACATGTATAATTATATATATAATACGTATAATTAGTACTACATATTACATATTATATATACAGTATATAAAGTTAATTTATATATATATATATATATGAATAATAATACTATACGGCAGTATTTATATGCATTTTACTTTTATAAATTAATATAAATTAGTACATAATATTACGTAATATTATACATAATATACGTAATACATGCCTAATCGTATACCGCAAATACTTCGTGGTGATCTTTTTCAATTAAATTTCTGAACCGATTAAAATTTTTTTCTATATCTTAATCAATTTGAATAGTTAGCATACTGTTTGGTGTTTGGAAGCGTCAGTAGTTTAGTGGTTAAGGAATCGGCCTTACGATCGAGAGGTCCCGGGTTCGAATCCTGACCGCACTGTGCGGTATGAAAGAAACTTCATCCCATGCACACTCAAGTTGTGGAATGAACTGATAGCCGTCGGAACAAACGAGTCTTAGAGTGGAGACTGCGAGAAGGTAAACGAAAGGTAGGACGCCCCCTAGCCAGATGGACGGACGTCCTGAAAAAGATGGCTGGGACAGACTGGATGCGGAAGGCGAAGGATAGGAGAAAATGGCGCACATTGGGAGAGGCCTATGTCCAGCAGTCTACTTAAATTATATTACTGCTCACCCATAGTATAAGCCACAAAGTTTGAAGGTTAAAATAATTATAAAGAAACCTTATTAACATGGTTTAACCTTGTAACGAATTTGTAATTTTAAGCGAGTTTACCGAGCCTCGCTATTAAATAAACGACATAACATATGCGATCCCTTAAGCTTTAGATACTTTTTTTTTTTTTACGTGCGCAAAAGAAAAGCATCGAAAAGTCATTGGTGTGTGCCATGAAATAATTATAGCACGATTTGTTCACAAAGTGGGAAACTAGCGACACGCAGATTTCAACACTGACCGATATTAGCGAAGACTGGAAGAGAACACAAAAAGAAACTATTGTACAACAAATTGGGGGGAAATTCTTTCTTTTTATACAATTTAGGTGCCAGACAAGCACACGGCCCACCTGATGGAAAGTGGTTACCGCGATCTATAAATCTGTGCAATACCAGAGCACAATCCGATGGGTTCTTACCTTCAAAGCAGCGCTCAACCCACGGGATGGACGCAAAATAGTCACGAAGTCCATCCCAGTCCGCTGACGAGTAGTGCCAGAGACGCCGCTTCCCCTGCATGGGTCGTGGGGGCGCTATAATAGGCCTGCTGGTTCGTAGTCTATGGACAAATATGGCGCTCTGTTTATTTTTATGGAAACTTTGCATCATACTAAAATGTAAAATACATTTAATTTTATATATAGGGTAATGGTACATACATACATATAATCACGTCTTTATCCCCGGAGGGTTAGGCAGAGGTGAATTAACACTCATATTTCACCAATCATTAAATTCGGCCAGAGTGGGAGACACCTGTCGTCTCTATGAGCCTATTTCCGATATCATTTACAAAATTTTTTTAGGTTATTTCTTATTACTAGCTTTAGTAATTAAGCCCCTCAGACTATTTGTACAGGTAAATAATTAATTTTAATAAGTAAAAAAACCATTTCAAAAAATTCAAGAGCAATATAAAATTTAGACCGTTTAACCTAATATGAATTTTAAGCATACACAAATAAGATTTAAAATAAGAGAGTCAACACCATAACAAAATTTCTCAAAATTCAGTTATTTCACAAAGTTTATTGTCCATTTCATGAGGATGTCAAAACTTCACAAACAATTGCTGTATTCATATTTTTACATTTCATAATTATCACAGTTTGACTCTCAAAACATAAATTACTATCAAAGAAGTACTATCACCCACAACAGCATTAAAAACATTAATAAATTATTTAAAAAAAAAACTATTAATAATTTAAATAAAATGTTATTCGCCATTTTTTCTCTCGCCATAGGCAGGGCATTCATCCTTATACATTGCTAACTGAGACGGTGCGCACTGTGCGGTATGAAAGAAACTTCATCCCACGCACACTCAAGCTGTGGAATGACCTCCCTGCTGCGGTTTTCCCAAGCGCCTACAATATGGGGTTGTTCAAGAGTAGTATCTATTCCAATTCATTTACATAAAACCATAAAATTATGTAATGGTATTTTACGTATAAGGGTTTATGCGTCAAACGGCGAAAAGAACTAGTCAGTATATAATCATTGCAGCATATCAGTCTCATTCATAGTAAATTATTGTGTGTGGTTGTAACCTCCGCCCCCCATGAGCGCCGGCCTGGGGGTGACAGGTAAAGCCGAGGTCGACGGGACGAGTTGGGGACTCTGTAGTCCCCACACCCGAGAAGAGGGCCAGATCGTGAGAGATGGCCCTGGGTCGGCCGGGGTGCGAGGGATATGCCTGTCAACCTCACCTTCGGCAACCAAAACGACCCACAGGTTTGACAGACCTCTAAGTTAGTTGACTTAAACGACAAATGAAGAAATGTGATTACCCTTGTATTCTACTTCACAAGGGATCATAAACATGTGAAGAATAAGGATTAAAAATAACCGATTTTATGCAATCTTAAATTACAACACTTAGTGCGATTAGTTCTCCTTCTATCAGCAACACAAAGCACTCTCCACTGAAGTGCTTGCTTTTGCTTGAATCTGCTGCACACGGCGATGTATCTATACTATTTAACAACGTTGATAAGTTACACGCTTTGCAGCCCTGAACTTGTCAGCACAGCGCTTACTCGACTGGCCTATAAATGACTTTTTTTTTGTTTTTCTAGCACCTTCCACCCAACCTCGTAATCACCCCTTTGAGCTCGTAATTCTTAGTCTTCAAATAATGCATGGAAATCTGTCAGGTTAGTGGACATTTATTAATTAGTTTATTTATAGTTATTTTTTATTAATTAATTAATTAGTGGCGTGATGAAATATAGCCTAAAATCTTCGTTGATATCCCAGCGATGAGTAGGGTAGCCAGAGCTCACTGGAGAATTTGTGCTGTCATTGGGAAGACTAAAGGCTTGTCCTGCTTTGTCTTCTAAACTGACGGCACAGAGACTCTACTTACAGGGTAGGCAGCACGGGTGTGACTCCCCAGGCAAGCTCTTAAACTTTACTCCTCGACACTCAATTGACGCCATCGTAAAAATTTATTGTGTGTATCCCATTTGTCGTTCCTTCGAGGAGGTTGGCAAAGATATATCCATTCATTTCTTTTTGTAGTCATTATAATAGCGGGTAAGTTGCCGTTCCCAGCGGTGAGTAGGGTAACCAGAGCTCACTGGAGAGTTTTTGTGCCATCAATGGGAAGACCAAAGGCTTGTCCTGATTTTGTGTTCTGCACTGAAGGCACTTAAAATCTCAGTTCTAACAGGGCCGGCAGCACGGATGTGACTTCATTTGTGTTGATTTTTATCACTGAGTTGGTGCATAAAATACTTTCGAATCAAACTTACATTTAATGAAAGTTTAAGGTTGTGGCTCAGAATGTCAACTTCCCAAAATGTCCCCTGGTACCAAAATGTCAACTGCCCATAATGTCCCTCTCCCAAAATGTCGCTTTCCCAGAATGTCCCCCATTCCTAGGCTTAGGATTTTCCGTTGTGGCTACCTCCTTCCTGTACCTGCCTAACATGTATGTACTTATAAAAAAAGTACAAAAGTATGAATATCCACATTCTAGAACCACAACACAAGCTATAATCAGCTCGGCGAACCTTGATCCCTATGACACTGACAGTTATTCCCACGACACAACCTTGTACTTCAATAATATCATTCATATATTATGTAACATGTTACATTTATTATCACTTACATTTTATGCAAACAAAATAGGACATCGTTTATATGGCCAATAATAAACTACCTACAAAGAGGCAACAAAAACAGGGGTGGTCTGTTCTTGAACAAGACTAACATTGTCAAAGTACCTACGTGTGTGTACATTTCAGGAATGTTAAGCACGGCTGTAAAAGCCACTATTACTACGTTACACGTCCGTCATTACTTTCGCGTAAAAGATTCATTGCTAAGTAAGTTTAAGATGCCTGCAACGATTCGCATTTTCTAACCTATCGACCAAGACTAACCAGATAAGTATGAGAAACTCATACAAGGCTAAAGGCTTGTCTTGATTGTGTCTTTTGCACTAATGACACAGGAACTCTTCGTTCTTACAGGGTCGGCAGCACAGGTGTGACTCCCCTGGTATTACACACGTTCATAGGTCACGGTAACCACTTTCAATCAGGTGGGCCGTGTGTAATGCACTATGAATTGATATATTATTATTATGGCACTGGTATCTCATGACGGGTAAGATATTAACTGATTAATCATTATATTTAATGAATCGAAAAAGATATTTGATTATTTAACAAATTCTCAGTAACCATTTTGTTGATAGTATCGACCGGCCGTGGTACGAGGAATATGTTTTAGATATTCTCACCTCCGACAACCTGCGGCCCACTCAATCAGCGTGCGTTTTAGTCGGTTCAAGTCTGATATAACCACTCCCACCGACCCCACTGGTGGGGGGATCCGCGGGGAATTCGCGCACATAAAAAAAAATATATACACTGAAAGACAATGACCAAAGTTCGAAATCCCGAATTTTCACTTGACCGAAAGTTCAATATCCCGAAGTTTTTTTTCTTCGATATTTCGTACATTCGAGATTTTAAACATTGGGATTTTGATACGTACCTGTATAGGAAATTTCCGGCTATCCACGTAGCCACGTTGGTCAATGTATCCTCACTAAAAAGGTACTGGTTGCGGGTTAGAGTTCCGTCCTATATATGAAGTCTTTACAGTTCAACATTATTTAATATATTGCTACCGATTCTTTAATACAATTCTAGATATAGGGACAGTACACCTTTTTGTTGTACTCATAAATTTTATTGAGAAGTAGGTACATAATATTATGATGATATTGGAGCACCCCATCTCTTCCCATGCGGTGTCGTACAAGGCGACTAAGGGATAGGGCTGTTTAACATCAGACACATATATGTGTATATACAGCTCAGACTCCGCCTCCGATGCATGACTTAAGTCAACAATAGTGACAGGAATACGGCAATAGGCTCACCCCCTATTACAATGAAGGGAACTAGGTAAAAACAAGTTGACAGGCGGAGCAATAATTTAATAAGACCGGTACAGAACCGGTCGCGGCCGGTTTCGAACCGGTTCGCACTAGAGATTGGTGCAACCCCATCCTCGAGTTTTTATACAATAAAATTAGTAGCGAGACCAGTTCAACCTTACCGGATCGGGAGGTCCTCCTGGAGGCCGCCATCGTACAGGCCTGGGCCATTGCGCCGGAAAGGCCTGTCAATATCGACGATGAGGCGGTGTGGTTCCGGGAGGCCATGACTCGTGTCTGCGATGCGGGTATGCCTAGGGCACCACCCTATCTCTTGGATTGGGCAACCGTCACCTTTGGACACTTTTAGATTGGCGCTCAACGCCGTTGAAAACTTTTAACTTGGCGCCCAACGCCGTGCAAAAATCTTCGTTTGGGTACCAACATTGTCAAATATGCTCTAAGATTGACACTCCGACGCCGTTGGTCAACTCAGTCATTATCTAAATGTTATTTAAACATAATTGTATTAATAGAATATAATATCTAGTTGAGCTAACTTACACTTCACGAAACCCGCATTACCTACTAACTCAGAAATTCAACTAAAGCCTTAGCAAGCAATTGATTCTGTCTAATAAATGTTGAATAAAGAAGCCTTAAATAAAAAAAATCTACAACAAGCATCATATATCTAAATTTTTATTATTTCTATTAAAAATGTTGGAATACAAAACAGGGCTAGTAATACCGATTAGTACCGACAATATTCCCCAACTGGTATGTTTTAGAATAATTTTAGTTCATGCCATTGCAACACAAGTTATTGTCTTCCGTATCCATTTTTGTTATTACAGATTTTTATATAAAATATGATGTTATGTTAATTCAGAAAATGTAAATAAACAATAAAAAAAACAATGTTTTGCGCGAAAGGCACGCTATCGACCAACTATCTATCGCCATTGACTGTTATTTAAAAGCTTCCGCTAACTAAGCAGATAACAAAGCTTTCAGACATTCGTTGAACACAATGAGTTCATCCAAGTGTTTTCGTACTTATTATTCGATTTTTGAATAAACAGCGCGGCAAGGTTTGATTTATTCGATAAATCAATGTTTTGCAAAACGTGAGTGATATTTATGTTTTATTCGTGGATGTTGTGTTTTTACCCGACGGCGCCAGCAAGGGTAATAACGCCCTTGGTGTTGCATACGTCCATAAGCCACGGTAACCACTTTCCACCAGGTGGGCCGTGTGCTTGTCTGTCACCTAAGTGGTATAAAAAACATACATACATACTCCTTTATCCCCGGAGGGTTAGCCAGAGGTGTATTGTATGTATACCCAAATTTCACCAATCATTGAATTCGGTCCCACGTAATGGCGGGTGAGTCTATTGCCATCTTCCGAGCACTATTTGTTGACTCAAGCCATGCACGTGAAGCTGAGTCTAGGCTGTATATATCTGTCTGATGTTAAACAGCCCTATCCCTTAGTCCCCTTGTAAGACACCGCATGCACGACTTTAAATACCTGTCTTGGATACAATCGAGTAAATGACGCGCAAATGCAAACTATATAAATGCCTTTTGGTTCTCTTTGCGTTGATCGAAAAACGTAGATCGTTGAATGGAAACCTATAAAAGCGTTAAACAGACTGAAGCGTTAAATGGCTTTGGGTTCGTTTCATCTGTTGTAAATAATATATTATTGGGCACGATATTCAAACCTCAAACCAAACGTGCATTCTCTTGTAAGTTCTCAATAAAATTGTACAAGACAGCTGCAACAAGAGCCGCAAGTGCACTTACAGAAATATTCGCTAATGACACAAAACCGGCTGAAACAGCGACAAAACAAAGAGATCCGAATATTAGATAGTTTTGTAGTATTGAAACTGAAATATACATTTAAGTTCGACAGTGAAACCCCTAATTTCGTTAAGGGCAGAACTAGTACCCATTCAAGTCAAAGGGCTGAGAGTCAACTTGTTATTTTCAATTCCTAGGAATGTTATTTACACTTGCGCAGGCGCAGCATGTTCTACGACTTAGCGTCTGAGTCACAGAAGCCGATATTATTCAAATATATATTGTGTCACACAAATGCCGTTTAAGATTGCGGTTCCAAGTAAGACTGAGGTTTTTTTGAAGTATAAGTGTTGCTTACATTTTAGATGATCTTTTTATATTTTTATAATGGTTGAATATTTCTATCATTACTAGAAGTATATATATTTAATTCATAATAACAAATAAAAATATGAAACAATAGAGAAAGTAATATCCTTGACAAAAGTGGAAAATTACTAGAACTAGATTATCTGTCTTTTTTAAGTTTGCTTTAGTTTACAATTTATGTTATGCGAGCAAGCAAGAGACTTATGTTGACCACACATTTACATCATCAAGATACTCATCTACTTTACAGTAACCTTTATTCATCAAACATTTTATCAAAATAATTTGTTTCAAATAAATCGTACCTGGCGTGGTGTTTTGCTTTCTATAACAGCAATCATTGATTGAAGCAGTACAGAGGGGTCATCTCTTAATATTTTATCACTCCTTCTCCTTAAGGTAGAGCATCCACAGATTAGGCACACAAGGGACGAGTGACATGAAATGTGAACGCTAAGGACCTCGCCCAGTTGCTTACACTCATGATTCGTTAAAACCGAAGTCAATGTTTTCATATTTTATAAACATAACGGTTTTAACTTCTTTATAAGGATACTAAATTGTCTATCAGATGTGCGATAGAGAATGCTTTTTATAACCGGGGCAAACCAATCTTAGCTAATCATTCTCTCTTGCCAAATCTTGGTCGGATACCATTCGTTGAGCCTAGTTACGCCATCTATCTAAGATCATTGTAAACACTTTGGAAAGCGAACTTCACAGAAACCCGAAGTCCTGCATACAGATATTTTTTCACGCTAGAGCAGTGTTTCTCTACTTTACCAAGTCAATGGCTGATTGTTCCGGGTATATATTAAGTTGTATCAAACACAGTCACATCATTGTTGGCAAGAGTCTAAATGCGGTGTTGACTGGGATGGGGCCTGGCTATACATTATGTATAGACGGAGTATTTATTTTACACAACTCCCTCCAAATGAAAGGGCTTGACTAGTATAATAATTTAAAAAGTGAAAAATAATACACACACACACACAGGATACGTCAAATTAATAACATCCCGTCGTTTTTGCGTCGGAGGTTAAAAATGACTGTTAGGTATTAAAAAGATAAGTATATACTGACTCGGACTTTTTTTTATCTTTATCGTTTGGAATAGTTAGCATACTAATTACATACATACATACATACATAAAATCACGCCTCCCATAGGGGTAGGCAGAGATCACGGGTCTCCATTTGCTACGATCCTGACATACTACTCTCGAAACCGGCCTGCTCCACCGGCTGTTCTTTTTCTGTATACACTGCGAGACGATCTTCCACACAAGAGGCAAATAGTTTGTAGATAATAGGTTGTAAACTGATTGGTCTGTAATTACCTATGTCAGCTGGATTTCCTTTCTTGTACAGAAGAATTACAGCGTAGCAAAAGAAGGCTTAGGATTTTGACAGGCTATGTATGTTTGTAGGTTCACCTGTTCCCTCATAGCTCCTCAACCACTTATTAGAACTGGACAAATAAGGTATCGGTCGCTGGTTATAGGCTATATAATGTCACTGAATCCATTTGAGGCGGTGCGCCAGGCTGACTACCACCATTACCATTACCAGATACTACGTGTCTGTAATGGTGACTCTTTCCTGAGACTTTTCCTTAGCTTACCATCAGTCGAGGTGAAGTCAAATCACAAAAATGAAATAGTGGAATGTACAGTAATAATTCTGACCTCGAATTATCTAACAACCACTATGTGCATCGAAGTAAATTCACTGAATAAACATCAAGGCATTTATTTCGATAAAGTATCAAACATACAGTTCGTAAGAGATGAGTGGATAATAGTTGCTTACTATGACTTGCAACCTTTCTGGGAAGGAAACACCGCGTTGCAAAAGTATTATAAACACCTGGAAAGAGTGTGTGACAACATAAAACGGCAAACACACTGTGACATAATAAGAAGACAATTAGGTCATTCACTGACTGAACTGGAACATAATAACAGAGTCTTATTACAACAGTATGCGAACGAGCGCACGCGACGTCGGCGCGGTCTGATCAACGGTGTCGGGTATCTGGCAAACTCCCTATTCGGCGTACTCGACGACCGTTTCGCAGAACAGTACACTAAGGACATTACGCTCGTACGGAACAATCAAAGACACTTAGCGTTATTATGGAAAAACCAGACATCGGTAATTGAAGCTGAATTTAATTTATTAAAAAGAACAGAAGAAACCATACAAATTCAACATAAAATTATTAACAAATACTTGATTTCCTTGGACAACATAACTAAAGGTTTGGTAGAAAAGATAAATGAGACTGAATTTCTTCTAGAATTTTCTCTTTGCGCCATGGCCGCTAACAATTTACTGACCCATTTGAAAGACATCCAAAATAGCTTGTTGGATACTTTAACAAACATACACAACGGAAACCTAAACATACATTTAATCGACCCGCAACAGCTTCAGAAAGAATTGGGCATCATTTCAGGACAAATAGGTAAAGATCTCTCTTTCCCAACTGAGAATCTACAGGTCAACATGCAGAATATTTACCATTTGTTAAAAGTTAGAACAAAAGCCTCAAAACAAGAATAAGTATAATTTATTTCAATAGGTAGACTACAAATTTCTTCTTATAACAGTCTTAGAATGTAGGTAAATGCTATACAATTAAATTAAGTTATAAGGAGTGCTTAGGCGTTCGTACTAGGTGAACCCTGTTACACACGGGTTAACAATTTAAAAACAAACATTTGTGAGAACTTTGCCCATTGTTCCCAACACTCAAAAATTCTGTTTGTAAATAGTAAACAAGACTTCAAATGGAATTTTGCCAAACAGTTACGAAAGATGAAGACATTGGGGCCCAGTTCCCCGTTTAATAAACCATAACTCCATTAAAACACTTTATTTAACACAAACTCTGCTTTGTGTAAATAGAAGCACACTTTAAAAAAAATAACTTATTTAATTCATTAGCAGCAGCTTACTTAACCTTTTCTGTTAATGCCTACTAATTAAGAAAACATTTTGTTTTAATTTTAGTTGTAGATTTGTCCTCATGAAGATTAAGACTATTAAGGTCCTTAATCCTGTCTTAGATGATACCAACAAAGGGAAAACTATAGTTGGGGCACTCAATGATGGATGTTTTGAAACAACTGGTTTTGCACATATTCTCTTTTTTACTGTGCTTAATAGTAGACAATAAACTGTTAGATGAATAACAAAAGAATAAAAATTGGTGACACTGGTACAGAAGAATAAACTTCAAACACCAAAAAAGAGAACACAAGCAAAGCCAGTTGTGTCAAAACGACTATTATAGAGTGCCGCAACTATAATAAAGTTAATTTTAACAATATCTTTTCTCATTAATCTCGTTGATTGATATCATTTCTCACCTTAGGCCCCCAATGGCAAATCCATTAACATCTTTTGTCATATGATCTCTTGCACTCTTTTCTCTCAATGTTTTATTAAGCAAGCCTTGCACAATAGGAAATATGCTTTGTTCTGTAGGCCTTTGGTGTGCACTTAGGCATCTATCTAGCCACCTGCTAGTTCTTTCCATCGGCGCAACCACAAACATTTGCACAAACATTCATATTTATAATATTAGTAGGATAGGAAGTAGGATTGGGAAACTATCGACCAATCAACCAATTAGCGTATCACAGTCCACTGCTGGACATAGGCTTCTCTCAATTTTGGGAGGCTTTGGCTAACTGTCCACTCTGGTCAAACGAATTGGTATAGCCGGTATACTATTTCAAACGAACGAGCAAAGTGAGTTGAAGCCTGTGTTTTACTATAGCCGAGTAACGTCGCGTGAGGAATCAATGTATCACAGTTATGAACTTGAGACATTGGCGGTCGTAGACTCTTTGAAACTTTTTCGCGTTTATGTACTTACAGGCTATTGAAGAAGTATTCTGCAAGAATAGGGATGATCCGATATTTTATGCATGTCTGACAGTTATACTTCGGTTAATTATAAAGTTAAACAATTAAGTGAAAATTCTATGCAAATTATCTCACTTAATACCAAAAATAAAACTACGAAATGCACGATACTAGTATGTAACAATTATGTAAATAGGAGAATGGTCATTGAAGAACATATTCTATACACTTGTTTGATGCAAAACTCGTAGAAGTCTTGTCAAAACATAATTACTTGTTTTATACATGTATTGAAACTTGTATAGCCTACAAGTTTAAAACACATTTGTGTTAACACTGAAGTCTGTGACATATTGCAACTTGTCAAATACATGTTTTGCAACAGCCCTATCCCTTAGTCGCCTTGTACACCGATTCCCTTGAAACTTTGGCTCTAAATAAAGATGGCATTGATTTTAACGTTCACAATTTTTACTTTCTGGCCTAAATGAATGATATTTGAATTGGAAACAAAGGAATGAAGAGTCTTGCAAAGTTCTAGACTGTAATAATTATTGTCTCTCTCATTACTAATGTAATAAGCATTTAGGAAAATGAGAATGAGTTTAAATTCTCATTTTTCTGGGCAATTGTAGCTTTTTAGCTAATTTGTGGCTGATAAACGTAGCTGGAACAGACTGGATGTGGAAGGCAGAGGATCGGATGAAATGGAGCAGTGAATTGCGGTGATATGTTAGCAGCTAAGAAAATGTTTGCTGTAATCGTATCTACGTATTACAATTCAAAAACTGTTCCTTTACAGAGTACTAGCTGTTATCTGAGGCTCCGCCCGATGTCGATTATTGGGACAAAACATAGGTTATGTCCTTTCTCAACGTCTAATCTATCCCGAGACAGACAGAATTATTGTATTATATGTTTCTCTATATCTCGCTTTTAAAAAAAATAACGACATTATTTTTTCCTTTATACTGTCTACAAAAGTTTGTTGACACAAGCATTACTTGTGCAAACGTGTCAAGACATTTTTTTATTGACTCGCACCTCCAGTTATCACGTAAGGTTCAAGGGGGACCGACGTACCCCGCTCCGCACGCACTGGAAACAGTTCTTGGTTTTGTTATAATTGGTTCCGCACCCGCTTCTATAGATAGTTTTAGTCACTCGACTGCTTCGTTCTGTTGCACCGTTGAGCCAGACGACGGCCAGTCTTCAGCTATGATGAAGTCCGAAACGTGCAATTCCAACCAAGACTGCGTGGACCGAGCTTTATGACCCGGCGCTGAGTCTTGTTGGAAGGACCATACTTGGTTATTGAACATGGTGTTGTTAAGGGGTTTAACTACCTTCTCAAGAATGGTATCACATCGCTTGTGTGATGAAGAAATCATCGTCCTCGGACGAATCACCTGGCGTAGGGCTGAGTCTCAACAGATCGCAGCACGACGCTGCTCTACCGAGCGTACCTATGCTATCTTTTACTATTGGTGCAGATTTTTGATTTGTTTCGAAGCGAAAGATTTTGGACACAGCGAAATTATCTGGAAGTTTTAATTCGGCGAGAAAAAAACATACCACCTCTACTTTTTTGGGCTCTGTGGCGTAATAATGATCTTTAATGTAGGTACTAAGTGTCGCTAACATTGGTTATGTAACCAAGGGACCCGCTATCTTAGTTCCTCGAATAGTTTTGGAAAATTTGAGTTCGAGTACCGCGGTAGCCTATTGGTATGGGTAATGGACTGCTGAGACGAGGTCTCGAGTTCGACTAAGTGAAAGGGCTGATTAAGACAGATATATACAGCCCAGGCTCAGGCTCAGATGCATGGCTCGAGTCAACAATAGTGCACGGAATACGACAATAGGCTCACCACCTATTTATTGGAGAAACGTGGGTTTTAATTTCACCTCTGCCTAACCCTCCGGGGATAAAGCCTTGATTATATGTATGTTTAAAAAACGTAATTTCAGTTTATTGGCGCGTTTTTCATGAGTTGTGTCTTCATGACATTTTTTCTACATTCTTCTCCTGAACGAAACACAATTTTATTAAATTAATGATTTAAGGAAGTGATTTTTCATGTACTCTTCAAAGTTGTGTACTTTAAATTAAAGCCCTATTGAGTTGTGAATGATTAAACAGTGTTCGTACCTTAAACCGCCACAGTATTAAACTACCTCCGTCATACAGAATATCCCGGCTATAATAACCTCGTGTTGTGTTCCCGGCGGTGAGTAGGGTAGCCAGAGCTCACTGGAGAGTTTTTGTGCTGTCAGTTGGAGGATCAAAAGCTTGTCCTGCTTTGTCTTTTACACTGACGGCACAGAAACTCTCTGTGTCATCAGCGACAGCGCGGAAGATACCAGTAAGAAACTCAGCGAACTATATTAGAAATAGATTTTTTCTTCTTAAATTTGCTTTATTTTACAATTAATTTTGTGCGAGCAATCAAGAGACTTATGTTGACCACGCATTAACATCATCAAGATGCTCATCTACATTATTCATTAATGTTTTTTCAGGACAAGCCTTTGGTCTTCCCACTGGCAGCACAAAAATTCTCCAGTGAGCTCTGGCTACTTTCCCAGTAGGACTACTCAATTGGACGGAAATACCGTCATGTTCTTGCTCCAACAAAAGAAAGTTTCGTAAATACGTACTTGTGGGTCACAGGAACTGTATCCTCAAAGGCTATGTCCATCATGAACTCTTTCGTGAACGACATCTTCGAACGTATCGCCGCCGAAGCTTCTCGTCTCGCACACTACAACAAGAGATCGACGATCACATCTAGGGAGGTGCAGACTTCAGTGAGGCTACTGTTGCCCGGTGAACTCGCCAAGCACGCCGTCAGCGAGGGCACAAAGGGTAGAATTTTAGCTTTTTCGGACTCAACAGTCGCTTTGTGTTGGGCCCACTCTTCGCCCCATCGTTGGGACACATTCGTCGCTAATAGAGTGGCAAAAATTCAATCTGAATTAGCGCCACAAAATCTCTTTCACGTTGCTGGCACCGACAACCCAGCCGATTGTCTCTCTCGTGATAGTTGCCGGAATAAACAATATTTTCGTTGCCGAAGGTGAGGTTGACAGGCATATCCCTCGCACCCCGGCCGACCCAGGGCCATCTCTCACGATATGGCCCTCTTCTCGGGTGTGGGGACTACAGAGGCCCAACTCGTCCCCGGAAACGGGGAGGCCATATTCCACAGACGATGATTGACAATCTCATACTAAGTATGCCACGCCGTTGTCGAGCTGTTGCTAATGCTTTAAGAGGTCCTACAGATTATTAAAAACGTTTAAAGTACGGTTAATTACTGTATTTCTTACTACCTCGTTATTTTTGTGCCTAATCATAGAAGGTTGTAGACCTTTCCGCCTGTTCCGTAGCTCTGTGTGCATGTTATAGTTAGGTATGTGATATAAACAGCTAACACCCTTACCATAGATTATTATACATATATATAGACCAAACATAGACTCTGACCCCGACCTAACACCTAATGAGCCTCCATCGCTGAATATTTGAGGGTAATGGTCAGAAAGTGACTTTTATTAATATATTCACACCACAGTGCGTACTTCAAAGTCCTGAATCAAAAACATAAAGGGTCGGTTACTGTTACTGGTACACAATAGGAGTCTTTAAAATTTGTCCTAGACACGATTACAAGTTCTCAACACAACATTTATCTTAAAAATCGGAAGAATGTGAGTGTTGTATCAATTTTAAAGATCTGTCAAGATTCGATGAAGACATGAAATAGCAACTGGAACTTAGAAGTACTGGGGGTAGACATATACCTATCTGACATAAATCCATCGAAACTCGTATCAAAAATCTATCGTATAGTTAACACAACATAACATAAACTCACGCCTATATCCCCGAAGGGGTAGGCCTGACCCTCTAGGGATAAAGGCGTGATTATATGTATGTATGTATGTATGTATGTATGTATGTATCATTAAATATCAACACATGCACTAGGTACAATTTTAAGATTAAGAAGCAGCAGAAACAATGGCCTAAGTTCGTCATTACCACACACGGACTATCTATTTTTAAACGGTTTTATTTCAACGGATTGACATTGCCTCCCAACGGGGCAATGCTGCTCCATAATTTTTCTGCTAATTAGAGGAAAAAGTGATTCAATGTATTAACCGCCGTTTGCTGTAGACCACAGCACGTGATGGTGTGACTGTACAATATCTGTGTAGTTTTCCTTTAGATATTGCTTTTTGTTATTTTTTATACTTTTTTTTTTTTTTTTACGTGCGCAAAATCCCCACGGATACCTCCCCACCGGAGCCGGTGGAGGAGGTTATGTCGGACTCGAACCGACTAAAACGCACGCCGCCTGTGGGTCGTTTCGGTTGCCGAAGGTGAGGTTGACAGGCATATCCCTCGCACCCCGGCCGACCCAGGGCCATCTCTCACGATCTGGCCCTCTTCTCGGGTGTGGGGACCACAGAGTCCCCAACTCGTCCCCGGAAACGGGGAGGCGCGCCACGCGCGCCGCCGCCGCGGCCTGCTTCTGCAAGGGTGACAGGCGGCTTCACCTGTCACCCCCAGGCCGGCGCTCATGGGGGGCGGAGGTCGTTCATCGACCTCCGACGCCCGAGTTGCCTTCGTGCGCGGGCAGCTTGTCTAGCGATCCTTCGTCGCTCCCGCTGCCGCTCCCGCCCCGCCTCCTCCTTCACGAGCATTACTTGCTCGCAGAAGGAGGCGCCGGCCGCCCACGCATCCGCGCAGCGAACCATCGCCGCGAGCAAGGTGGAGAGCGTGAGAACCCTCACTCCCAGGGCCGCCACAAGCTCCCGCCTCGGCGTCTCCCACGCCGGACACTCGGTGAGCGTGTGCGGACCTGAGTCCTCGCTCGCGTCGCAGTGATGGCACTCGGACGTTGGCTCTTTCTGCATCCGACGCAGATACTTTCCGAAGCATCCGTGCTCGGTGATCATCTGCGTCAGACGGTACGAGAGGCTGCCGTGTGGCCTCTCTAGCCACTCCCCCATGATGGGTCTTACCGCCGTTACTACGGCGTGCCCTGCGCTTGGTTGCCCAAGTCGTCTCTCCCATTCTGCCACCATTTCCCTGTGGAGCCGGGATCTCACGGCCCGAATTTCTTCGGGCTCGGGATCGTGACCCCGCTCCCGCGCCGCCCTTCGGAACCTGTATAGCGCCGAAAGGCATCTCGCTTCCAGGATCCATGGTGGCGATCCGGCGAGGAGACTCGCCGCGTTGAATGATATCGTGCGGTACCCCCTTATGATGCGGCACGCCAACTTCCGCTGCGGACGCTGCAGCAGAAGCATGTGCCGATCACTCAGGGTGTCCGCCCACACGGGACACCCGTACAGGGCCATGGACCGCACGACACCCGCGTAGAGTCTCCTGCAGGAGTCATCCGGGCCCCTCAGGTTGGGCAGTAGCCGCGCCAGAGCGTTGGCTGTGCCCGCCAATTTGGGGCCCAGACTTCGGAAGTGCTTCCCGAAGTCCCACCGGCCGTCGAGCACGAGCCCCAGATATTTCATCTGGGGCTTGATGCCGATGAGAGTGCCTCCCACTGTGAGACTGGAACCTGGTGGTGGCGTGCGCCGAGGTCCATGAAAGAACATGGCCTCGGATTTATGCAAAGCCACCTCAAGGCCCAGCCGCCGGATCCGTTCCACGACTTGAGCAACCGCGGTCGTGGCCCTCAGGATCGCTTCGCGGTGTGTAGCCCCGCTCGCCGTCACTAGCGTGTCGTCCGCATAGCACGTGACGGCGGCGCCGTCCGCAAGCTCACCGCGAAGCACCCAGTCGTATCCAATGTTCCACAGAAGCGGCCCGAGAACCGATCCCTGTGGAACACCGCACGACATCTCACGCCGACCGACGCCGGTCGCACTTGGGTAGATGACGGCTCTCTCCGTCAGGTACGCCCCGACTATGCGGCGGAGGTAGAGAGGCACACCGTGGTACACGAGTGCCTCCCTGATGCAACTCCAGGGCAAGGTGTTGAACGCGTTGGAGATGTCCAAGGACACCGCCAACGTCACCTCACCCCGGGCAACTGCCTCCTCCGCCAAAGTCCTCACGCGCATGATGGCATCCACGGTGGACCGCCACCGGCGGAAGCCATATTGGGTATCCGCCAGGTCCGGCCCCCTACCAGAGAGGTGCTCGACGAGGCGCTTTGCAATAACTCTTTCAAAGAGCTTGCCCACCTCGTCGAGCAACACAATGGGCCGGTAGCCGGACGGTTCGTCCGCCGGGCGACCCTCCTTTCGGATGAGGACCAGTTTCCCCGTCTTCCACATCTTCGGAAACTGGCCACGCTCCAAGCATGCGCTGAGGAACCCTCTCAGCCGGGGTTCGAGACCGTCTTCTCCCAGAGCTAGGACCCACGCGCGGCCTGGAATGCCGTCGGGTCCCGGGGCGGTGCTCTTCTTGGCTCTAAGCCTTCGCACCGCCAGCTCCAGTTCTACCCAAGTGACCTCGGGGACTTCGTCGTCAACTACCACACTGGGCGCCACAGGCGACCGAGGTGGCGGGGTCATCTGCGGCGGAACGTGTTCCGCTCGCGCCGGGAACAGGGACTCGACCACTCCACCGAGCAGAGCTGGCTGGAGAACCCGGGTCAACGGCGGGGCCCGGGGGCGCAGCTTTCCTCTTACCATAAGGTAAGGCCGCCCCCATGGGTCCCGCTCCAGCGTCTCCATGAGCTCCTTGTAAGCCGCGGCTTTCGCCCGCTTAATCTCCGCTCGGAGGGCATCTCTGGCCTCCCTGTATCCCACATGAAGCTCCGCCACTCGGGGCTCCGTATCTGCGGTTCGGCTACGCCTCCTACGGAGTCTGGTCCACCGGCGGTGCGCGATCACGCAGGCTTGCCGTAGCCTCGCGATCTCCGCAGACCACCAGTAGACCCGACGCCTCGGACTATAGGGTGGTGCCCTAGGCATACCCGCATCGCAGACACGAGTCATGGCCTCCCGGAACCACACCGCCTCATCGTCGATATCGACAGGCCTGTCCGGCGCAATGGCCCAGGCCTGTACGATGGCGGCCTCCAGGAGGACCTCCCGATTCAGTCTCCCAAGCACCCAGCGTGGCTCGCGTGGGGCCGGTATGACCGGCGCATCACCCGCGGGGGGGGAGACATCAAACCGAACGTATCGGTGATCCGCCAGTGTCTCCACCCCCACAACAACACGCCAGTCCCGCACACGGTGCGACAGCGAAGCGCCTGCGAACGATAGGTCGATAATCGAACTGCGCTCCGCGGTCACGAACGTGGCTTCGGCCCCGCGATTCTGGAGAACTAGACCGTGATTAGCGGCCCAGCTCTCCAGAGCCCTACCTCGTGGGTTCGTGTGCCGGGACCCCCAGGTCACTGACCAGGCGTTGAAGTCCCCGAGCACAAGAACCGGATGAGGATGACAGGCGTTGACGACGTCGGTCAGTCGCTCCAGCGACTGCCGGTACTCCCCTATGCGTCGGTGTAGGCTCGGCGTGAAATAGACGGCCACGACCGCAATCTCCCCCACACGCGCCGCTACGATGCCATGCTCCCTCGCCACGACAACAGGGGGGGGGGGTGTTATTTTTTATACTTGACGTTTAAGAACCGAACGAGGTCGCTAGTTAAGTTGACGTTTGTGATATGTCAAACAGTCATATTATGTACGTCTCTTTCGAAGTCGTCCATTATTATTTTCTTTGTTTTTTGTACTACTTTACTCCAATCTTCCTGTGTAACTTGGGCACATGCTTCCTTTAATAAACCTTCCATTTTCTTGACACTGAAGGGTGGTTTTGTGTTGTGTCTTGCTGCATAACCTGTAAAACAATAATGTAACTATTTGATAGCAGACGAAAACCATTGTTTAAATTATAAATGTTAGAAGTACTCGTGTTATTATTATAATATTATAAAATATTACCTTTAACTTGGGCCCAAATATCCCAGAGATGCGAGCAGTATATTGCGATTTGCCTACGTTTAGGTGCACCTTGTGTTTCTCCGCATTGGTATCTGTGTGGAGAAGAAGTCGATAGCCTTGGACATTTCGGATTATCTTGCAGCAGGAACTCAAGCAGCATGTCCCGACATGCCAATATTAACTTACTTGAATATTATTTTTTTAATGTCTATATGTTATTCTTCGTTCAAGAATCATTTTAATGTATTCTTAAATTCCTATTGATTTATAATTGGCAAATGCCAATACTATTTAGATTATATTGCTAAGCTCAAGCAGCGGTAAATACCTATTATTTGCAGAATATTGCTGTATTCCGGGCACTATTGTTGACTCGAGTCATGCATCCGAGGTTGAGTCTGGGCTGTATATAACTGTCTCATGTTAAACAGCCCTATCCCTTAGTCACCCTGTACCACACCGAATGGGAAAAGATGGGGTGGCGCACGAAAGGACTAATTATACACATCATTATTTTTTCGTCAGTTGCTATATAATACGTGTTATAACTTTATAAAGGACATAAGAGAGAAATCCTTTTTTGTATACTAGTCTTATTTTTATTACTCGCATCTGATCATGGGCGCCGTCAGCCGCTCCTTCGTGCCCTGCGCCAGGTAGTCGAACAGGATGCCCTTGCCTGCAACGTCACTACTGCTTTAGTATCAAAATAATCGGCATACCATGTGGCATTGTTTAGAAATAGCTGCCATGTATTTCACTGGCTCAGTCTTTTGGCTTATTTGTGGATATCACTTATTCGTATTATTGGAATATTGTTAAATTCAGCTATTTATATGGCAGAACTTATCAGATTATTTTTACTGGTACAATTTCACTAAATCATTCGGCGCCTCTTTTTATATCCGGGAACCACGCGGCGATATCTCTAACAGTATAGTTTTACTATTGTCTAATACGCATTACGAGGTGGTTTATAGTCCAATCACCTGCAATCTGTAATATAGACGTTTAGGATATTTATTTTTGGTAATCTAAATTATTTATATATAAATAGATAATATTTTTTTTAACTTTCATGAATTTTTCTCCATCTAGTACTATTGTTTGTATCTCTCAATTACAGGTGAATGTTTCAATTTGTATAACATGGTTATTGTTATAATTGTTTTATCTTATATAGCTTTTGTTTATTACAGGTAAGATTTTCCACTTAGTAATATTATATAATTACTAGTTCTTAACCTTTATTCACATGTGTGAAAACATACCACACTAGGCAAGACTGTCCTGTGGGCACCTAATACGATTTACATATAGTTTTTTTTTAAAACACTGTATCCAATGGCTGGAATGGAAATTTTGAAACATATTGTAATGTCTAGAATTAGTCTACCCATTAGCTAGGTATATCTTCTTGTGTACATTTCTACTTCCGCCACGCCACAGAGTCTATCATTGTAGTGGCTGTACATTGAATATCACAAAAAATACTTCCACCTTTAACACACCTGGAACCCTTTCATTATTCTCGTATTCGACGTCAGACCACTATTCGCGCGGGTCGTGTTTACGTTCGTGTGTAGGACGTAATTAATAAAAATGACTTCAGGTATATTAATGAAATTCATATTTAATATATAAACACGTGAACACAGCGCCGCTGCGCCTCGCGGTGGCGGTGTCGTGAACACGCAGCTAAATGTTATAAATATTAACGTTGATCCGACTGAGGATAAAATATACTTTGTTCGAAATAACGCTTTGCTTGACTAACGCGTTGTCATTTTAAAGTCTTTGTGTAGGTATTTATTATATACCTACTATAATCAGTTGTTTTTTATGTACTATGTCAAGAAAGTTCATTTTATAATAAGGTAGGTATTTATTTTAATTAAAAAATATTTTAAAAGGATTCAGCAAAAAATATGACCGGAGTATGCCAACCCTATTTTGGAAACTGGTGGCGTCCCTAGGAGTGAGTGGGAGTGAGAGTCCTCACACTCACCACCTGGCTTGCGACGATGGTTCGCTGCGCAGACACGTGGGCTGCCGGCACCTCCTTCTGCGAGCAAGTAATGCTCGCGAAGAAGATTCGCAAACCGCGCGGCCTTTGACTGAGGTACATGGTTTATACATGATCGATTAGAATTAAACACGCCTAATTCTCAAAATTCTGTTGAATCTTGGCACCACCGCTGGAACGGGCTGTTAGGACGAAAAAAGTGGAATTTGTTCAAAACAATAACAGAAATAGAAAAAGAGCAAAAAAATAATGAATTAATCATTGAAAAAATTAAAGCTCAGGATAATCGTTTATGTCAACAATCGTACCTGTCAAAATTTATAATACACAAGTGAACGCGTCTCGATTTAGTCATAACTTTATCTTAAAACCCCTGTAAAATGTAACACAATTCAGCGTTGATAATATAGATGCAGCCAAAGCCTTTGTAGAAGCACAGCCTTTCGCAATTGTCATTTATTCACTTAACAAAGACGCAACAAATAACAGGTATGTATCGTGGGATGTTAATCCTTAGGAACAGATCTTTGAAGGATATCCACTCTTTGTAGTTACCAGAGAATACTGGAATATCTATTTTAGGAGCCGACTTCTCTTGGTGAATGGTAGACCAAATCTTCGTATTTAAGCTTCGTCGTAGGTCATCATATTTCCCCTCCATAGCCACGAAATTGTTGTAGTAGAAAGAAACGCATATACATACGCATACTATTTATTTAATATTATATTTTAAAATATAAACCAAAAGTCATGTCTGTCAATAGGTACTCCAGATCATAACGAGTTCAATTACGTTCCGCGAGCTGCTTGGGCGGCAGTTCCTTCCACGGACAGTGTACCGGCGAAGCTACCTGTCCCCTACGTTGTAGTACATCACACGTATATACCAAAAGCCTGTTTCGCAAACGTCAGCTGGCGATTGGCGACATTGAAGATTGAAGCAACGGCAATGATATTGTTGGATGTGGCAATAGTCTAGTTACTTAATCTATTTTGCTTGTCATGTTAGTGTTACAGTTACACAAAGGTGAACATTGTGTAAATGGCGGAATTGTATAAAAATAGAATAACAAAAGAAAATTGTTTCGGTGTGAAAAGTTGAAATGTTTGGGTGTCTGTTAAGCGTTGACTAGAGGATTCACGACTCTATTGTGATGTTATTGACGTTTGATATCAGCTTTGAAGTATAATACATATATTTAGGTTGGAGTATATTGGTATTTTGAGGAGGATATTATATGAGGTGAAGTGTTGAAAGTAGGGTTTCTTAAACTGTCTCGGAGTTCATTAGAGTCAGTCGAACTCAATCAGGACTTGTAGACAAAACTACTTTGTAACTAACCTCCCTAAATTCTTAGCTTTGGTATTAAATCAACCAGAGTTTACAGAACCAATACTTAAACCTCATGTAAGTACAGTAGCTTAGAATACAACCGGGAAGAAATGCTAGGAAGATAATGAAAAGCTTCTGAAGAATGGGAAATGAAATTCGACCTGGGCTAAAGCAAAACCACTGTCATAACAGTGACACTGCAAAAAAATCCTTCAAAATTAAAAGATTTTTTGTAGTGCGAATGACAGCAATACGCGGTTCACACTAGTTTTAACCTAAATCAAGATCTGGTTGATAATCCCATACTCACAGGTAGAGTGGAACCTCTTAGCCTTAGGAGGGATTTTGCCTCACTGTGTGTGTTCTACCGCCTATACAATGGTTTGTGCTCAGATGAATTGTTTGACATGATGCCCGTAGCTACATTCTATCATCGAAACAGCCCTATCCCTTAGTCGCCTTGTACGACACCGCATGGGAAGTGATGGGGTGGCCCTAATTCTACTGCTGGAAATCACGCTGCACACGAAAATGATACCTTTAAATAGTACCTAATCTTAGTGTTGATCCTGGTTACAATTCACTATTACATTAATGACCTACACTACTTATTTATTCCAATAGGTGACGTATTATCGCCGGTGTTGTTAAATTGTCACGTTGCATATAAATTGTTAGTAAATAAAAGAAAAAGTTTTCTGCAGAATCAACAATGACGCTGCGCAAATGAAAAAATTTAAAATTATTGAAATAGGTAGGTACCTTGAGTAGACATGAATTATCACCCGGCGGCGTCCACTGAATGTAGTCCTGCCTACCTATGTTTTCCGTGCGGAAATTCCCTCGGATGTTACCCCTGTCGGCGTTTAGAGGTATGTGTAGACCGGATAAAACCGCACGCTGTCTCGGATCTTAATTACCGGGTTGTAAGGTACCCAATAAAGCATTTCCCTCGCACCCCGGCTTGATATTATTAGTGTGCTATCTCATCCTCAAATTGGTATACATAATTGTATAGCTACCCACATGTAATATATGTTTGAGTGTCGCAATGCTTGTAAAGGAATGTTCTTAAATGTCATTGTAAACCTTTCAGGTCAGGTCAGATAACAAATAAAAAATAACGTGGAAAAGTACAAGTGAGTTCTCAATATGTGATATTAATATTTTCTTATTAACAATTGCACACAGAAGCAAAACTTCCTTTCTCTATTTTTTTAATTTTTAAAGTGTTAATAACCAAATTCGCTATTATAATAGGTTCTGCCCTTGATCCCTCCAGCTAAGCAATTACTTGTGTTAGGAGTGTGTTTCATGGCTAGGATTTGCAATATGCATATTTATCACAGAAGATTTAGACACATTGTGATTTTACATAGGGTCTATCCTGCTACAGAAAATATCATTGTGGGAGGAGTAATTTATGATATTTCAAAGCAAATATTCAAGAATATCAGTAATTTTTTTATGTCTTGAGATTATATCTCTGAAACCTCTTTTGTATATTTCGTTTCAGTAATCAAATTCATAACAATTTTCTAGAATTAATCAGGAACTCGTTTAAAAGTCTAAAAGTAAAGTATTCTATGGCAAGCAAATTATGTTTTTAATTAGAGTTGTTGCTTTTTTAATAACAACCCTGTGACAAAATCGTTTAGTAGCATTTCACGCCCCCACCAGTCAGTGGGGTCAATTTAAGCCTTTGGTCTTCCTACTGACAGCACAGAACCTCTCCAGTGGGCTCTGGCTACCCTACTCACCGCCGGGAACACAACACAAGGTTATTATAACCGGGGTATTCTGTGAATGAGTCTTAAGATATTAAATGTAAGAATCTTTTTTTTGCATACTCTTCTGTATACTTCGGGGCCGAAGCAGCAATTTGCTGCCCTCACAGTTAATTGCAGAAAAAAAAATGCTTCTTGACAAGATATGTCAGAGTGTTGCTGCGTAAATTGGGAAGAACAATTTATGCGTGTGTGTAAATTGTCTGGTTAGGAGCTGTCAGTAAGGAGAAGCATCGGCCAGTACTAGTACGCTTTTCCACCCTAGAAGCCAGATCAGCCATATGGAGAGCCAAAACAGCTTTGAAAGGCTCACCCGTCTCAATCAGAGAGTTTCTGACCAGGGTAAGGCAGGCGGTATTCACCAAGGCAAGGTTACAATGTAATTAAGCACATTTGTAACACATACAGTTCTGCATTATCTATTTAGTTGATTTATAAAACAACGTGAGAAAGAAATTTATGGAATTGTGGTAACGTGCGTGATCAAATATATTTGTGATTGATCACTCCTGTGTAGTCAACAGGGAACACTGTTTTCTACCTATCATTGTGAACACTGTGACAGCTTACAATTAATATGCTCACTATTTTCCCTTCTTATTACTATGTACTATTTACTTCGTATATCTATTTATGTGCTAAAGGTGTATATTTATTTTACTTTATTTGAATTTCTCTCATATCTATCTTTCTTTTTGTATTATTTAATACACTTTGTTTCTAGTTTATTTGCTAACTACACCAAATCTTTTGCTTTATTACATAACTGTCCACCCCAAGGTTGCCTGGAAGAAATCTCTTCCAGCGATAAGGCCGCCCATTGTACATTAAATTGTATGCATGCTAACTCGAAGACGCGCCCCTCCATTTCTCCGATCAGTTTACAGTACATGTGTGCACGCTTAAGTCAATGTCTGAGTGTTATCCGTACACACTAATAATCTATGTGTGCACGCACACACTATAATTAATAGACTAATCAGGAGAGAGCGTCATAGTCAAAAAGAAAGATGCTCTAAGCTGGCCTAGATACCTCGCTCAAAGAATTGGCATCGCTATTCAGCTTGATAATGCTGCCATCTGCCATCATTTTGGTCACGGTTCCAGAGATCGATGGGGAGGAATTTTCCGATGCCTAAAGTTGCAGTCTCTCTCCCTTTTATTATTTCATTTTTTTAGAGAGCACTAACAGATGTCGAATGCTTTACCGCTTCGCCGCATGGGCTATCGTTCTATCGTGATTGATTATCAAAACCCATTCAACCATCCATACATCTAAACTTTCGCGTTTATAATTACATTAAAAGCCTACCATAATGTGTGCGCGTCCCATTGAAAAGGCTTCTATCGCGGCGTCTAGTTGGGGCCAATATACGTAGCTACGGGACAGGTTCTTCATTTTTACGACACCTAGTTGGCCTTGATCTTGACACGCAGTGCGAAATAAAATGGCGTCTTGGAAGTCCTATTCTAATCGAAATGCATTGTAACTTGAGAGCTTGAGATATAGTAATCATTGTCATTGACATAGAACGTTTTATTGTATTTTTAAACTATTTGACATGATTATTAATATATTGACATTTGCAATAATTGTTTTTATAAAGCAACTGATAATATTTATCTTTATCGCACTGTATTTAGTCATATTTGACCTAGATTCTTCGGTTGAGAGCTACATTTTCAAAGGTATGTTTTGATTTCCAATTTCCGTTGCCAAATCTCGTAATAGCAAACAAACAGGGCACATGCGGTTCACTCCCCACAATAACACAATGAACTAATTCTATTGTCCACGAACTATTTTAAATTAGACTTCACAAACGACGTAATTAATGGTGTTATCAGCTCTATATAATTGGCTTTCTTTTGTCAATCACTTTCACTACCACCTGTTTATTTGCTCTCTAATCTGTACTCAGATGTGGGTTGATGATTGAATTTAGTTGGCCCGTCGCAGTCCACTGCTGGATATAGGCCTCTCCCAACGTTGGGAAGCTTTTGCGAACTGTCTCCACGCTGGCCAGACGGGTTAGTACAGGATTTTATTTCAAGATTTTCTACTCCCGCAGTGACATCGTCTGCGTATTTTTCCGTAAGGTGGTTCGAGCCCGACATAACACATACGAACTTCACAAAACCTACGTAGTTCTAATGTAAGATAAGTTTGGACACGTGTACACTTAACTGTACTATATACCTAAAAGCACTTTGTTCTAATTTGCTTTAAGCTATTGCTGAAGCCACCGTAAAGCGTTTATGCGCTTTTATTTTAGTTATAAACCTCTGTGGCGTGGCACATGCTATACATGTAATCGCGAGTCACGACAGTAAACCCCCGAGAGAGTATATTGAGGTATTTAAATGTAAATATTTTTGCAAGAACCATTTATTATTATTTTTATTTTATATTTCGTGTAGGTACACATGTAGCTTATGGGTTTGTATGTACATACATACAAGCCCATAAGCTACAGCAACTGCTTTCCATAAGGCGGCATGAACGATAAAAAGGGACCGTACAAGACTGTACTTTAATTATTTACCGTCATATGAACCGTTTACATAATTTATAAAATATGGCATGTACGAATTAAAATTATTAAAATATGTTTATGTGAAATAGTAAATAAAGATTACGTGCAACAAACTACGAGCAAAGTACATTGTTTATGGTATTTTTTTATGCTTCGGCAACGACGTTGGCGAATAGTGTGAGGTGACGGTGTCAAATAGGAATCGATGTGTTATTTTGAAGATTGTAAAAAAAATATTCACGTATAAAATTAATAAAATACAGTCTTATATTTAAAATAAGTCTATATTTAATATTGTAGCCATCGCTATAAAGCGGCGAGTCTTAAAAAAAGGCTAAAAGGCTCAAGCCTTTTCGACCGCTGACTGAAGGTTTAACATTACACAACATAACGCATTCAGGATGCTATTGGGGTTGTCTCGGAGATGCAGTGCATCAGGAATGTTTGCAGAGGCCCGCACAGACAATTTCTATGCTATTATTAGAAAGCATTCGGCCTCTGCCTTGGCACGACTCCCTTGATGCATATCAGTGTAGTTTAAGAACTGCAGAAGTTTCCGCTTGTTGGCTGCACTCTGGTCTAACATGTTTATGTTAAAATCACCCAAAAGAATGACATGATCATATGGTGCCAATGCACAAATGCTGGCAGTCAAGCTGTCTATAAACCTATCCTCGCACAGCCAGGGTGGCCTATATGCTGTGACACGATTGGTTTTGCTCGTTTTCTCTTTTTTGGTGTGTGAAGTTTATTTTCTTTTGTGCCAGTCTCGCCATATTTTTCTTTAGTTATTTATCTAACAGTTCGTTGTTCAATATTAGGCGCACCAAAAAAAAAAAAAAAAAACATCATCGATACGTTCTTCCAATAATGCTAGTCGATTGTATAATCGAATACAATAAAAAGAATACTAAGTGCCACAACGTGGACACACACGACCTTGTGCGGTAATAAGGTGAAGGCCGCGCGTGGTTTCCTCTCGACGCAACAGGAGCGACATGCGCTCTACACGTCGCAGTGAAAGATGCAGCCAGTGCGCCTGTCTCAGCCAAGTAGTTCTCCCAAGAAAATGTGTCTGGGTCTTTGTAGACTGCGGACAAAGACGCTGTTTTAGTGATAGCGTGAGCTACCTGTGTCGTAATACAATAAATTAAAATAATAACTGCTTATTTACAAATAGCTGGTTGCCGCGGCTCCGTCTATGTGGATGTCGGTCATATCTCCAGTTCTTGAGAAGGAACTCGCTGATAAAGTACGTAACGCCCCTGGTGTTGCATACATCCATAGGTCACGGTAAACAGTGGTTTAAAAAAAATTAAACTATGACTTTTCATTATTTCTAATACCCACAGTATGACAAAATTTAAACAATCAAATGCAACGTAGACCGATATAAATGCGATATTCTCTTGCACTCCATACATTTCGGCTCTTTCTCCATCCGACGCAGATACTTCCCGAAGCAACCGTGCTCGGTGATCATCTGCCTCAGACGGTACGAGAGGCTGCCGTGTGGCCTCTCTAGCCACTCCCCCAACGATACCCTACGTTAGACAGTGATAATGCAGCTTTCTCATGGCAAAATATTTTATGACCTGTTACTATAGCTCATATTCTACATTATTTTAAAAGTTTAATCAAACCGCAAAGACGCCCAGTCACTCGCAGCCTTCATTTTAGAGTGCTTTAAATTTTTAAGTCTAGCTTGCCCCGGTGTCTATCAAGAATTTTAAATTCGCCCTCAAACGTGCCTTACTTTGAGTCGAACCGACTAAAACGCACGCCGCCTGTGGGTCGTTTTGGTTGCCGAAGGTGAGGTTGACAGGCATATCCCTCGCACCCCGGCCGACCCAGGGCCATCTCTCACGATATGGCCCTCTTCTCGGGTGTGGGGACTACAGAGTCCCCAACTCGTCCCCGGAAACGGGGAGGCATAAACGGGATATTTACCATGTTTCATTGTTTTGAGTTTCCGATATTTCGGCACTGTTGCAAGCACCATGATCACGGAGGAACTGGAGTAGTGGCGGTGAACAGAGAAAAAGTTTTTTCTAGGAGTATTTATTTTGATACTGATGTGAGTGGTATAATTCAAACTATGAATGTTAACCATATGCTTTTTTTAATAGTATAGAAATCCTCTCGGATAGGCCCTCCCCACCGGAGTGGTTATATCTATTAATTTAAAAACCACTTTATTTTTGAAGTGCGCAGTGGAGCCGGCGGACTCGAAACGAATAAAAAATGCAGATCGCAGGCCTCTTTATTTTTTACGAAAACATAATATCGGTCGGTATAATCCAATATGATATTTGGGAGTGTATGGCACCCCACTATGATCCTGCGAACCAGGTTATTGCCGATCTCATCTGCAACTGCTGATTAACGAAGAAGACACTGGGGCAAGCTTCCACCGAACATCAATTCTGGTTGCATTAGAGCTCGCTTTTCTTCGTAAAGTGGCTTATCTCCCGTTTCCGGGGACGAGTTGGGGACTCTGTAGTCCCTACACCCGAGAAGAGGGCCAGATCGTGAGAGATGGCCCTGGGTCGGCCGGGGTGCGAGGGATATGGCTGTCAACCTCACCTTCAGCAACCAAAGCGACCCACAGGCGGCGTGCGTTTTAGTCGGTTCGAGAAGCTCGTTTGTGGTTTCAGTATTGGGTCATGTACAATAGGCCTCGTGAGGGATATGTTTATGACAAAATGTGTGTTTCCAGAAAGGTGTTTAAAGCAAAATTAAAATGGTGTCAAAACAACCAAACACAAATCAAAATGGACAGTTTGGGCACAAAAACAAGAAGTTTCTACATTGGATTCAGTGATACCTCATATAGCCTATTACTAGCGGACTACTAAGACGCTTCTAATGATACCTCATTTGTTCAATTCTAAAAAGTAGTTGAGGAACTATGAGGGAACAGATGAACCTACATATATACCTGTCAAAATCATAACCCTCCTTTGGCTTCGTCGCAGTCAGGTGAAAAGAAACATGATGTATGTTTAGTTTTGACTCCTAAATATACAGCTTTATATACCCTCACACTTGGTAGCCGTATTTTACCCCACAGAAAAAAATACAATGTGATTACAGGATACCAGATGCACTATAAAACCGAGGGTGATTATCTGCCCGCAACAATACGACAGTAAAGAAAATAAACAAGGATTTTTGAAGAAATTGCTGTTTTATTCATCCGATACTGACCAAAGTTATTCAGTTCACGACACTGAACTTTGCTAGGCACTCGTACCCGCCATACAGTCTCGCGGTTCGCACTGTCCAGTACTTATTTAGGCTAACCACGCCAAAATCGTAACAAAGGGACGGCATCGACGAAGCGGTCGCCGGGAGGGAGGTGTTGTTGGCTGTATCGCTTGATATAGCCAACGCCTTCAACACTCTCCCCTGGGCGACAATTGCGGAGGCGCTGAGGTACCACAATGTCCCGTGGTACCTCAGGCGCATCCTGGCGGACTACTTCGTGGACCGGGTTATCATCTACCCGGCCCAATGCGGGAGATTGCGTAATAATAGTTTTGACGTAGGTACCTACTTAAGACTGTATGAATGAATGAATGTTTGCTATGTATGTTTGTTTCATGTATGTGTGTGTGGGAGGGTGTATGTATTTGATAATCATTATGAATTAAAAATGCAAACAATTATTTAAGTATTTATAACATGTCTATATTGTCAACAATGTTACGTGTTATGTCATATCAACATTGTCAATATGATTTTTTAAAATTAGATTATAACAAAAAGAAGTTTTAAGTATAATAATATTATTTAACAATTTCTTTTAATTGCTCAAGACTCGAAAATACTCGAAGGGCTGAATTGTGTAGTATAAAGTAACGCAGAAGTAGTTATTATTGTTATTTTTTGTCAGTGAGCATTTAGAAATGCGATGTTATCATGTACAAATTATATATTTAGTCTCCTGCAAGAGTAATAACCCACTTTTGATGTTCATTTCTCGTTCATTCATACATGATATCATACGATCATAAAATTCACTCCTGTTGCTTTGGAAATAAACTCGTATGAAATAATAAGGCCCTGGGAGTGAGAGTTCTCACGCTATCCACCTTGCTCGCGGCAATGGTCCGCTGCGCGGATGCGTGGGCGGCCGGCGCCTCCTTCTGCGAGCAAGTAATGCTCGTGAAGGAGGAGACGCGGCGGGAGCGGCAGCGGGAGCGACGAAGGATCGCAAGCCAAGCAGCACTAAAATCTTTCTAAACAGCAATAAACCAACAAAGGTTTCTTTCTCAAGAAAATTTATAACTGTAATTACCAATCCACATTTTCCCTAACGACGACTTAAGTTAATTAAGTATTTGTAATGTTAAGACTAGACTTAAGACTTCAGCTAGTCTATTCACTTGGTCATTTGAGAAGTGTAGTTCGTTACTCTGGTATCTTTGTTGTTTTGTTTTTATTTAACCCATAAATGCAGCAATATAAGGCCTGTATAGCCGCTGAAATATAAAAGCAGCAATAAAACGTCAGGTGAATCGCCGCCACTACAAAATAACGAAAAATAATGACAAAAAGTTACAAAAAGCTGCGCCCCCGGGCCCCGCCGTTGACCCGGGCTCTCCAGCCAGCTCTGCTCGGTGGAGTGGTCGAGTCCCTGTTCCCGGCGCGAGCGGAACACGTTCCGCCGCAGATGACTCCGCCACCTCGGTCGCCTGTGGCGCCCAGTGTGGCACAATTTACGTTTATTTTCACAGCATTTGTGGTATACAAGCGGTAAATTTAGGGCACTTCTTCTTGATTTTACTATCCGTGGTAGAAAAGTAGTACCAAAAAGTGATTTCTAGTAGCTCATCTTTTCTGTGTAAGACTCAATTAGGTCTGTGGCCACCTAAAAACATAGTAGATGAGCTTACCCCTTTGGGGATATTCAGGCGTAAATATGTGGAACTTGTCACCTCGGTGGTGTAGTAATGAGTGCGAGACTGCGTCAGAGGTCGCGAGTTCGATTCCCGCTCAGGACAACTATATATACTTATTGCATTGATCTAGGTGTTTTCTACGGGGTGTTGCAGAAATCTAAAGAAGCGGACAGGCTACAACCAAAACACGTGAATGGAAATACCAAAAATTGATGGAATTTCTTTTACCGTACATGGCCAACAGAGAGTCAAGTTATAAAGAGGATATTTCGTCACCAAATAATAAAGATGACTCTTCGCAAAGCACTCAATATTCATTAAACCAAGATGACTCTTCGCAGAGCACTGAACATACACCAAATCAAGCTGACAATCCCAACAATCTTTACGAAATAGCCTCAACTTCAGGCATTTCAACAGATTCGGTCACCCCGTCATCATCAAAGAAGAAAAAAGGCGGAATTGTAATGCTTAAATCCATTTAGCTTTTTAAAATAGATGTAGCCTGTAATGAAGGTAATAAGGGCAAATAGGGATATGTTTCAGACCAGATCACTCCCAGTAGAAACATTTCGTAAACATTTCGTAACGTTAAAAAAAAGGAATGTGCTAGATTAAGTAATTGTAATTAATCTTGGTTTTATGGCGGCCTTACTTTCATTGCATTCCGATGCTCGAAGGTACTGGACCCACCGTCGCGTTAACTGCCTTATTACTGTTATTTATGGACTAACTGGGTTCAGAGTAGTCATTAAGTCTATGTATGATACGTGAGTCTATCCTATGAACGCCTGAGCGTGAGAGATACCTACTTACATTCTGTTAATATTAAACACTTTTTTGACTCTTTCGACTAGGCTAGATTAAAGGCAAGTGATAGGAGAAGATGTGGTTAAGCGAGATAAAATCTGATGAAGAGGCTTAGAATATTTACAGTAAAAAGGGTTCGATTGAGTTCGCTCGTGTACACCGTCTGTTTTCTTATGATTAGACGTTAAAGATGATTTTAGTTAATTTTGCTACCAGGAGTTTTTATTTTAAGTTTTGTAATTTCTACTTATACATTTGGGGTTGACAACTGTAACTTTTGCACGTGCTTCTTAAAAGTGAAGGAGCTAGCTTCTAAAAAGTCCGGTTTCGTGCAGCCGCTCTTGATTTCATTTAGATTGTCTATATTTAGATAAATATTTTATCAATACATCGTAACGTAACAGCAACCAATTTAAATCTATCTGTATGGGTGTACGAACTGAACTGGCACCATAATACAATTGAAATAAAAATAAACTGAATTAATTAAGCCCTTTCAGTTGATACCCAATACGACATTGTTATCAATTTTTTTTTTAAACACAGTACTTTATGGCCAGTAGAGGGTGCCACGATAGGTTCAGTGACACATTATATAAGACGCTTCTACCTCATTTGTCCAGATATAGGATAAATTTATTCGTGTTGCCATCATTCCAATTCGTCGTTTCTAAAAAAAGTCGCAAAGTATTCGCACCCGTATCTTTTTGAATATATGGACGCGAAAGAGATGTTTTTTTACATATGTGGTGTTAGAACGTATATACGAATTATAATCACTTTTGTTGCTATGGAAACTTGTCATTGCATGTAGCCACCGATTTAAATAACTTTTACTTACGGATCATATGCGAAAATACACCTAAAGATTGTCTGGTAACATTGGACACGTCAAGACGATGTTCCTTAGGTATGTTCTGTTCCCCAGCATCTTTTAAGCAAAGGACAGCTTCCGACAGCGATAATTGCACTTGAACACGTTGTCCTGTATGTGAAAAATATAAATGTATTAAAGTTTTAGACAAATAAGCGGATTGCGGGATTGATTTTCTTTTGAATGAAATTTTAAGCATTTAGTATACTAACTATTCAAAATCGATTAATATAGTTCATAGTCATGCTACTACTGAGAATTGCCTTATAAAAAATCCCAAGCACACACTATGCCTGTTCCGATCTTTTCCCATACGGTGTCGTACAAGGCGACTAAGGGATAGGGCAGTTTAACATTAGACAGATATATACAGCCCAAACTCCGCCTCAGATGCATGGCTCGAGTCAACAATAGTGCACGGAAAATAGACTCACCCCCTATTACGTGGAACAGAATACAATGATTGATGAAATGTGGGCGTTAATTCACCTCTGCCTAACGATGCCTATGTAGGTACGTCATAACACTTTGTAATTTTTAAACTATCGCGGTGTGAATTCATAATTATCTAGTCTGCTCCTAATATTCTCACCAGCGTTTGACACAATTATGTCAGGGTAGCTTTCAGACATTCCCGCTAATACTCTATTAATAGAGTATGTTAAAACAGGAAGATTTATTAACTGAGCCAACGACAACGCAATCTGTTGCGAACTTGTGAAACAGTACCTAGGTAGGTATATACTCAATACAGATAATGCAATAGGTAAGTAGGTAGATATTTAATAAGTGGACAGTAAGTAATTAATGCAAATACAATCTTTAGCTGGTTTATTTATTTACTAAGTAGTATTTCTTTCGTAACAGATGCACAATCAGATTATTGTTCACAATAATTTGTTCACAACGCAAATCATTGAGCGCGTTCACAATTTCACGGCTCATAACAGATGGGCTCGGATCGACGGTAGGCACAAAACAATCCGGTTGCTTCCTTCTTCGAATCGCAGTACTAGGTTCCTTGGTTTCAGCAGCAGCTGACAAATCGGGAGTTAAGTTATTTCGCCAGTTTATGTTTAGGTCCCAATGTAATAGGTGGGCCGCTGGCCGCCCGCGGTATAGTACAGGGGCCCAACTGGGGTTAACCACCTTGGGAGGCTGCCTCACCAGGCCGCGCATAATCCCGATATGGTTCGTCGTGCCGGTTGGTAACCGGAATTGGGAGCCCGGCGACCATACTCGGGGGGGTACGGGGGCGACTAAATTTTTCTGTTTATATTACTGACCACTGACCAAACCAAATAGTTGACTTCAATTTGGGTTCAACTACTGTATGTAATTTTAGTTTCTGACAAGGGATTCTCCCAAGAGAATACGTATAATAACTTTTGTTATTACCAAAACGTTGATGCTGTTAGTAATTTAAATGTGAAAACCCTAAGAATAACAAACAGAAGAAATAAAAGTAAGTTAATAAGATATGAATTAAGACATAGAGTATGTACTATTTCGTAATTCTTAACTTACATAAAGTTTCTCAAAGTTGACTTATAGAAAAAATAATCTACTCATTCACAACTTCGTAAAACTTTTTCATTCCAGGAATATTTTGCTGTTCTTAAACTGATGTTTTATTTGGTTAGGTGTAAGTTTCTACTGTCACTACCCTAGTAAACTTATTGATTTATTTTTTAGATAAATGCTGCAACCCAGTGTGAAATAAAGATGGTAGACAAAAGCACAAACTATAAAAGTAGAAAAATTGTGATTCGTTGAGTCAAGGGATCGATTCCTTTGTCAGACAGGGTTTTACTGTACGGAATTCTCAGTAAAAGTACACAGTCAGAAAGAGCTATTGAACAAAAAAACGTGAATCTTTTAAGTATTTAGTTAACTTAGATTTATGTATATATTTTCTATATTCGTATATGCCGCGTGTTTTTTTCTGGCGACCTTTGCCAGATTACTTACATATTAGTTGTATCTGCGTCCGCGTCCCGAAGTCGATGCAACTCTTTCGTTGCCTTCACAATGATCATCCGATTATTATCTATGGATTTTTCTAACTTTATGTTTTATCTTTTCCAGTGGAAGACAAGCTGCTCGCGTACGAAGGCAACTCGGGCGTCGGAGGTCGATGAACGACCTCCGCCCACCATAAGCGCCGGCCTGGGGGTGACAGGTGGAGCCGCCTGTCACCCTGGCAGAAGCAGGCCGCGGCAGTGGCGCGCCTGGCGCAGCCCTGTTGCTAGCCACTTGCCGCTATTTTTAGCGACCCCAGTCGCTAAGACGACGGAAAATTTTCCTTTCCGATCCTGAAGCGCATGCGTAGTGCCCTTTAACTCGTGTCCAGGGTGTGGGGCTACTCCCCTTGCCACCCGGGTCCAATTAAAAATATGCAAAATAAACAATACCTACAGAGGAGACCAGATGACTTGAAACAAAGGCTATGCCATATAATGCATCTAAGTGTGCTTAGACATTAGTAATTTACAATGTCAATTTATATAAATCGTAATAATATCAAGCAAACAGCAAAAATGACCTGTAAAACTGCCTAACCCGCCATGTATGACATAGGCCTCTCCCAATGTTGGTACACTTTGATCAAATGTTTCCAACTTATCCAGACGGGTTGGTACAAGTTTTTATGTATTTCAAATTTTCCTTCTCTTGCAGTGATATCGTCGGAGTATTTTTTCGTTAGTTCATACTTTTCGGATGAGAACACTTCGAAATGCTAATCTAAAAATGGCTACCGAAAATGACTAATGGGGAACATTTTGTTATTTTTAAATAAAGAATATGAATGTAAAATTACTTATTTTAAAAGGCGCTTTAAAATTCTCACCATAAACTTGATATGTTGCACGAGAAATATGAGTTCCCTGTACGTTTTTGATTAACAAAGTCCCTGACTGACTGTAAAGGTCACGACTGACTTAAGTGTAGCAAATGTGTTGCAAAGTGAACGCTATTACACAAAGCGGTGCATTCAATACTTGCTACATTTTATTGTGCCGGCCTGAATATGAGAATAGTTCACAAAGCATTTCACTTTGTTACAATGTTTTATAAGTTTAATATTTTAGTTCTAGTCTCGACATTATATCTATTTGTTACCGACTACGGCGAAGCAAAAGGAGGGTTATGATTTTGACAGGCTATGCATGTATAATAAGAGTTTTATAGTTTTTTTTTTTAGAATCTCTCGACCATTCAGACAAGCCGAGTCCCTGATAATATTATATAACTCCCTCGTGAGAACCATACTCGAATACTGCTCGGCCGTATGGGCCCCGATATACAAGACACATACAGATAGATTAGAGTCTATACAAAGACGGTTTGTCAGATCTTTGTGTTCAAAATATAGCATGTATACATCTAAGACTGAGTCTGGGCTGTATATAATATCTGTCTGATGTTCACATTGTCACCAATTTATTCATACCATTAAAAATAATGTTAATCGATGGCATATTTCATTGTTATCAATAACCATTCAAATATTGACGCAAGTTTAAAAAATGCAGCTGAAAGAATACTAGAGCAACTACAAAGAGGAGGTGGCATTAGTAACTGTGTACTATAGGGTATGAAGTCATGTTTGCTTGAAAAGTAATCTCAAAGCTATGTTTATTGGTGCTGATTACCTTATAGCGAGTACTTAAATGTTTTATCTCCTAACTAACCACTAACCTCGATAAAAAAAGAAAGATAATGAATTAGGACTGACGACCTGAAAAAGTTGGGAACAGACCGGATTCAGGAAACCGGAGGCTTTTTTTTTATATCACTTAGGTGGCAGATAAACATACAGCCCACCTGTTGGAAAGTGGTTACCGTGGCCTATGGACGTGTGTGAGGACTCACATTCACGTCTGCCTAACCCTCCGGGGATAAATGCGTGATTGTATGTATGTAAGGGTAGTAACAGGTGATGCACGCCATGAGTATTAGCGCTCATTGTAAGCTCTTACCTACATTTTAAATAAATACTTCTGTACCTATGTGTCGGACTAAACACTGCTTAAACAGCTGTACCTCTTTTAGTGAGATTTCACGTGTGTTTCAGTTGATTTTGTTTCGATCTAATGTTAATAACATCACAATATCAATGTTCTATCTTGAAATTGATGTTACAAAAATACTATTTTTGATATTTAATTTGATTATGACAGCTAATCGAATATTAACTGAATTATTATAAATTAACAGTATTGTAGTTTACGCAGCCGTAGAGGTGGCTACACCGCCTCTACGGCTGAAGACTCTTCTACGAATCAAGCTACGAAACTATGCTTCTGTAATTAACCATGACATTAATACCACTTAATACTCTCTCAAAACTTAACAAAGTCGTTTACAAAAGTTGAACACTTTCGCAATACTTTCTTACAATAAATAAGTCATGTTACTATTATCTGTTCTGTGGCCATGTCAATAAAAAAATTGAATGATTCTTACCCACAAGTGACATAGCGACTGAATCGCGTGCCGACGATTTTCGGTCGTTGCATCTAAATAGGGGGATTTACCAAAACGTTCAATAGAAACTGCCCTTTTTATCGCTGAGATTTTTTATCCTACTTTCTTCAAAACGTGATATAGCAATCTACAAACTATATTATAGCAAATTTGATAAATGTATTATCAAATTGAAGATGTAATTTAGTGTATTTGAGTAATTTATTCACTCAATTGTGACCACAAATGTGTACAATGTGGGCCAAAAGCTTTTTATTTTAAAATATTTGCATTGAACCCGCGCCCCTGCGTACTTAGGTGGCAGACAAGCGTACGGCCCACCTGATGGAAAGTGGTTACCGTGGTCTATGGACGTGTGTTACACCGTTATACAGAGTTTCTGTTCCATGAGTGTAGAGGACAAATCAGGATAAGCCTTTAGTCGTCCCACTGACAGCACAAATTCTCCAGTGAACTCTGGCTACCCTCAATTAGTTCAGCAATGATTCCCTATAATAAGTGTACTACCTAGACTGTAACAAATGATGTAAGACTGTCCACTAGGAATTAAGGTACGATGGGGTTGGCATATCCTTACTGGATCAAAACCCCAAAATAAAGATTAAAAAAAAAAAAACAATTTACTATTCTTACCTACGCGTTAATTCCCGTAAACATTATTGTATATCATGGAACGCGAAAGTTAGTTATTGTTGTATGTTTGTGATAGTGCTGTGTTTGTGGTGTCTGTGTGTTTGTGCGCACACGCAGTGCGGCTGCCGGGGAGGTTATATTGGTAACTATATAAGCATGTGTATGACTAGGCCATAAATCATCACTTAGAAATACATTTAATTTACTTCTGGGGACGTATAGCTTGTAGGAACTATAACTTTTCGGGGTCTGCCTGTTGATTTGATACAATGTCACTTCCTCCATTGTTTTCTCTTTGATATATGAGGTTATATCACTCTCAGCTGTATCTTAAAACAACCGATCAAGAACCAAGCGGTTCGGAGACTCTTTCCTCTGTCGCACCATTAAGGCCTGGAATTCATTACTAGCTCACTTGTTTCCTTCTTCCTACAGTCCCGGGTCCTTTAAGCGGGGCGTGAAAAGCATATGATGAGGTCGTCAAGCTGAAAACGGCCATCATACCGTGGCTCAACTATAACGTAAATATACCTTTGGAAATTTTTTTTGGCATTGGCTCGGTATGTTAGTTCTACTGAGAAGCCAATACCAGCCAAATACCAGCAAGAATCTATCTGACTAAATAGTAAGTAAGTAAGTAACTAAGTCTGAATCTAATGTGGCGCCCTCTAGCGGTCATAAAGTACTGTGTTAAAAAATAAATTTGAGATAAATATATCGCGTTTGGAACTGAAAGGGCTCAATTAGCACATTTCAAATATGTATAAATTATAGTTATTGCTAGCTTCAAAATAATATAAATAAGAAAATAAGTTTAAATCTAAAACCCGACTACTGAAAAATCACTGTCTAAAAAGTATTGAATAAGATTAGCTGTGGTCGTATGCCACTTAGTCTTTTTTTTATCTAGGACACGCTTACTTGACTTCACCTCGCCTGATGGTTAGCTAAAGGCAAAGTCTTAAGAAAGAGGGTCACCATTACAGACAACAATTTTTTTTTTATACCACTTGGCAGACAAGCACACGGCCCACCTGATGGGAAGCGGTTACCGTGGCCTATGGACGTATGCAACACCAGGGGTGTCACACTCGCGCTGCCGACCATGAAGAAACCTTCTGATGCCCCTCTTGAAGAACCCCATACCTATTGTAGGCGCTTGGGAAAACCGCAGCAGAGGTCATTCCACAGCTTGAGTGTGCGTGGGATGAAGTTTCTTTCATACCGCACAGTGCGCACCGTCTCAGGTCGCAATGTGTGAGGATGAATTCCCTGCCTATGGCGAGAGGTGCGGTGATAGAATGTAGCTACGGGCATCATGTAAAAAAAATCATCTGAGCACAAACCATTGTATAGGCGGTAGAACACACACAGTGAGGCAAAATCCCTCCTAAGGCTAAGAGGTTCCACACTACCTGTGAGTATGGGATTGTCAACCAGCCTCAATGCCCGTCTTTGCACTGAGTCGAAGGGGTCAAGTTGGTATGCAGGTGCTCCAGCAAAAAGGTGACAGCAGTACTCCATGTGAGGCCGGACCTGTGCTTTATAAAGACGGAGTTGCTGCCCCGCAGTGAAGTACTGCTTCACCCTGTTGAGCACAATGTTACAATGGTGGCACTCAGCTTGGCGGCCTCATCAGATGCTTGTCCACGCCCCGCTTAAAGGACCCGGGACTGTAGGAAGTCTAACAAAAATAATACATTCTAAGAAAAAGTGGCATACGACTACGGCCATCTTTGATATTTTCTTGTTCAAAAGTTTTTAAAAGAGTGATTTTTCAGTAGTCGGGTTTTATTTATGTAGGTGGACGAATCCCTTTCTCACCTTCTACGACATCAACGGTAAGACATGCATTGTTCTTATTACACGACAACAAATTAACGTATATAAATATATAGCACAATATGACGACGTTGGAATGGCCTGCTCAGTCTGCCGACCTCAATCCCATAGAGCATGCCTGGGATTTGCTTGGGAGAAGAGCTTTCAGTGATTCTTTGGAAAATCTGAACACTAAAGAAAAACTTTTTTTACACCTTCGCAGTGTATGGAGTTCAGATATTGACTAGAGCTTGAAAAGGTGTATAGGTAACCCTTTTATCAAGAAAAGGAAGATTAAAGGGATCCTAATAGGGGGTATAAGTTTTTTTTAGTAAAACTTAGGTAGGATAGAATATAATATAAGTAATAATAGCTACGTGGTTCCCGGCAGAGTAGAATTTGGGTATTAAATGCTAAATTAATTTCACGAAATTTTTCATCATGATCCGAATTGTAGCAGTCATTAATTGTAACCATGTGGACCATATTTCGGACAGTATCATTCCGCCATGAAGATATGAGTTCTCTTAGGCCGGATGGTATGGGGTAGCATGTAAGGACGAGAAGGCGGTGGCCTGTGGTCAAATTAGCGTGAACCGCTAATTCTGTTTCTATAGGAGAATTCCAAGCAGTTCTAAGTCAACATAGCGTATATGATAAATTACAAAAGTAATACGCAGTCCAATAAATATCTTCGCGGCCATTTTATCCGCCCGCCCACTGCAACTTCCCTCCTGTCACGCAACAGTAACTCCGTAAGCTTTATACTAGGACCTAGTGTTGGTGTTAATAAAAATATATTGATAACATTATTTTATTTTTATTTTAGATATTATCTTTATTAATCATTCTCTTTGAAAGCTCTGACAAATGTGCTGAGAGGGATATCTGACAGTTGTCACTTCGGTATGGAAAGTAATTTTAATTAAATATTCGGGATCAACCAATTTCTTCGATTTCGAAGTCCTAATGGTGATAGTGTTGGGGTACATAAACTTCCTTCAAGGCGGGACAAATCTTATTAATAAAACATTGGTCGTAGCCAAAGTGATTATATTAGACAACATCTTGAATTAGGCGATATATGGCAATACGCAATTGAAAAAATAATTGGGAACCGACCAAGCCCGCCTACGAATTGCAACAGAAAGAATGCTAAATCGACCCACTCAAAGTAAGTAAAAGTTACCAGAACTCTTATATTTTCCAAACTTTTCTTTCACACTGTTTCTATCTAAACACTCCATAAATGTTCCTTGAGATGAAAAACTACAATAAGTAGATTTATACAAGATGTTTGTAATTTTGATGTTACAGGATTGCATTCTTTTCAAATGAATTCTAAACTCATTAGTAAAGTTTCTTTCTGAATGACGACTTTGTTTCACTGTTTAGTTTCCGAAAAAGTACCGCATATATTTACTAAGTTAAATATATGCGTGCGGTTTACCAACCTGTCTGGTCAGTGTGAAACCGGTCAGGTGTAATAAGTAATAAAGTAATGTGGAAAAGTACAAGTGAGTTATCAATATGTGTTTGATATTTTCCGTGAAGCGACTGCCATCTGACTTCCACAACCCAAAGGCGATAACAAGGCATTGCAGTTAGATCAGTTATTAGACTTGTAAGGCTCCAACTACCCTTAACGGCTGCTATAGATGTTCGTATGACAAACAAGACCAACGGCTTAATGTGTTCTCCTAGGCACAACCAGACCAATGCAAATATCCATATTGATGTATACGAATATTTGCAATAAGTGGGAATCGAACCTGCGCCTCGGGCCGCGTTTAAATCTCATAACCTTTTGCCTTCGAGTCAAAACAACTGTACATACTTATGTATGGGTCTACGTCGAGAACGAAATGACCGTTAAAGAGACCGTATACACTCAGCATATTGGAACACTAATCAATGGTTTAGACGTTTTTGCACTTTAACAGCGTTCAAATTATAATGAAGTTGAACATAATATTTCTGTGCTCAAATTTATTTGCGTTTCCGACAAAGTTTTTGTGGCTTAGAAAATCGTATAACTCAAATACGATTCGCGAAATAATTTACTAAGCACTTTGTTTTAATTGAAATCCTTTACCAAATACTTCACATCAAGTGGGTGGCTTGTCTGCCACTAAAGTGGTATAAAAGAAAACTATCAGAATCGTTGGTAATCTATACACGAGTTAATGAATTTTGACACCTATCTGTATAGGCATAGCGTACTTTTTTGTAGTAATGTCATATGTATGACAGCATCCAAAAGTGGAAAATAATTCTTGTTATCTACTGATGAAGGAGTGATAGGGCCACATACATCTGAGTGCACAATATATAAAGGTCGTTTTATGTATTCCTTGCACTTATTCTTATTAAAAGGTAATCGTGTCTGTTTTCCACTTATGCAAGCCTCACACAATTCATTGGTTGGAAATATTTTATCAATTTGCTGTTGGTCTCTTAATTGGCAGACAAGCACACGGCCCACCTGATGGAAAGTGGTTATTTTTTTTATACCACTTAGTTGGCAGACAAGCACACGGCCCACCTGATGGGAAGCGGTTACCGTGGCCTCTGGACGTATGCAACACCAGGACTTCATCGCCAAAAGCAAGTCGGAACGATTATCTCGAAGTCGAATCGTTTAATACCACAAGATGTCTTCGATATAAACCGATTAGGGGGGCACTTGGCTCAATGGTAAGCAAGAAACCAAATTGCAATCTCTAGAAATACTAACCTAGGCAGTCCTGAGATGAATCAACACGGATAAACATACTTAGATACTTTTTTTTTCGTAAATACATATTATACATAGAAACACCCAGACCAATGCAAATATACATATTCATGCATACAAATATTTGCACTGAGCGGGAATCGAACCCGCGCCCCCTGCATAGCAGTCGAATGCTCTACCCACACGAATCTTCGTTCTTGGTGTTGCTATTAGTATTTCCATTGTTGACCCAAGCCATGCATCTGAGGCTGATTCTGGGCTGTATATTTCTGTCTGATGTTAAACAGCCCTATCCCTTAGTCGCCTTGTACGACATCGCATCAATGGGGTAGCCCAAATTCTACTTTGCTGGAAAAGTAAAACGGAAATGTAAAATAATATAAGAAATGCCACCTGATTCTATTAATAGAATATTAGAAAGGATTGAACCTACATATATGAGACATATAGTAGGACTTTTTTATATACAGGAAGGATTACAAATGAAAGATAGTTGTATATTTAACATACTTAAAATATTTCTCGGTGAAGAGTGGAAAGTGTGACTCAGATAAATGCTATTCCGTGTTAGAAACAAATGGGGACCACCCACTCACTCCGTGATTGGTAAGGCGTATTACTATTACTAAGAACTTTATTGCGACATAAAACATATTTGGTGAATCTAAAGCAACTGTCATCATTAATTTTGTTATACAAAAATAATGGGAAGATGTTATCGTCCAACATGGTACCAATGTTAGGCGACGGTAAGGCCTGAAGCCAAACACCGGATTCCCATTCCCTCACGGCCAAAAGGCGAGCACGCTCCGCAACATTGGTAGAACTAGAAATTAGATGTTTTCTTACCATGTTGCGTCAATTTATACCTACTCAATTTGTTTGATTACCAGCTAAACAAGTGTTGCATTTTTAGAGTTTATTTTAACAGCACTCACCAGACGCAGCCTTAGATTGAATGTATTTTTATTTAAATTTATATCTTACTATGCATATTTAATTTATTAAATGCCGCGTGGTTCCCGGCAGAGACTTTTTTATAGTGTGAAAATCCCGTCTGATACACCTGCCGCCTCCGGTGATCATCGGATTCGAACCGACTAAAACCACATGCCATCATAATAACTCGCATGAAATAGATAAGGGTTGGAATGTAAGGATAGTATGTCTTTTGCTCAACATAGCGAAGCACTAATTAAAAGACTACGCAAACTAATATTTGTATTTAAGAAAATTAGGCACATTGCTGATTTAAAACTAATTAAACTGGTATACTATGCCCTTTGTCAATCAATATTAACATATTGCATAACGTCATGGGGAGGAGGGGGTAAATCCTTGTTGTTCCCGACGGTGAGTAGAGTAGCCAGAGCTCACTGGAGGGTTTTTGTGCTGTCAATGGAAAGACCAAAAGCTTGTCTGCTTTGCCTTTTACACAGATGGCACAGAATCTCTCAATGCTTGCAGGGTTTGCAGCGCGAGTGTAAAATAAAAGTTATTTTTTTTTATTGTAAATAACGTTTATTATCAATAACACGTCTTTTACGTATGGTTTGTGCATTTTTGTGACTGTAGTCATCATGTCACGTCGTCATTTAAGTCGCGAAGAGATGTTAAGGGCTGTTGGTATGCTAGTCGGTTCGAGTCCGACATTACCTCCTTCGCCGGCTCCGGTGGGGAGGTATCCGTGGGGATTTTGCGCACGTAAAAAAAAAAAAAAGCATTGAATGAAACTGTTAATATATTACTGTTGGTGCAAATAGTACTACCCCATGATAGGTCTTACCGCCGCTACTACGGCGCGCCCTGCGCCTGGTCGCCCAAGTTTTAGCTCCCATTCCGCCACCATTTCCCTGTGGAGCCGGGATCTCACGGGCCGAATTTCTTCGGGTTCGGGATCCGCTCCCGCGCCGCCTTTCGGAACCAACGAGAAACGAGTTTTGACTAATAACATAATACTCCAGTTCCTCCGTGATCATGGTGCTGGCAACAGCACCGAAATATTAGAAACTCGAAACAAATTATCCCGATTATTTTGATACTGATGTGAGTGACCATGATAGTTTAAATACCTATATTATCTTATTTATCCTAGTAAGTCATAATGGTAAAATATTGTACATTTTGGGAAAGCGACATTTTGGGAAAGTGACTTTTGGGAAAGGGACATTATGGGAAGTTGACATTTTGGAACCAGGGGACATTTTGGGAAGTCGACATTCTGAGCCTCAACGGAGATTTCGTGGCAACTTCGCTGAGATGATAATACCTAATAGTCACTTCTTTAATAGTAACACAAAAAATACTTCAACACCTGCTAAGTAAAGCTCGGTTTCTCGAACTTTTGATAAATATCAAATTAATATTCACAATCTCCAATCCTTTCCTTTTTCCCTCTATTTTCCTGAATTCATCTGAAAGTACCTAATAACGCGCGGCTTCCATTTTAAAATCACAAATACAAAAGCAAATCCGGATTATAACATTCTTATCTAGCAGCATTTGCAACTGACATTTAATAACTAATCCGTCAATTTGCTACTAGCCAGTAATTAAAGCCAGAGATATCTTTGACTTTCAACCTCCTTACTCATTTCTACCTCTGCCTACCCCTTCGGGGATATAACGCGCCTTGCGCGCCTCCCCGTTTCCGGGGACGAGTTGAGGAATCTGTTGTCCCCACACCCGAGGAGAGGGCCAGATCGTGAGAGACGGCTCTGGGTCGGCCGAGGTACGAGGGATATGCCTGTCAACCTCGGCAATCAAAAACGACACACAAGCGGCGGCGGCGTGCGTTTTGGTCGGCTCCGGTGGAGGGTTCCCGGTGGTAAGTAGGGTAGCCAGAGCTCCCACACCCGAGAAGAGGGCCAGATCGTGAGAGATGGCCCTGGGTCGGCCGGGGTGCGAGGGATATGCCTGTCAACCTCGCCTTCGGCAACCAAAGCGACCCACAGGCGGCGTGCGTTTTAGTCGGTTCGAGTCCGACATAACCTCCTCCACCGGCTCCGGTGGGGACTCCATTGTACACGAGTACACGACGCGGAGGTTACGAAACTAGACCGTAGCTTATCTTACAGGACCCATATTAGGCTTGACCAAACGCAACTTACGGGCGCTGGTATTAGCCGACACATTTAAATTTGTATAGTTTTATTTCAGTTCTGACAACGACAATGACACATAGGTTGCGTTCCTGATTGTTCCTAAACAATTACTTTTTTATTTTTTTTTAAATTAACGTTTGGACTAGACAAGTATTTGGACCGTAATATAATAAGCAGATCTACAGACTCTAACAACCAGTTAAACTTCTTTAATTTACTTACATAGCACATTTATTTGATCTCACTCTCATGTAATGGGGATGAATCCGTGATCATACCCATAGATATTTCATAGACATGTCTTATCAAAAGTTATATGGTAGTATGTTCCTTACCTTCCTACTATGTATTTCACATTATTCTTGGCTGGAGATGCAACTGTTATGGTTTAAATTACGAAAAGGTAGACACTTGGGTGAAAAATTTTACAGAATAGGACCACTGATCCAAAACGTCATGCATTTTTAACAATGAACTTATTAGAGCCGGTATCTAGTGGTCCGTCTTTGCAAAAACGACCGGGAACAAGCCAAAACAAAATCGCGAGTAGATACAGTAAGCATCGTGTGTCGTGAACGTGATCAAGATCGGGTTCAAGTTTGTCGTCAGAGTGAGACCAGTGATAGTGCAAATACGCGTACATGCCGCAACGGATACTTATTGCGGTACCACACTAATGCAGCTCCCGCATTTCGATTATTGACAAAATACGCTTCTAATAAGTCAATTTTTTCACGATTAGAAGACATTTTAGCGAAAATCCTTAATTAATAACTCATACGAAGTTTCTCAGCTCTCAGCTCATCACGAACCCCAAGATCTACTAATTAAGTCCACACCTAATTGAAGTGTGAACACAACCCGTGAGATAACTAGCCCGTCATACATATCATACATAAGGCCGTCCATTGTACATTAAACTGTATGCATGCTACCTACAAGTTCTACTGTAATCTATTGGTGTACAATAAAGAATTATCTATATATCCGTGCATTTGGCACGTGACATAATGTATTCATATTTCTATCCAATAATCCGTGGGAACGGATTGTATTAACATACCTCCAGACAGAAACTAAAAACAATATTTCTATGGTATTATATGTGGAATGTAAAGCCTTTTTTTTAAGTTAGTTTGCTTAATGATCTAAATATGATAAGTAAATCAACATAGGTAGCGACATAGACTTAAGAAGTGAAGTTATTCTGCATAATGTACCCATATTTTATTGTTCTGAGTTTCTGATATTTTGCAAGCACTATGATCACGTCCTTGCTATCCGCAAATGACACCCCAGATGCGTGTACAGCGTGTATTGTGCACATTTTGAGTAAATTTCAGGTTCAAGATATATGTCATTCACGAGGGTGTTCAGTCCCGCAGTCTAGTGTTATAGGAACAAACTCTCTGGCGTGGTCACTTATCATCAGCAGAGTTTGCATTCCTTATGGGAAAGGCTGGTTCACCGAATTGTATTGTATGCAATTGGCTAGAGGATGTGCATCAATTGCTGATGGAATGTGTGCAAAATACAACTGAAAGATAAGTCAATCTTAAAAGAATTTAATCTCAATAGATTAGATGTGCTTTTTCACGCCCCGCTTAAAGGACCCGGGACTGTAGGAAGAAATAAACATGTGAGCTGGTAATGAATTAAAGGTCTTGGTGGCGCGGCAAAGAAAAGAGTCTCCGATCCGTTTGGTTCTTGCTCGTAGATTCTGCACAGTGTGAGGGTGACTTCTAAGCTCTGCACGTGTTGTCCTGTGTAGGACCCCGTAGCCATTGTAACTCTGTGGTAACAGATTTAAAATAATGACATAATTAGGTAGTTACATGACATGTTACAAGAACCTGATGACTTTAATGAATTAAAATAACAACAAAAAATTTTTTTATAATTAATTAATAAATATGCCACCCCGGCCGACCCAGGGCCATCTCTCACGATCTGGCCCTCTTCTCGGGTGTGGGGACTACAGAGTCCCCAACTCGTCCCCGGAAACGGGGAGGCGCGCCACGCGCGCCACCGCCGCGGCCTGCTTCTGCCGGGGTTTGGTGGCGTGCAAGGCCGTGGATAGCACGACTGCGCCAGGTTCTCCACTCTATCACCTATAGACAAAACAATTGATGTAAATCCTCAAGTACATACAGGTTGCCACACTGACTCTTTAGCATCGTGGCGCTAACACTACGTATTATGTAATTTGGCCTTGATCAAAATTGTTTTGACATCAGCTAAAGCCAACAGGAATTGCGCGCGGGTTACTTCATTACCATCGGGTCTGTAGAAAAAAAAGAATTGAAAAAAGGGTACAGGAAAATAAAGGCGTATTCTATTATTTATGTTCGTGGGATGCTGGAGGTGCATCGTCACGCAAAATTTATAAGCATCGTGTTTGTTAATAATATGATAAAAGCAACCATAAATAAATTATAACAAATAAAAAAAACGATCAAGTGCTAGCCAGGATCGCTCACTGAGGGTTCCGTACAGAATTGAATTGAGAACAGAATTTCAGTTACATAAACGGCAATATCTTCGTATTGCGAAACCTTGGTACATGACATCAACGTTTTAATATATCATGATTTATTTATTGGCTGATTCTAGAATTATTGGTGCAGTTGAGTACTGAGTAGTGACTCTGAGGCATCTTTCTGCAGGGTGTAATGCTAATTTTAGTTCGATTACGAAAGGAAAAAATCTGAATTAGTTCAGGCGGATTCGAACCGCGATCTTTCCCTTATAGGGAGAATGCTCTGAACTGTACCATGAATGCTTAAAACAGGTTAATAATTGAATATGGGATTACATAGTTATTTATGCATTTAGTAAATGACAGCCGTTCAATTACTGACCTGTTTTATGATTCATGGTAGCCAACAGGCCCTCCTTCAATTGTCGAACACGGCTTCGGAAAACCTACCAATATGGTGTATTACTTTGACTAGACAGTTAAAGACCTAATTTTGAGACCTATCTGTGTACCTATATGTGCTCACTCATCGGTTTTCCTTGCCATTACAAAAAAATATCGAATTGACATAGCGCATCTTTTTGTAATCTCATCTGTATGACAACTATAAAAAAAAGATAAATTGTCGCTGGTCAAGCTGTACCTACACTGTAATAGTTAATTAGATATTAAGAGCACAACCATTATACGTTTGACTTTTAGCGAATAGTTTAGGACAGTTAAGTACATTAAAAGCATACGAAGCATAGAGCCTACACCTGAATACCACTAGCGACAACGTCTAAGTCCATATAAAGACGCCTACATTTATAACAAGGTGACCAAGTGGTGCGACATAAAGCAGTGTTCAGTAAAGGAGGCCAGAATAAAAGTCACAGACTGGTTAGGTTCCTTGACATATCGCCTCACAGAGAGTCTACTGATACACCTAGCGTAGTATTCGGAATATCTGGCTGCCGAAGTACTCGAGTTGGCCGGTAACGCCGCGAGGGACAACAAGAAGACAAGGATTATCCCTCGTCATCTCCAATTGGCGATCCGCAACGACGAGGAGTTGAACAAACTTCTATCCGGCGTGACCATCGCACAGGGAGGCGTTCTGCCTAACATTCAAGCGGTAAACGATTGGAAAATAATTCTTTCGCTGGTTCGGTAGGTTAATTCAGTAAATTATAACTTTAAGTTACCTATTATGAATTAAAATCACTTATATATATTTATATAAGTACATAATATTTGCTTATAGCTATACTTAAATTGGATATGATTATCGAAATGTAGATATATATTTACTAAATCAATAGGGCAAATTACATCAGTGAAGGCGGATGATTGGAGAAAATGGCGTACATTGGGAGAGGCCTATGTCCAACAGTGGACAGCGGTGGGCTAATTGATTGATTGATTGACACCAGTGAAAATCGGTTCAGTGAATTTTCATGTTTTACCTCTGCCTACCCCTTCGGGGATATAGGCGTGAGTTTATGTTATGTTATGTTTTATAATTTTTCACACTATAGGTAGATTAGAAAATATTTGCCATCCACCTATAGTAGGGTTTTCCACAAAACAACGATGCTCATGTGTACTGTACCGTGATTGTAGTTTAAATACTGTAAATGTAGCGTTTCTATGGAGTAATGTTTGGTTTACCAAAGCATTGCGAGCAAAAAGGCAATCGTGAGTCAGTGGTGTATGCGTACGCATGTGGCTTATAAAGAGATTAGTTATAGAATGTGATGTTTTTGTTAGGCCGCTGGGGGACGTAAGGAGTAACAGAAATGAGGTGTTAGTAATCTTGCTAGTTTTATTGTAGTTGTAACATATTTTGGATGAATGAATCTTAGCATTAGTTGGTAGGATTCGAACCCAGTACCACTAGACGCGCGCGACACGTGTTATTCATCAAGTTCGGCAACATTGTGCAACCCGCGGATTGTTACTAGCTGACGCACAACGTGAAGCGCGGCTTGTTGTGTTCAAGGATTGATCATGAGTGGATAAACATTGTGCCGGTTCCATTTAAATTTAAACCCGTATATTTAGTTATCAATGCATTGCGAGTTTCAACATGTTCTGTCTATTTAGACGTACAAATATCAGTATCCCCCCCCCCATCTCTTCCCATGCGGTGTCGTACAAGGCGACTAAGGGATAGGGCTGTTTAACATCAGACAGATATACACAGTCCAGATTCTTACTGACCGAGAAAGTCGTTCACAAGATGAGTTACTTTCTAATTGGATTAATAACCGTTCAAGTTCAAATATAGCAAAGTCGGTTATCTACAGAAAACATGGTTCTTCTTTGAACAGTCATACAAAAAAAATATATTATCCGTAGATTGAAGGATGAGGGTCTGGTTCACGATTTCTTCGGGGATGGGAGATCAGACGGTACACTGGACTAGCTTTTATTATGACAAATTTTTCATTTACTAGAAATGAAATGGTTAAAGATCTGGAGTGAAGAGTTCATTATAACATAACATAAACTCACGCCTATATCCCCGAAGGGGTAGGCAGAGGTGCTAGCACCCAAAATATCGCAAGACAAAAGAGGACCTGGCGAGAGTGGATTGTGGGAAACTGATAAGTGTGAAAAGGGTTTTATTTTGACAAACAAATGATGAAATATTTTTTTTCACGTGTTTGTGATAGATATTTATCAAATACCGAGACTTTGAAAATTCCCGCCAAAATAAGTATTGAGAGTTATATCAATAAATAACAAGAAATGTTGACAATTTTCTTTATAAAAATAGGAGGCCAGAATGGGCTCGCGGCATCCGACGACCCGGAAATTTTAAATGAACATTGTACACCCATCTTAATTAATTTTCACATTTAACTGTGCTACGTACTGTAATTAGCGTATCTGCACATGTTTGGCGTTACAACCTTTTTAAAAGTGCAAATATCTCTTCTCGACGGGACGCGTTATTGATAGTCCAATGTGTACATGTTTTTTTCCGCGATCTTTCCCTTACAGGCGGGACGCTCTGACCACAGCCACAGAACCTTCGCCCGAAACCATCCAAATTCTTGTATACATATACCTACCAGAGTGCCACTAGCATTTTTTCAACTTACCCCAAATTCATGCGTTCCATGTTTCTCGCTGGGGGCCTGCGGGGCGGAAGAGTGAGCCCAGCTCGCTCCCGCTCCCGCAAGGCCTCTCTCTTTGCCGCCATCACCTCGCTAGCGAACGAGGCGACGGCGGCCCAACACTGTTCGCTGCCGGCCATAGCTGAAACTACGGCCGACAGCGAGAGGTCCAATTCAGGGTGTAATGTGTTTGTGGTTGAAGTATAATAAAATAGTGCAGTTATTGTAAGTTACGCTTCTTTATTTGTGTTTAAAGCGTATTTTTATACCACTTAGGTGGCAGACAAGCGCACGGCCCACCTGATGGAAAGTGGTTACCGTGGCCTATGGACGCGTGATTGTGTTTTTATTTTTTCAATTAAGTATTCACAACTATATAACTATAATCGATTAAGATATAGAAAAAAGGTGTTGCATACGTCCATAGGCCACGGTAACCACTTCCCATCAGGTGGGCATCAGGTTGTCTGCCACATAAGTGGTATAAATAAAAAAAGCCCGCTAAATAGATATGGATAAAAATTTTGTATGCAAAATTCTTCTTTAATGACGGATTTCAGAGTAAAAGCTTTTGACATATATGTCAACATACAATGTCTAACGTGTATGATAAAAGCGGCTTTAGTAAAGCCTTTTGAAGAAGAATGAGGCGCGATTGCTGAAAATTTAAACATTTAAACATAAGAATTTTTAAAACTCCGTGGGATTGAAGTCAATGATTCGTGAAATGTGGGTGTTAATTCACCTCTGCCTAACCCTCCGGGAATAAAGGCGTAATTATATGTAAAAAATACATATATGTATGCTGTTTTAAATAATAATATTGGTAAATGTCACCCTCATATTAAAAACCGCGTGGTATCCGGTAGAGTCATTTTAACATTACTGGTGTCTGTAATAATTAGGTACCTTCTTTCTTGAGACTGCCTTCATCTTACCATTAGACGAGGTGTAGTCATATTTACATATTCTAGATAAAAAAACAAGCCCACGATTTGAGCTACCTAACTTAACTTTGATAAACATATTTTGATTCAATGGTTATCATGTCGGGGGGATAACCGACGACTGCTACTGGCAGCGTACAACTGCAGTACACTTCGACCTGGACGGGCAACTTGCAGTACTCGAGGTAGAACTAGGTCGCAAAAATTGGCACATAGTAGGGTTGTCCGAGATCCGAAGACCGGAGTCAGGCGACCTGTTCTACCAACAACAGCTGTTCAAATGTGGATTAATACACGTCTGCCCACTGTTGTCTAAAAATATTCCTGTGTAATGAAAGCACATTGGTATAAAACGATCAGATTAGTTCAATAGTGATATTAATGGGGATACAATTGTCGAATAGTACCACTAGCACAAAGAGAAATAATTCCACTTTATCAAAAACTTAATCATTTAGAACATGCCTAGAGAGCAAGTAGAGACTTACCTATTACTTCTTTATTACAAGTGCACAGTTATTATAGTAACATAGTGAATATGCGCAGGCGCAGTGTATATTTGCGGTGTAAAAGACATCAACGCGCATTCCTACGCCGGTTGTTGTGGCGTCTTACTTAACATGCACTATTCATCATATACCAGGGTAAGGCGAGTGGGACGCTTGCCCTACCCTGCTCTCTGACCCGAAGTCAAGAATTTTTAGGAAAATTAAATTAATACATAGTGAGAGAGGAAGCTTTGCAAAATCGTATAAACCCAATCTTCTCACTCTTTTCTCCTAACAAGATGGCGAGATGCATAATTGTAGATGTCTAAAATCTTAACACATTTACATATGCGCGTAATCGTATGAAAGCAATTATGCCGTACCGGTTTCTAATCAATAGTGGCTGGACGTTAATCACTCGAATTCGATATTATCTTCTAGAACATTATAACTATTACGGTAAGATAACAAAGTTTTATCAATATTATTATTTTAGGAAGTACCTACCTACGTACCTCTAATTTTAATAAATCTATTTTCTCGAAATGAAAATTAAAATGAAAATGGAAAAGAAATCTAATATTGCTTCGGTGCGGTGCGGTACCTGGGGAAGCGCAGCGAGATGCCCTTGTGCGGGTGCACGCGGCCGGCGGCGGCGCGGTGGGGCGGTGAGGCTACGCTAGGGGGCGGTGCGGTGCGGTACCTGGGGAAGCCTACAGACTTTTTATCCATAACATGTAAAGAGTATAGATGAAAGTGTAATTAGGTGGTATAAGCATAAGCTTCCTTATGACTTCGTATCATTGGTATAAAAAAAAAAAAAAAAAAAAATTTGTTCGCAATATCACGAGATCTATAATCTAGTTTGTACCTTTGTTATATTATTGTAAGGAGTATTCTAACTATTATAATTATGATTGAAACCATCTGCAAACAATAAAAATAATTGTTTATTAAGAGAATATCTATTAATCTTGATAATTCTTGCTAATAAACCTTGATTATATATACCTACCTATGTAATAACTAACCACTTAGGTGGCAGACAACCGCACGGCCCACCTGATGGAAAGTGGTTACCGTGGCCTATGGACGTGTGTAACACCAGAGAAGCCAGCAGCCGTCAGCAGTGTAGAGGACAAAGCAGGACAAGCCTTTAGTCATCCCACTGACAGCACAAATTGTTCTATTTTTAAATTTAATTTTTTTTTAAGATTAAGAGCCAGTCTTTCCATATTTATATAATTTAATCTAAAAAGTTTGCATACTTATTATAAAAAATCCTTTTAGAGTAAACCTGAACTTTGATGCAGTTTATGAGTCCGTCAGTGTATATCCGTTGGAACATTGTTTTTATTCACCAACGACACACTTTCTTCTGGCACAACACTGTTTTCAACCATTGCAAACGTTTGTTGTACTTTCACGCACTTACAATCTTATTAAAAGAAAGAAGAATCTAATGTTATCACTGGCAAGCTATCGAATATGTTAAAAAACAATTGATTCTAGGAGTATTACCGTTATATTACAGCATTTTTAGCCCTGGGTCGCAGTTGTATCACTTTTAAGACTCTCAGTTATTCTATACAGCGTGCAGTTCAATTATTTTCTTCATTAAGATGGCCAATTATATAGAAAATATAAAGGTAAATTCATTATTTATATACTTACTTTTTGATAAGATTTCCGGCAGAGTAGAATTTAGACCACCCCCGCCTTGTGCCGTACAAGGCAACTAAGGGATAGGGCAGTTTAACATCAGACAGATATATACAGCCAAGACTCCAAAACAAAGAAAGAACGAGTTTTGTTTTGTTTATTTTGATAAGATTACTATTCAATTATTTTACAGATGCATCCATGGAATAGAACAACCAGTAATCCTACTTCTACTACTACCACTATGAAACCTACTTCTCATAATCGAGAAGGTGTAAGTAATTCTTAAAATTCTTTTTTAGAAACTGCTCTTCTTATGACTACTTAAGTGACTTTACACGACTGAACGTTGCCACCTAAAGCACAAGCAGCAGCTTAGTTTGGGGGACAGAGTCCGTACCTATAGACCTACTTACATTTACTTGTGTACTAATTTTAAGCTACATGTGAACTGTAAATTTTTGTGACCATAAACTTATTATTATTATCTGTATGAGAATTTTCTATCGTGAACATGAGTTTTAATTCAAACTCCGGGCGCTTTATCTTTTACACTGACGGCACAGAAACTCGTTTACAGGGATGGCAGCCCGAGTGTGGTAATGAATTCCAGGCCTTAATGGTGCGACAGAGGAAAGAGTCTCCGAACCGCTTGGTTCTTGATCGGATGTTTTGCACCGTGTGCGGGTGACATCTAAGACCTGCACATATTGTCCTGTGTAGGAAAGGGGAGGGTGGGACTAATTGGAAGAGTATCTCATCAATCCTGTATATAAAACATGTAAGTAACCTTAATTTTTTATGTAAACATTTAGTATGGAAGATGATAGTATCATTATTTAAAAAAAAAACTTAATATTTTATTTGGAAATCCATTTTTTTTTTCACAATAGCGTAAAGTTCACATAGAAAAATCACTAGGAAATTCCACAATTTGTGCATCTGCGAAGAGGTTTCTTTCGAATCTCGCCATAAATTTGCAGCGTGGAGCATGTAAAATACACCCGATTGACTGCAATAGATAACTACACCAAATTTTCTGTTCTTATCACATTACTGTCCATCCCAAAGTTGCCTGGAAGTGAACAGAATAAAATTCCAATATTCTCCACTGTGTGCCCTATTTATAGAATTGACTAATTGAGTAATAATTAATAACTTGCCAAAATGATTAAAATTACCACTGTAATTGACATCGCACTCCGGATTTCTTCTAATTTTAATAGCGTGGTAGGTAATATTTATATGCATGAATATGGTTTGCCATATGAACACCTGTGGCATTCGTTACGGGTACTTGTAGCCTTAAAATAGTCCAACAGCTGGTCTAACTGCAATGCTTCGATATCGCCAACGGGTTATGAAGATGCGACTGGGATCAGTTTTCACCCAGACGTGGTTCCCGGCAGAGTTGAATTTGGGCCATCCCATCCCTTCCCATGCGGTGTCGTACAAGGCGACTAAGGGATAGGGCTGTTTAACATCAGACAGATATACATAGACTCAGCCTCAGATTGAGGCTCGACTTACATCCCAGCGTCACCTTTTTTGAGTCAATTACAAATAAAATCAGTATCATTAATTGATACAATATTCTGTTATGGAAAACAATATATAATATTATTCTCACGCTCTGTGTCATCTACTATATCGTATCTTTATATATAGTGCACGTCAAATTGTACCCTAAACCTATAAACGTAAGGTCAAAAAGGCGTGTAAGTACAGGGCACAGCTCGGGGGCGCAGTGTTTAAGCACCATCGCCGGTATCCCATCCGGCCCACTCGACTTCCGAACATCTAGGGACTTAAGCTCACGCCGGACCGCCCGTTGCGTGATTTTAACTTCAGACATGGAAGATTACGTAATACTTTTAGCGCCAATAAATTCTGCCACACAATCAAACGCTTACACTAAATAAACGAAAGGAAAAATAAAAAACATCTAAAAACACCATAAACAGCGTATCAAAGCGCTTTAATATCTTTATGCCGCTTGTGCTTCTCCAGGATCAGCTGCATGCTGCGCGCGCGCTCCGAGTACATCTGGACTGCTGCTGCCTGGGGAAGACAATATCTAGATCAATATAATATTAAGTCATTGCCTTGGTTCAACAAGTAATACTAAGGGCCAGAAGGCTATCCCGGTCAGCTAATTCACTTTCTAAAATCTTGATTTCTGACTACCTATCGTCTCAACCGCAAAAAGAGCGAATATGTACCACTATGTCAAGTCAGCATATTTACCGTGTCCAATTTTACGCCGCGTTGTCAGCAGCGGCTACTATAGACAGGTACCGTACTGACGCATGTGTCATCTCACAAAAGTCACGAGAAAATCCCACTTAAGCAAAGTGTTGCTTGGAGCGTTTTCATTTTAAGACTAAATGTCGCATACACCATTTTGCATTTCAACTGTCAATATTGTTAAAGAATTCGACATTTCTTCTTTGTGTTTACTTTAAGGAGGTCCCTTTGCTCTTGTCACCGCCGGTGTACCAGCGGTACTAGAACCAAACGGTTTGGCGCGTGACGATGGCAAGAGACCGGATGGCATGTCGTTAATGCCATGGAAGTTGGGTAAGACTCTGGTGTGGGACGCCACATGCGTTGATACCATGGCTCCTACCCATATCCATGCCCATAAGATAAGACCTTGCAGATGAAAGCCCGCCCCCGGGAACAATTTGCCGCCCCCTGATGCTGCCGGGCATGTTTAGAACATTTGAACCTACGTAAGTGGTAGAAACTGTTATTTCAATATAATACGTAGAAACCTACCAGTTTCTCATAAATTATTACACCGCAATAAAAACAATATTCTTATAAAAATGAGTCCAGCCACTTCAGAGAGGACCCCTACTACTTAGAGCTAGAAGTTAATAATGATGAACGAAGAATAATAAATGATGAAGAAAAAGTTTTTGTGTTGTCAGTGGGAAAACCAAACGCTTTGTCCTGCTTTGACTTTTACACTGACGGCATACAAATTCTGTTCTTACAGGGTCGGTAGCGAGAGTATTTGGTAGGTATTTGAAGGGAGGTTGGACACGGCGGGTATTTCCGCCCAATTGAGCACTCCGACTGGGGAAATACCTCCGTACTACAGAATACCGCGGTTATGACTTTGTGTTGTGTTACCAGCGGTGAGTAGGGTAACCAGAGCTCACTGGAGAATTTGTGCTGTCAGTGCAACTGTTCCCGAGCAGCAAGGAGAAGAAGCTGGCGTGAAGTAATAGCCTCAGGAACCGCCTCCAGGAAAATGGGAGAACCCAGTAAGCTGAAGGTGCTGGGTGTAAGTTCCCTGAGGCCAGGAACGAGGGTGTTGAAATGTGCGAAGTGGCTCCGAGCTTCGGGCTTGAGGCACAATTGCAGGCTGGACATGCGAGCGCATTGTCTCCGACAAAAACGTAACAACTACCAATAAAGGGCAGGCAGTAGGGATACCAGCTGGTTGTGGAAAAAATTAGTACACATTGAACGTGTTAAACATACGTTGATAATTCTTTTTTTGAATAATTACGGAGCCAGGGTAACCCTCTGGGGATAAAGGCGTGATTATATGTTTTATATTTATGTCAATCAATCAATTTTGATGAAATTTAGTACAAAAATAAATTAGACTTTTAGAAAGGCTAAATGTGATTATGATAACCGACATCCACACAGTCCGCAGGGCGTACCGTAGAACCAAATCATTAGTGTTATCTACAGACGAGACGTACAAACATAGACAGGATGCTTAAAGCTTTGTCAAACAACATTCATTACATTTTATGGGTTTAATGGAATCTTTATCTACATATTTTAGGTGAAAAATACGCTGTGTACATCAGTAACTTACATCATGTACACAGCGTATTTAGAGTTATATGTATCTAATTATCTGATTACTATTGTGTAGACAAAACTCATTATATGCGGATATTTATTCATGGAAGTATCTAATATTTAATATCGTTTTACTAGCTTATTCCGCGAATTTGTCTATGTATACTTACATATTGTTTTATTTTGCGCCAAGTTACGAACTATATCGTCTGCTATCTGCTGTGTCTTGGATGTATTCTTGCTATAATTTCATCTCGCTCAGGACCTTCAGGTATTGTGTGTCTGCGTCTATTATTTAATGAACGATGACACCATACACACACATTTAAATTCATTAAATGAGTGGCACTGTTTCCCTGGCGTTGCAATATATTCCGGGTATACATCCAACATGAATAATCTGGCGCCCGAACAGGGACATGACAGTGTGCATATATCTTTATTCCTTGTCACCTTTGCATTATTTTTTACCTTATCATGTTAAGAACAGTGTTTTCTTCATGTATTTTACTGTTACATAACTGTGTATTACAGTAAATCTTTGTTATTGTTTACTTTGCAAAACTAATCATACTACAAGAATTTTGTCTTTTAATTTAGGTCATAAAATTTATAACAATTTTATTTTACGTCTGAAAAAATATCTACACATAATGTCATTCAAATGAAACAGTAATCGAATACAGGCAGAGCAACAAACAACACAATTTACACAATCACAAAATTCGTTGCCATCAGTCGCAAGACTATAATCAAATGGGTTGCATGTAATGTGACATTTATGTAAAATAAGACCACTGCCTAATTCCACAATGATTAGGGGAACACTTGTGCCCTTTTAAGCCTTTTTACTTGGCTGGTCTGTAGTAGCTCTTTTGCA